>LR749913.1:1261420-1328610 GCA_902729485.2 Mus minutoides
GAGAGAGAGAGAGAGAGAGAGAGGGAGAGGGAGGGAGAGACTACTATTGAGGCCTTTTAGCATTGGTCTTATATAAATGTGTCCATGACTGATGTCTTGGGACCTGATAAATGATGTGGGAACTCTTCTCTACCTCAGCAGCCACACTCTGCTCACCTGTAGGTGTGTGTGCATGCGGGCATGTGCCCTTGTGGAATTTCACCTGTCTATGTTGGTATGGCAATTCATGTTACTATATAATTTACTCAGACAACCATATTGTTCAAAATTCGTGATTACATTTTTCCTCTTATGTCTAAGGGATAAGACAAATCATTTTTAATTGTTTTCTTTTGGGGGAGGGGTTATTCTAGGATACAGTCCGTCATTTTCTGAGGATGGTTTCAAGACAGGAAGTGAAGCAGCAGCTGGGTCAAGGCCACATCACACCCAGAGTCAAGGACAGAGAGAAACAGGTGCACTCATCATCCCAGGTTGCTTAATTCCAGCTATTTTCTGTTCTGTAAATGTTTTTTATTTAAGTTATGTCAGTACATCAACTTCGTTACTACTGCATATAACAACTTATAAAGACATGGTGGTAATTCACTTTCCCAATGTTATAATTTTCATCTTATATATGTAAATATGATCTGCTGCACTGTGCTGACAGTACACTATGACAGAAACACTTGATGGAAGTGATCAGAAGGAAAAGGATGAATTTTGATCATGACTTTGATGATTTCAATGAATCATGATGGGGAAAGCAAGGTAAAACTGCAACAATGATGAGCAGAGAGAACAGCCTCAAAAACGGGCCTTATTTTTTTTCCAAATCCATGTTTAGTCAAGACACAGTCCACTTAACATTGCAACCTACAGCCTAGCCAGGTCAGTTCTGCACTAAGCTAATCCTCTCTGGAGGCATCTTCTAAACCGTACTTCACTCTTTTCTAAATAGCTTGCAATCCAATCAAGTATTTAATTAATTATTGTCTGCAGTTTAAAAAGAAACCTTTTGTCTATTTTCCCAATGAGAAAGAAGAAGTTTTATCACTGACATTCTGTTTGCATACACTCACATATGAGATTTCGCTTGTCTACATTTGAAGAGAAAAAAATGTAAAGGGATATTGATAAGTTCTTACAAGTCACTATAGAAGAAGAAACTTTTTTAACATTAATTCTTCTTGGATTCTGTCTTCATTCTTACTACAACTTATGGAAGAGAAAAGATCTGAACAATTGTTGAATTCATATGACCAGGCAAATGTCCGAATTATTCCTAGATATTTTGACATATCTGATGCAAATATAAAGATAAAGAAGTTGAAGTAAGAATGCATGCACTACACATATTTTTTAAATTCTAGTGTCAGCCTTTCAAGATAACATATTGTATTTTCACTCAGATCAAGAATTGAGGTCTAAGAAAAATAAATGTGAGTTTTCTTGATCTTTTTAAATATTTTATTCTTGATAATAAAATTTGAAATTGCTAAAATAAAATAAAAGAACATGGAATACTAAATCATTATACAATGCTAATGTGTAGCTAAGATGTTACTGTATCCTATCATGCTGCTATGATTAACCAATTAATGATCATATTTACTATAGTGGTTCCTATGATCTGTGTTGATAGAAATACTTCGTGAAAAGCTCTATTGAGGCTTTGTCTCATCCTTCAGTTTTTAGCCCATTGCTGGTTTTCCACCCAAGCCATGTGTTCCCCAGGCAACCTCTCCACCACAGAGATGTTCCCCAGTCTAGTCCTGTTGTTCTTGTAAGAGGAATTTGGTACAAGGTAAGCAGACTGCATCAGTTGTTAATGTCCACTCAAGCTGAGGCCTGACAGAGGTTCTATCTGTTCTCTGTATTACCTTTATAGAGTACATAAAGATGAGTAGTTTGTACAGTATACTCTGCTTTTCTCTTTGGAGTTCTCTGAGGCTTCTCCTATTAGACATAGAATCATTATTGTTCTTAATTCTTTGTCCTAAATTCAATGACCTAAAATACTTTATGACTCTTGGAGCTCAGAGTCCTGTAATTTCCATCAGGTATTCACATTCTTCCTAACACTGGAGAAGAGAAAATAAAAAGGAATATAAACTGGAACCTCTTCCATGTGGATTACTATAGTGTGAGAGTACTTATGTGTACAGTACATATGATGCTAGTAACTTCCTCTAAATCAAAGCACTCCATACCAGATTTGGAAGGAAAGCTTGCATGTCACAAGAGGAAAATGAAATGTCTATGGGTAAGGAAGCTTTTGAAACTTAGAAATTTAATAGTCCCCTCCCCAAAGTTAATCACAATTGCTAGGGGATGGAGACTATCTAACTAGATAGTTGCAGGCTGTAAAAGCACTTCCAAGATGTGGCTTTTATTACTCACTACTAATGGTGGTTTGTTTGGTGACGCTACCTTTAAAGCATTCATACTCCAGGAAGCAAACTGTTCCCAGTTTTTCTGTAAGTAGCCTGCATAGACTCCCTCTGGGTGACTGCGCTTCACATTGATGCAATTGTTCCTCTGGCTAATCATCACTGTCTACCTGTGATGAAGAAAAACTCTTTGTTCACATCTCCATAGGAAGGGTCATGCGACTGCAAACTAGACAGATTTCCATCTAAATGACAAGAAACTGAATTTTGTTTCATTAAAAATAAAATCAACTCACAGTATGCATCCACTATAATTCATTTACATATTAAAAATCGTTTTCTGGTAAGGCTCAACCTTCATCACAAATGTATTTTGAGTGTGAAACTTGATGGGTTTGTGTGAAATTTTCTCAGATATTTACTTGACAGGTGACCCTAGATTAAAGCACAAAGAATTTAAATCACATTTTATTGTAAGTCTTTAGACCTCTGTTTCCTGTTAGTAAAACTTTTTATTTTAGAATCTCTCTCTCTCTCTCTCTCTCTCTCTCTCTCTCTCTCTCTCTGTGTGTGTGTATGTGTGTATGTGTGTGTGTTTGCTTGTGTGCGTTTCTCAAATCTCTTTCATCCTAAATTTAAATATACACATTAAATTTGAATAGTCTATATAAATGATATTATGGACAAAGATCACAGTTTCAAGGAGCCATATGCTCTACAGAAGGATGGTTAGAGCTTGAGTGTTAATGAGTGTTAGCTTTCTCCTGTTCAAAGTATCACTGTACTGGGAAGAAATACATGAGTCACATCCCCAAGTCACAGACAGAACAGATGCTCCAACTTGAACTCTGAATATTTCATAATGCACAGTTAGCTGTTTTCTTCAAACCTACTCATGAACTAGTCTTACAGCAAGTCCATCCCTCCAATGGGCCAAAATGTTTTATGTGACAGCTTAGGAGCTCTCTGCTTTACTACAGGATTTAATGTTTCAGGGCGGCTCTGATGAAATTCTTCCTTGAGCTTCCTGTTTTCACCACTTAGATCATCCTCCTTTTCTACCGTTCTTCTCCATCGTAATCAGTTACACTGGGTACCTCCAGTGTATGAGGGTACCTCCTCATGTCATGTGACCTGACTGAGGGTGTCTCAGGGTACAGTGCCTTAATTTGTCCTAAGGAGATATCTCAGAAGGTTTGTCCTAGATGACAACAAAATTTGTCATTTCAACACATTCTTCCCTTTCTGATCAATATCTGTGTAAACAGACACATGCTTGTGACACATATTGTGAGCATAGTATTCAATGTCAATTTTATCTTGGAAAACAGTGTATCTGCTCAGTACAGAAGCAATATGGAATGATAAATAGAGCTCCAAGTGTATCTCACTAAGGTTCTTCAAATACTTTCATAGTATTCCATATTTTGGGCTGTAGGACACAGGAACATTAAGACGGAAAGCAGGAACATCTTCTTAAAGTTCTTCAAAAGATCCTTTGGTTGTTCACTAATCGTAGGATTTCTATGCTGATTTATAATAGCATATACAGTATTTATTTTCTAAATTTTCTTGCACATTTGTTATATTAGGGAAAATTTATATATGAATATCTAAAGAATACAATTTGATTTCATTCTCATGTAGCCAATGAACATTGCTAGATGTGATCTTAATTATAGATTTATGATCCATTTTTATATCTGAAGAAGTAATGTGTTTATTCCCTTTTCCGGAAGGTCTGGCTTTGTTTCATTTGCTTTTGTCTTGTTTTGTTTTTTGATCATTACATGATTGTGCCCACTCCTAGATTTTCTTCACCCCATTTTCCTCCTCTTTGCTTCTGAGAGGGTGCTCCACCCCCTACCTCCATCCTCCACCCCCCACCC
Organism: Mus minutoides; assembly: GCA_902729485.2. Taxonomy (NCBI): domain Eukaryota; kingdom Metazoa; phylum Chordata; class Mammalia; order Rodentia; family Muridae; genus Mus; species Mus minutoides. The sequence goes on from LR749913.1 coordinate 1,265,685, forward strand.
TGCATAGCCCTGTGACATTAAGTCTGGCTTTACTAAAGCCAGACAGGGCACTCGGCTACATATGTGCTGAGAGCCTCAGACCAGCCCATTTATGCTCTTTGACTAGTGCCTTAGTCTCTGGGAGCTCCCAGGGGTCCAGGTTAGTTGAGACTGTTGGTCTTTCTATGGGGTTGCTATACCCTTCAGCTCCTTCAGTCCTTCCCTTAACTCTTCCATAGGGTTCCCCAACCTCAGTCCAAAGGTTGGCTGTATCTGCATCTGTCTCAGCTAGCTGTTGGTGGAGCCTCTCCGAGTACAGCCACGCTAGGTTCCCAACTGCAATCACAGCATTGCACCAGTAACATTGTCGGAGTTTGGTGCCCACCCATGGGTTGGATACCAATTTGGGCCAGTCCCTGGTTAGCCATTCCTTCAGTCTGCTCCACTTTTGTGCCTGCATTTCTTTTAGGGGCTGCTTTTAAAGCACCTGGAATACAGTAGTAAATATTGTTTAACTAGAAAACCATATAATTTTAATTGAATGAAATATGTTAATATTTATTATTCTATGGATTGCCTGTCTTGGTTTCTCCCTACTAGGAAACTTAGGCACATAAAGTTAGGATAGAATAAGAGACTAACTGATACATATGAACCATGCGTATATTGAGTCTTAATACTTAAAGAACTTCACTTTTATGTATGGAGGCTCTCAGATGCTATTGAGATCATTTGACTCCAACTTAAAATTGCATGTCCTTCTCCTAAGATGTGTCCAGCTTCCTTCATCTAATCCTTATTCCTTTTTCAATTTTTCTAATATTAACTCAAAGTATTTTCTACTTTTCTTTACCTGAAACTTACTCTATACCAGGTCTGCCTTGAACTCAGAGATCTCCTTCCTGCCATTGCCTCTTTGGATTAAAGGAATGTCTGTATTCCAGTTGGATCACATAGATCTAGAAGGTCTTTGGATGTGATCCTTTGCCAGAGCAGGTAGATTAAAAATCATCTACACGATTTCTGAGCTATTTATTAATTTTGATGACTTCAAGATACTTCTGTATTCTTAGTCCCAGGCATCAAAAGAACATACTCAGGAACAAGTTTGCCCATACTAAAATAGTGATGTTCTTAACTTATGCAAGTGTTTATTTCTGGAGTTCTAGAATTAAGGCATGATGGTTACTGGTAACTTTAGCAATGTCTTCTCTCATGAGTGCGTCTTTTTGTTCTTTTCTTTTTTGAGTGGTAAGGGTTAACAAGCTGACAGTTTTAATACAGTGGTTTTATCAGCTTAGTTTCTTTGGGGATAAATTACTATGGATGCAATAGACATCAAAAGTTAGCCTTTCATAAAAAGTAAACACTTCTTCACTTTACATTTTATATGAGACAAAATATAACAAGCTTGTGTTCACTTTTAATTTGCTGTTTTTATTGTAGTTATCTAAAGTGAGGTGAACCCATCCAATATCTTATAATACAAACACTAGAGTGTCCTCAGTTTTAATGAGATTAGAAATGTTTCTTACTGTGTATTATCCATATCCCAATTTCACAACAAAATAATGTCTATTCTCCTATTGGTATTTAGTTGAAATATATGAACATCTGGTGATTGTTTGATCTTTTATTTAATTTGATTAAAATCTCACTATTATCAGAGATAATATGTACAAAAAAAAGGATTTCATGTATAATCAATAGAAAATGGTAAACAAATTTTGTTTCACTTTGTATAATTTCAAAGTATGTTTATATTTTTCATTATACTGAATTGGCTTCTAAACAAATAGATGTCATTTGGACTTTGATAAGAAAACCATCTTTCAAGCAACAATACGAGACAGCTGAACTATGGTTTTTCAGTGGCATAATGTAAACACTGTATGTGTGCCACAGAGAGTCTCATCAAGTCAGCCATTCAAACTGACTTCAATAATAAAATTATAAGCTTTTATTCTACAATTGCACACAAAATTCAAATATACTTGCTCAAGGATGTAGTTATCCACAGTCTGATAGCCATGTCCCATATGTGTACAAAATGGCTGCTGTAAAATGATTTTCTAAGAAGAGAGGAGCATTTAATTACAAGAATAGTAGAATTAAGACAGGTTCAGTGATTCTTAATATACCTAAGATTGCCTTACCAACTGCCAAGACAATAAACAGGAAGTAGATACCAAAATGTGGAATTTAAAATGTAGAGTTTGACAATGATGATTAAAACAAAACAAATAAAAAAGGTGGAATATAAGCAAGAAATGGTGAATTGAAAACTCACATACTGTTTGACATTGTTTCCCTGAGGGATCCTTTCTGGGATTGTGCGTACATGTACATAGCAAGTTAATACAATTTCTGAAGCTGGAAGAAAGACCATCCTTAAGGTTAAAATATAGGTTAAGATCTGAAAATGTACATTGTCCAGTCTTCTTAATGGTCTTGTGCTGTTTGAATAACAGGGATGATACTTCTCATCATCAATGGTTGCAAAGAGATGTGCCCTCTTTCACCTCATGTGGCCCAGTTAACCCTATTCACACAATGAGGACAGGATTGATTGTGGAGGCAGATTTGCTTTCTATGGGTATCTTGCAGCCCAGAGAACAAGTATCCAAGGGCAGCCTATTGATTATGTTATTTTATCTAAGAGTTCTTTTTCAATGTATTTATAAGAGTTAAATAATCTTTCTTTTGTGATCTTCCTTCCTTCCTTCCTTCCTTCCTTCCTTCCTTCCTTCCTTCCTTCCTTCCTTTCTTCCTTCTTCCTATACTTGAGACTGAATCTGGGGCCTTGTGCTTTGAATTAAATCTTAAATCCATAAACAACTTTTATTTAAAGAAAATAAAGAAATATTGAACAGTTTGTGAAAAAACCAACCAACCAACCAACCAACCAACCAACCAACCAACCAACCAACAAAAAAACCTGGCCAGACTTGTCTGAAAATTCAGGGCCAAGTTTCTGTCTTGTGCATATCAACAGAAGACACCCTGCTTTGTAATAAATAAATAAATAAATAAATAAATAAATAAATAAATAGATACATAAATAGATAGATAAATAGATAAATAAATAAATAAATGAAATTTCTCTTGTTTTGAACACTATATTCATTTAGATGATATTATTTGATGAGACATTAGAATAGAAATATGCTCACATTGTTTACATAGGAAACTGGTTATATTTCTAATATTACATATTAGCAATCACAGGAACCACAGGCTAATTACCAATCGCAGTCAGCATCGACCTCTTCTGTGTAGCTGGATGCCACATGAGGGTCCCCCCTGTGCTGCACTAGTTCATCAGCCTATAAGCCTAACTGAACCCTCTCCTCCACTAGACATGCCCTCAGCATGACAACTGATGGTTACTTAATGCCTTGCCCCAGACCTCCCAGCTTCTTGTTCAATTGCTGGCTGAAGTTTGCTTTTAATCAATAGCAGACAACCAATGTTAATAGCCTTGAGAATTCTTTCTGCATGGTTTCATGCTTTGCGAAATTGTGGACTTTGCCAAAACTCTGCCAATCACAGGAGTTAACCTCAAATTTTCTCTAATTTTTGTCAAGTATGCCAATGCATTTGAACATGTTACAATCTATGGTTTATCTTATGTGAATAAACTGAAAGTAACACATACCAATTACTTCCTTTTTTAAAAAAAAATCCTTAAATTTTAATGTATAATACCACAGGAAAGTGATATGAAATAAATTATTTCACTGGTCACTTCATAGAAAGTATTGTTGGTAATAATTTCAACTTGAGAGAGATAAAATATATCAAAAATAAAGAAAAACTCACTCATATGTAATATTATGATCATCTATTTATCTGTCAGTGAGATTATGGTAATAATTATGTTGAGTAAATTATTGGACTACTATTAATCTTGAAAAATTACTATGGATAAAAAGAATAAATAAAAATGCATAAAATTCCAGCCTGGTCTACAAAGTGAGTTCCAGAACAGCCAGGACTATACAGAGAAACCCTGTCTCGAAAAAAAAAATGTATAAAATTAATGACTGGCTCTGGCTAAGGTATGAACACATAGGTATTTACAAGATACTTTGAAAACACTGCTTCTGTTTCTTTCATGAGACTGACAATAAGGATCGCTGGTGCATTATGACCAGAACAGCTTGCTGAATGTTGTGAGTAAAAATGAGTCAAGATGCAGACATCTATATCTAATGTCAACAAGAAGAGCTGCTTGACCAGGAGCTAATACAGACTTCTTAGTCTGCAGAGAGTGTCTTGATTCTTTTCACCTCCTCCCAGTGTAGCAGAGATTCACATCAACCAGCATTCTCTTATGACACTTCCAAACACAATCCGCTACTCTGAAAACCATTCATGAAATCAACAAGCAAACAGATCTGTGAAGCAGTAAACTCGGCACCAATGATATCTTGGCTTCCATTCTCTGCTGCATTTTTCAGAGGTTGTCTAATTTCTCTCATTTTTTTTTTTGAATCCAGTCTTGATTCTGCTCTTTCTATGCACTACAGAGGTCTATATTTATATCTACTTACATCAAGCTGGGTGCCATTAACAAACTTCATTCTGTTTCTCAGAGGAATATTTTACCCACCAGATAATATGTCTTTCATGTCAGTGTTTAGAAAAAAAATAGGATTATATAGCAAAGAATGCAACGAATGTGAAGACTTGAAATATATGGAATGAAAATACTACATCTTAAAGACAGTGGGCAGAAAAACTGTGCCAATGGAGAAACATCCATGGAGGAAATGCACAAACCAAAGACTGCAGCTCATGCAGTATTCAAGACACCCATATTTACAAGGCAGGCATGGGCTACCAGCAACTCCCAAACGGAAAGTTCTGAGTTTGATGGCAAAAACAGACTTACTTGATAAATAAGTACATACATACAGATGTACTCAGGGTGGTTGGTCATGAAATTCTTTTCCAGTAAGAATCACTATCATGACCTTACTATACTTGAATACTGCATTTAGTTTATTAATCGATACCACAGAATTCTAATATTAATTATTTTGAGACTAATTATTTTGTTAAGTGAGTAGGTAAACAAATAGTTTTCTAGTATATTAATGGCTACATGAATTCAAGTGTTTTTGGTAGATCTAACATCAAATAATATTACTATCTGGGGGGGAGGATGGAAGAGATTCATTTCCTTCTATAAGGAAATAACTATAAATACTACATAACCATATATACTTTCTATAACTACATACCTATAGTCTTAGGAGGCTGAGACTATTCTGTATGAATTCTAAATGACTTTCAACTAAAAACTCAAAAGAATAATATAAATAATAATATATGTTTTTAACATATAGTGAACTATAGTGAAATACGCACACACACACACACACACACACACACACACACACACACCACACACACACACACTTAGAGTACAGTCTTAGTAAATACCCAGTTTATGATCTGTTTATTGAGTGTCCACATAATGATCCCATTTACTTAGTACATTTCAAAGTAACCTTGTTAAGTAATTTTAATTACAAAGATAAAAGATTATTTTTAATCCCAATATGGGAACATAATTCTTTTTCACCACTTCCTCTATCTGGTAAACCACTTTCAACATTTTTTCTTGATTAACAGATGTTTTTTGATAAGCACTTATACATTCATATCTCTATTTTAATATAGAAATCATCTTTAGTCAGTCATGCTGGTAAAGACTTACATAAGTTTGACTCCTTACATTCTCTGAAATTCTCTTCTTCACAAAGCCTGCCATTACCATTGTTGTAGACTTTTAGCCCAGAGAATAAGAGATGAGCTGACAGGCTGTGCTGCCATATACCTGGATTGCTCTGATAGCTGCCTTAGGAACATGGCAGTCTGCCTAGCTGCTGTCATAAGCATAACACTAAAACTGCTTTCCACTATCTTAACAAATGGTTGGAGAAGAGTTACTTTTTATTAAGGGACCAGGTGTGTGCTTATACTTTATAGTTAAGCAGTCAAAATTATCAGTGTTTCAGACTGAACCATCAATTACATTCTGTATCTATTGCTCCTATGGATGGCCTTGCCTCTCGATCTATGCCACATGACATTGGAGAACATATAAGTCAATGTTTTTAGATTTTGCTTGGAGGTAATTAAATGTATCATTTACAGTGATACAGCTGTTTACTGCCAGTGTGTTCTTTCTTCAACTTTATCAATGAGTTTGTAAATATTTAATGTATATGGAAGGATTAGTTTATCACAGGATTTTAGTGCTTCATTCCCTGAAAGTAAAATTCACATTTTTTTTAGTTTATTCTAAATAAGGTTCTCTCAATAACATATATTATGGTCCAGTCCCAATCTTTACTCCATGTAAGAGTCAGGAAAGAAATATAACCAATTCTATGGGGTTACAGAGAAAGTCAGTTCCTTAGAGAGGGTGCAAACAAGGCGTCACCTGGGTGTTTCCACACATCCTCAGACAGTTGGGCAAACTTCAGTCTAATATAGGCATCCTCTTTCTCCAAAGCTAAGCACACCGTCTGCATCAGCTGCTGCTGCTGGCTGAGGGTTCCTGAACAGGGAAAAAGCTCTCTGCAGGCTCTTAAAATAACTCCAGGATTTAAACTCCCAACAGGTGCAAAAATGCTTCATTACCAACTCTGAATCACAGCAAAGCTGTGTGAAAAGGAAGACAGGATAGAAGGGATTATGTCTGTATAGCTTTGTACACTGTGTGAGAAAATTGCTCAAGAAAGTTCCATAAGGCATAAAGTGTTTTGCATTTATTATCAAATGATACTGACTTCTATTGTGTTCAGTCACAGCCTTTAGGTTAATTTACATAATGTTCATATTTTCCTTTCAGTCTTGAATGAATATTAATAGTGGAAGTAGTTTTAAAGAACTCATATGTGTAAAATATATAGTTGTTATACCTAATTAAATTTGTTACCATTGAAATTCTGAATTTCTCACCATGTTGTTTTAAAACTTCTAACTAGAGTTCTTTTTATAGAAACTTGGGCTGTTGTTATTTCTATTAGATACTTACACTTATTCTAGTATGAGAATTGATTTCTAGAGTAAGAATAACTTTAAATCCTTCTATATCCAATATTTGGTCTTCTGAGCATCATTTAGAATTCTACAAGAATGCTCAAATGGCTGTTTAAGCAACTTCATCAACTTTACATTGTTCCTGTTTCCTCCATGGTGATGATTATCAGTCATTTTATCAGAGTAAGGCATCCTGAATTTGAAAGAAAAAAAAATGGTCTTATATTTTAAATAATGTAGCTCAAATTCATCCGAGGGCAAATATTCTCCCTGAGTTCTTGTGTATAGATTTTCACCTGCCATTCTCACACACTTCACAGTTCACCATAACCCATTTAAAAATTTTATTCTTTAATCATTTTTTACAATCCAGACTCTATTGCCCCTCTACTCTACCCTCTGACTATTTCACATCTGAATCCTCCTTCTCTCTACAAGAGGATGTCCCCAATCCCCAACTGACCCCACTAGACCTCCCCGCTCCCTGGGTCCTCGAGTCTCTTGCGGGTTAGGTGAATCTTCTCTGATTGAGTCCAGGTCCAGCAGCCCTCTGATGTATATATGCCAGGAGCCATTTTTATGAACTGGTTTATGTATGAGTTTTTATATTTGTAAAGCATGGTTGTTTTTCACTCTTACTTTTGTTTTGCTTGGACAGCATAGGCAATGTATGCTATCAATGCCTTGTAGAGGATGTATATTATAATCACCCCCTCCAACCCCAATAAGGAATCTATGCTATCAGCCCCATGTAGGCAATGTATAATTTTACCTCCCCCTGTAGGCTCTGAATGCTATTAACACTCCTGTAAGTGATGTGTAATATCAAATACCCTGTAGGCCATGTACACTATCAATCCCCTTCCCCTTGCTTTTCTTTGATATAAGAGGTCTCTGATCCTTTGCTATCCTTCTGTTTTCTGGTTGGTCCATTTCTCTAAACTGGTCAGTCTTCTCTTTCTTTGACAGCATGTTTACATAAATATTTTCGTCTTGAGTTTCAGAACACTTACTATCAGTTTGGATTTTTTTCAAATACTATCATTTAAGTTACCATTACTAACGGACAGTATGCAAAGTGTGCCAGAAGCCATTGCTATGTACCCTGGGTCAAATTTCAGCATTGATGACTATGAGATTTGTTGAGTATGGGAAAACCAAATAGCCTTTGGTATCATATATGTATGCTAACCGGCACTAGTCCTCCTCAGTTGATTTGAATTGCTGTTACCTAAGAGCGTGCACAGAGGAGTCAATGTCTGGCTTTTAGCAGCAGTAGCTTGTGGGTATGCATATTGCATCAATTGAGATGACCCTCTTATCCTCACGCACAGTTCATCCCACTCAATTTGAATGACAGGCCATCACAACCAGCTGTGCACTGGAACAGGCTTGATGCTTTAATTCCCCCATACTCAAGTTCAATCTCTATACTCAGATCACCAAGCCATACATTTCAAATGATTCTTATTTTCTCTTTTTCATGTCTGTGAGTCAACATTACAAATGAGAGTAACTCCACCCTGTTCCTTTAATTTTAATTTTAAAAGCGTGTTATTTGATCATTTTCTACATGTATGCACTGTAGATTTAATATATCTACTCTCACACACTTCCAATTCTTACTTATCTTTCTCCATATCTATTTTTTGTTTGTATTCATTCTTTTTAAATTCATTTTCAAAATGTCTTGGTACCCAGGATCCAGTGTCCTCAGGACTCCTGCTGTTAGGATCCAGTGTCCTCAGGACTCCTGCTGTTAGGATCCAGTGTCCTCAGGACTCCTGCTGGGAGGTTTGGGTTTGCCTTTTTTGCTACTTTCCTTTTAAATGTGAAGCGTGGTGGTGTTACCACGTGAGACTTCATGTTTATCTCAATACAATTGTTATTGCTGGCAAGAGCTCTCCTCCATCTTCAAAGACAATGACATTAACCTCTGATCATTAGATTTCTTCCATGTTATCATATCCTACCTCAAGGAAGGATCCTGAGTCTGCTGGTGTGGACTATGCGATGCCCTCTGGATCCACCCTGCCAACTTCTTGAATGCTTTAGATTTTACCCTGAATCCACTTTGCAACAGTTAAAGGCCTTTCCTAAGGTAGTGTTTGAACTGAGTCTGCAGCTACATTTAGAAAATGACTTGTACAAAAAGTGTGGGAAGATATTATCTTCAGTTCTGTGGTTTGAGTTAAACTTCTCTTCTTCTACAGATCTTTATGGTTTTAATTTTTTGGTGGTTTAAATATAATAAATTCTGGGGCAATGTCCCAGGACTCTAACAAATAAGCTGCAACCCTAAATCATAATATTCTATTTATTATTATGGAAAAATCTTTTTCTATTTAACAATTCAAATAATTTTAAATAAAAAACATTTTAAAATGTTATTAGTTGAGTTACAAAAAAAACAAATTATTTTTTATTCATAGTATAGACATGTGTAGAACAATCTTGATCAATGTTGATTTATTTAAATACTTTACAGCCTTGCATTTATTATGATGTCTGACTGTTTATAATATTTACTATTATGGTTTTGCATATAACCATTTGAATCAGATATAATTTTGATAGAATACATACAAATTATATGTTTAAAATTATATATATTCAACACACTGTCATTTAAATTAATTATTTCTTTACTTTTGTGGTAAATCTCCTATCTTACAAAACCTATGTTAACTCACAGACAATAACAACAGGAAAAAGAAAATTTATTCCTCTTCTATAGTTTAAACATTAGCACAATATTGAAGACATTATATTATAGTGAATCTTCTTTTAAAGATTTGTAAAATTTTCCACAGACTTTAGAAATAACTTATTGTGGTAAGATGAATGAGATATGAAACTTCATAAGAGCAGTGTACAATTAATTAAAGATTATCATGTTATAAAATAGTCTGTGGTCAATGGAGCTGTGAAATTCTGTAATTTTCGTATTGCTCACAAAATAAAGTCGGCTTCCCTCAAAGAGGTGACAGACATCATATGCACATTACAGTTATGGGTGTACTTCATGTTCTCTGTTGTCAAAAAAGAAAAATGTACGTGTTTATATCATGAGTAAGTAAAGATGCTTGTGGGTATGAATAAAGTTCAATGCCGTTTCAAGATAAGATGCGACCAATCAATCTTCATGTCATAAATTCTACTTGCTTGGAACTCTGGGTGAATTTTCTAGTCTTCAATAAAAGATGAATGAAATGGGGACTTAGTGTGACACCAACCTTAGGGCACTTGGCAATAGAAATTAAATAGTGTTCATCTAAAGCTAAAACTAAAGAACAAAATATCAGAGTCATATAATGTAAAACATAACAAGAAAACGTGTTAATTCAAACATGTCACAGATTTCCAAAGAGCATTTGTCCTTAACTGTCAGTATGATTGGCTGAAAGGGCAACCACATTGGAGCATCTTCTGGGTATATGACCAGGAATGGTATTGCTGGTTCCTCGGGTAGTAATACTATCTATGTTCAATTTTCTGAGGAACCACCAAACTGTTTTCCAGAGTGGTTGTACCAGCTTGTAATTCTACCAGCAATGGAGGAGTATTCCTCTTTCTCCACATCCTCTCCAGGATCTGCTGTTACCTGAGTTTTTGACCTTAGACATTCTGATTGATATGAGGTAGAATCTCAGAGTCATTTTGATTTGCATTTCCCTGATGACTAAGGATGTTGAACATTTGTTTGGGTGCTTCTTGGCCATTTGATATTCTTCAGTTGAAAATTCTTTGTTTATCTCTGTACCCCATTTTTAATAGGGTTATTTGGTTCTCTGGAGTCAGATACGGAGACAAAGTGTGGAGCAGAGACTGAAGGAAAGGCCATTCAGAGACTGCCCCACCTGGGGATCTATCCCATATACAGACACCAAACCCAGACCCTATTGTTTATGCCAACAGTGCTTGCTGACAGGAGCCTGTTATAGCTGTCTCCTGAGACACTCTAACAGTGCCTGACAAATACAGATGTGTATGCTCTCAGCTAACTATTGGACAGAGCACAGGGTCCACAATGGAGGAGCTGGAGAAAGAACCTAAGGAACTGAAGGGGTTTGCAGCCTCACAGGAAGAATAACAGTATGAACCAACCAGTACCCCCAGAGCTCCCAGGGACTAAGCCACCAACCAAAGAGTACACATGGTGGGGCTCATGGTTCCAGCTGCATATGTAGCAGAGGATGGCCTAGTCAGACTTTAATGAGAGGAGAGGCCCTTGGTTCTGTAAAGGCTTGATGGCCCAGTGTAGGGGAATGCTAGGACAGGGAAGCAGGCATGGGTGAGTTGGTGAGCAGGGAGAGGGGAATGGCATAGATGGTTTTCAGAGGAGAAAGCAGGTAAGAGGATAACATTTGAAATGTAAATAAAGAAAATAACTAATAAAAAAATTTAAAAACAATAAATAAATTGTATTTCATTAAATTTAATTAGACATATCAGCAACTCCTTAAAAGGTTTTTATATAATGGTAATACTATTTCAAAGTATGTTATCTCTTTTTTATCACTTTATGAGTTGCTAATTTGTACATGAATGCAAATACCTATAATAAATGCAACTCTAGATTAAAGCTTTGTATCTGGATTTTGGATGGAAATGTCCCATCCTGTGTTCACTTATCCTCTACATTTTGATCAGATGTTGATTTCTCAAATAACCTTTGCTACAAAAAATGAAGAATAAGAGCTATACTCTCTGTGAATGTAAGGATAAATGATTAGAAAAAGTTAGAAAAGATTTTGATTTAGGAAGTGTCAGTAGCAGATTCTCCCTAGGGTCTATGACCTCTCCAACTAAAGAAATTTGGCTGAGTTATAGGTGTAAATTACCTCCTGTTGAGTGGCCCTCAAGTCTAGTTAGAAAACTGTTGTTACTCTGATGTGTCACTGCCATAATTATCCCATTGCAGGTATCCTTTCATTTCCAGGATTTATGCCTGGAGATGACTTTCAATTGCTTTTCACCCTTGGTAGTTTGCATAGCACCTACCAATACTAAAATAGCTGGCCAATTCCTCTGAATCCTGCGTTCAAATTGTGTTTAGCAATAGAGTCTTAAATTCTAGGAAGCATTAGAGGACTTGATAAAACAGATATATTGATTCTTAAGGTAAATCTCTTGCTTTCACATTATCAAAAATGCTGAGTTTGTTGTTTGGTAGAATAGAGAAGCATTCCATAATCTACATAGCAAAACAATTAAATTAAAATAGCATAATGAAGTTTCTAAAGACTAGACCTTTAAGCATTAAGTAGCTTTAGTAATTAGGAAAGTTTGATATTTTACAACAGAAATGTTCTAATTGGCTGACATTTTCTGCTCCGGAACAATGATGAATATTTTATCCTAATTTAAAGAAAATAGCAATGTTTTCATTGAAAAAGACACATATAATCTTTGTTCTACTGTAGACCACAGATATTTTTTTCAGAATACATAAAAGCATTAATTGATTATAAAAACTACCCGTGTTTTTTGTTACATCAATTAAGGAGTTCTTCAACTGCTGAGAATAACACTGTTCAACTGTGATCCTAACAGTAGGGTAGGTAAAGCCAACCGTCGATGACAGTCTGGGCTACAAAGCACCATGTAATATCAGAAAAAAGTCATCACCAACAAAGAATCTCATCAATAAAAATATTGTGTACTAAAGTAATAGTTTAATAAGTTAAACTATTACTTAAATAGTTTAATAAATTGTTATCTTGCATTGTGGCAAAACTGACTTTGAAACTTGTGTTCTACTTGGCCACATAGCATTGATTTTCAAGGAAAATGAATAACATGCGGATGTTGAAAGCAAATAGATCTGTATTTCTCTAGCTTTTCAAGTTTAAAACAATTATAGCTGAACTCCTATATTTCATTAAGAACATTATTAGCTCCAAAAGCAAGTGGACAATTTTGAAATGTCAAATGAATAGAATAGAAAAACTGTGCAATTTTTTTGTCTTATAGTTAAACTCATACAAGTAATTAACATTTAACCACCAAAAGAGAAGGCCATATTTAGGAGAGATGCTATGTTTGCGATATAATTGTCAGTAATATCAACAAAAATATAACTCATCCCCATGATGTATATTATTGATTTTAAAAGTAAATGTCAAAACAGTGAAATGACAGAAAACCGAGGCCATTAGTTTGTGAGAGAGAAAGGGGCATTGCACAGGAGAGTGCTGGTGCTTATAAGTGAAGAGAGATGGTGGAATCATAATCTCCCAAAACAACAAAAATATGGTAAAAGTCAAAAGTACAAATTTAAAATAATCTTTCATCCCACAAAGACTAAAATGAAAACTGAGGGAAATGCAAGAGTTGGAAAAGGTGTGGCATCTTCAGTTCCCTCTCAGAGTCTCTGTGTTAACATAGTCAATAAGAAATCCCCTTCTATAAAACCACCTCTATGTGTACCATGCAACCAAGCATTCTATCCCAGGAAAATGTGTATATGTTCTCGTATCTATACATACATGTGTAATTTAATAGTAACTATCGCTCATATAAAATATATAAATAATTCACATTTTCATAGAGAAGATAATGAATTTGGAAAAATGATTAATGCTCTGAGTGGTATTGAATATGTAATCTAAATGCAGCTATATGAACTGATAGATATCAATTACATAGTATTGAGTGCTGGTTGCCAGATAGAAAAATGGGAAAAATAATGTCAGATGAAATATATAACTGGGACTTTGGATTCTAGACTTTAGATCTAGATGTTGGTTATATAGATATGTTTGCTGAGATGTACTTTGAAACCATGCACGTACATTTATGTGTGTGTGTATGAATATGATCCAAATTGACCAGATAGATATATCTGAGCCAGTAAATCTAATACTCAGAGTTTGGTTCCTGGAGTCTGAATAATTTCACACTAGTCCAAGGATCCCAAGTCCTGGATACAATAATAAATATTCTTTAATAAGAAGGGATAACTGAATTAGAGAAGAGTAACTATTTTAAAATTTTGCAGTTGATTTAGAGTTTTGCAAATTACTTTAAATCTTTATTACCATCAGGACTTATACCAACTCAGATACCAAAAGATCAAAAGCATGAATCACATCTTGTCTTAGCTTCATGAAGAGTAATCATCACTGTTGGATTTTAAATCCAGTGCCATTGCATGTTAAGTTTATGCTCCATTTATACTATAACCATAAGTTGATATTTTTAAAGTGGCAAGCAAATAAAACAAAGCATCCCACTCATGCTGCAATTTTGTTCATGAGTAGAGTTTAAAAATGTCCAAGTCAATGCAAAACTATCTTACTTTTTCTACATTCTACCTGAAGAGCATGTGCTCAATACAGTGAAAAGATTGTCATCCAACTTAATCTACTCTCTCATTACTTATTGATATTGCTTGGTCAAACCTCTACTAATGGAGGTCTCAGCAAAATACTAGAACAAAAAGAAGCAAAAAACTGCTTCTTTCAGTCAAGTCTTTATCTATCAGAAGCATTTATATTCATGTAAATGTTCTTTTAAATACCAAATTGTAAAACATGTAAGTTATACTGACAAGTCCCTTCATTGCACATATGGATACACATGCTCATGTATGCAACTATAGGCACACATGTGCCCTAGTGTAGTGGAGTGCTATGCACTCTCCAGTGAAGTCTGTTTTATAGGCCAGGAGGCCTGGAAGCACTCACGAGGCAAAGAGTTTCAAGGAAACTCAACCTCCTAGAACCTTGGGGTTCTCATAACCTATATATTCATACCCTATCTCCTCATTAGTATGGTGTATAGATCCATGTGCTCTCTTTCAGTATTGTTTTATTATAAGTCCCCTTAAAGATTGAATTCTGACATAGCTAAGCCTTCGCCTGTGTTCCAACATCCTAGAAAATCCTTAAAGCCAAGGAGCTTGGAATTCGTAGGAATTTAATGAGAAGGTTACCTATTCAGTAACATTCTAGAGACAGTGAAACTAATTAGGCATTACCAAGAACGGAGCCAGAATAGCTCAAGGCTAGTCTGTAGAGTAGCCACCCAAAACAAGGAAATACACAATGGTCTAGCAAATAGGTGGGTTAACCATGAAAGAGTTAGAGAATCCCCCTGAGACAGGTTTCTTCACTAGGCCCAAAAAACAGAATAATCAGGCATTTACTAAGAACCCCTAGTGGTGGGTTTAACAATAGACTAGCATTACACCTGGCTCCCTTCTTAGTGGCAGCTGCTTCTTCCAGCCATCTTTTGATGTATACATTCCTTTTCTATTGTGTCAATGTAACTCGGTGGATGTATCTCGCCTGGTTTCTTGTTACTATTCTGTATAAAAAGTTTGATGGTCGACTTGACAAATTACACTCAGATTCTACACACTCTCTCGTGTAGTCTCTGTTTGTCACTCATTCGACGACTCCTTCGCCCACTTTCCACCAGAAACCCGTTCCATGCAGACACGAGACCAAAAAGTGTCTGCGGCAGTGAAGATTAGAGGACAACCTTGTATATCAACCTCCATCTTCCACCTCACTTGACTCAGTTTCATTGTTGCCCCCTGCAGCATCTGTATGATGAAGTGCCTTGTAAACTTCGGGGATCACAGGGTATGCTATCATGTACAGCTATATGTGGTTTCTGGTTATCTGAAGACATGTCCTTAACATTGCATGGCAATTGCTTTACAAACTGAGTTTTCTTGTCAGTCTGGTGTGTTCTTTCTTATAGACATAGTTTCATGGATTTTGACTCAAATCTGCAATTCATTTTCCCTTTTCTTTAAGGTACCATCTGCAGAAAACGACATTGCATTTTTTACCATTGTCATTTATCACATGGAAGCTTGAGTGAATATATTCATGATATCTGCCATCTCCACATACAAACCAGTGGCCTGAAACCAGGGACTATGTTTTGTAAATATTTTGCATATTTTCCAATTATGTTAAAATGATCACATGTTGGTAGAACTGTTACATATAAAGGACCGTGAGAGCAAGTCAAGACTGCTTCCCATGTGACTTAAAACAATCCTCATGATGGAATATATATTCAAATACAACACTAAGACCCAGGGATCCTTATCAGCTTCATAGTAACTTCAGTCAGTCTTTTAGAGAATGGAATGAAAAAAGTCAGGCATAAATTAGAGGCACACTATTGATGCAGTTAAACCATACATATTATTTTTCCTGCTGCTTTGATAAAGTGCTTTGGCAAAGCAATGTGAGGGGAAAATGAATTTTTCTGGCTCAGAGTTCAATAGTATAGTGCTATACAGTGCAAAAGTCAAGGTAGAAGGAACTTGATGCAGAAGAACACATCACATCCACAGTCAGGAATGTATGGTGATGATGAATTTTTGGGCCACCGCCTGTGGTTCCCCACAAAATGGACTAGGTTCCCCGAAAGGCAGACTGGGGCTTGTAAGGACTAGATGGGAGAGAAAATGAAAACATTGAGATGAATCACAGATCAAAGCATGTCTGATCTTTACTGAAAAATCTTTCTTGGTTTTGAGAGGGAAGACCCCACCCACAGTCAGTTCTGCACAGGCGCCTGGATTCATTTTGAAGTCTCCTGGGCACTGTGGAAAGTTTCAGCTGGAGGCAGGATGTGGGTCGGGCAAGACAGGCAGATAGCAGGATTCTGGAGAAGTTCAGGTGTGTTTTAGCACAACAATGGAAGCCAGGCTTAGCTGGAGAGCCACATTGTATGTGTCTTCCTGTGGCACGCCTTCAGAGACAGGTCTGAACTCTCAGCCTAAAGCATCTGAGAGAGGAGGTTACAATGAATGGTCTTTCCCTATACAGTACAGATCCCAGCTAGGGAACGGTGCCACCCACGGTGGCCAAGTCTTCCTTCCGTAATCACTAAAATTATAATAATCCTCAGAGACATGTCCATAGGGCAGTCCCCTAGGTGTTTGTGAACTCTCTCAAGTTAACAACACTAACAATCATACTCATACAGATATACCATTTAATATGTGACACTGAAAAATCCACAATGTGAGGACTCCCCCACGTTCTGACTCAGGAGAGGTGACACCCCAAATCAGTCACGAGAAACGGTCTTGATGCAAACAGCAAGAGGATTTTTATTTCAAGAGCTCTAGGTCCCACAGTTAAGCACCCTGTGCACCCACAGGGATAGAGGACTGTGGAGCCCCAAGTAGCTGGGAGAGGGGTTATTTAAGGGAAGAAACTGCAAAGGGAATCTGAATAAACATCATTAGAATGGGGATGACGAATTACAGCTTGCCTCTGATGGAAGGGTTACAGGCTATCTTTGGCAAGCATTCCACAAGAAATGGGGAAGCTGAGCAAACATCATATAGCTCATCTCTGGCATAGGGGTTACAGGCTATCTTTTGGCAAACATTCCTTACACAATGAGTCAGGAACCTGGGTGGGTCACCCATTGTTCATTGGCTTCTCAGTCTGCTAGGTAGGAGAACAAAGGGCTTCATACTGGCTTTGTTTCTAAGGGTCTGGGAAACAGGTCTGGAAAACATTGAGTTGGGGGTCTTACAATACATGTATGTTATTTATAGATGCTTAGGTATAACTATGCATGAGTTTCCATATTTCTTATTTCTACAGTAGGCAACAAATTGCAATTTTATGTCAATGAGTAAAACTGTTGCTAAAAAGAATGCAAGACACAAGAAAACTTTTGAATTTTTTTTCCTTTTTCAATTTGCTTTTCAACAAATTGTTACCTTCTTATTTTGACAAAATAATTATTCCACCAGATTGATTTAAAAATTGCAAAGAAAAGGACTATCAAGCCCACTGCTGTTCAACAGTAAGCCTTTTCTTCTGATCTAATTAACAGCAACACAAATACCTGACCTTTTCATTTGCCACTTGTGTCAAATCCAGAGTGGTAGACATTAAATTCCATGTTCACAGTTTCTTTTAATTAATAATTTAAAGTATTTGAAGCGATCTCATCTTCAACACCCCCATCCCTTATTCAAATGTAATAGATTATTCTTATATGTCTAATACTTTTCTGGAAAATGATTTAAGTGTTGTCAGGAGTAGCACATTGCATGTATTAAAATAGACATTCTGTGCACACACGCAAACAAATGTAATATTGAAAGTCTAATTGCTTATCTGTATTTTTCTTTTCATCATGATTCTGCTTTGTATGGGAAAGAGAAATTATCAGGTTGTTTGGAGTAAGTCTGCCTGCTAGTTTCCTCTAGTTTCAGATTGCTTAGTTGGATTTTCTTCTGTTGTATTACTCTCTGTATCTCACTGTGTCTCTATTATCTCTTTACCTGTGTCTATCTGTCTGTCTGTCTGCCTGTCTGTCTGTCTGTGTCTGTCTGCCTCTCTCTCTCTCTTTCTCTCTCTCTCTCTCTCTCTCTCTCTCTCTCTCATGTGTGTGTGTGTGTATGTGTGTGTGTGTGTGTGTGTGTGTGTGTGTTTGTCTTTACATGCATTATACAGGTACATGCATGTCTGTCATGGGCATGCATGTTGAGGTTAGTTGTCTTTGGAGGGCAGGCTTTTGCTTTTCACTGTGTTGTTTGTTATTGAGGCAGGCTGTTATTTTTGTTGTTGGACCACACATTTTTGGGCAAATCTACTGTCTCTATTTTTATCTTATTGTATGAATGCTGGGATTACAGGTTCTCACTACTATGTCTGGCTTTATGCTTACATGCGTATTCTTGGGACCAAACTCTTTAGTCACTCAGCCAAAGCCATAGCCCAGTCTTGGCATTCTTGCCATTGAAAATATTCCTGAGTTCTGCTAATGCTATTGTAGTTAGAAGATCCTTCAAGTCCAGCTACAGGCCTGTTTGGCTACACTTGAAGGGAGCACTCCAGCAATCTTTTAGGCATCTTTAGTTATGAGGGAGCTAATCTTCTGGAGATATATATATATATATATATATATATATATATATATATATAGAGAGAGAGAGAGAGAGAGAGAGAGAGAGAGAGAGAGGGTTCCTCTGTTTAGCCCTGACTGTCCTGCAACTAACTCTGTAGACTAGGCTGGCCTCGAACTCAGAAATCCACCTGTCTCTCACTTCTAAGTGCTGGGATTAAAGGCATGTACCACCACTGCCCAGCTGGATATCTTTCTAATATTCATTTATAATCCAGGGTGAAGCTCTTCAGATCACTAATTATGCAATTATCTGTCTAATTAAGCAGGAAGGGTTCAGATGATGTTACTATAAGCTGGGGTAGAAAATGTAAGCAATGCTTTCCTGAAGGCACATGGAGGAATAAATCTGGGGAGAGGAAAGCTTTGCTTACATTTTCTGACTGGCAGGAGTGGACATGGGGAACTGTCAGGGGACTGCGAGGAGTAGACTGTGTGTGGAGAAAACTATAGTCAGAATGTATTGAAAACAATAATATAAAAAAAATTAAAATGGGATGGCATTAGCTGAAACACTCAACAAAGAAGAACCTGTAGAGACTACAGAGGTTAAGCATGTCACCCAATTGAGGGATTGGACCACCCACTCTTCTCATATTTTTAACCCAGAATTACTCCTGTCTAAAGGAAACAAGGAGACAAAGTGTGGAGCAGAGACTGAAGGAAAAGCCATTTGGAGACTGTTCCACCTAAGGATCAATATTATACGCAGCCACCAAACCCTGACACTATTGCTGATGCCAAGAAGGATTTGTTGACAGGAGCCTGATATGTATGTCTCCTGAGAGGCTCAGCCAGAGCCTTACAGATACCGATGCCGATCCAACCATCAGACTGAGCACAGGGACCTCAGTGAAGTAGTGAGATGAAGGACTGAAAGAGCTAAAGGGGTTTGGAACCCCATAGGAAGAACAATAGCATTAACCAACCAGATCCCCCAGAGCTCCTAGGGACTAAGCCACCAACCAAAGATACACATGGAGGGACCCATGGCTCTAGCTGCCTTATGTGGCATCAAAGGGAGGACATCCCTTGGTCCTGTGAAGGCTTGATGCCCCAGCTTAGGGAAAAGCTAGGGCAGTGGGGCTAGAGTGGTTAGGTGAACACCCTTTTGAAGGCAGTGGGGAAAATGGTTTTTGGAGAGGAAACCAGGAAGGGGGCTAACATTTGAAATGCAAATGAACAAAATTACCAATAAAAAATTAAAAAGAAAAAGGAAATTAAAAGAGCAAATGCCTGCAATAATCTTAGGAAATGCCGGAGCAGAGAACTTGTACCATTCCACAACTGTCTTGTCATTTTATGCATCGTACACCATTTCAACTCCCTGCATCTTATGCAGAATTGTGTCACCAAGGAGATCACTTACATGAATGAAACTTCAGAAAGAAGAAGAAAAATAAACTAACCAAAATAAAAGAATGAACCACCAACTAAGTCTTAGCTTAGTACTTGCAAATGTTCTTATCACCTAAGAACAATTCCATTTTAAATTTATTAGAATGTTATTATCTTAGATTATATGGTTGGTTTTATTTTTCTCCACCATTTGAAGAATTAAAAGCAAGGTAATAAATCAGTCATAACAAGAAATTTTTATTTATTTATTATTATTATTATTAATAATAATTTCACTTTACATCCTGATAACTGCCTGCCTCCTGATCACCCCCTTTCCCAATCTTTTACTCCAGCTCCTTTACTCTTCTCTGAGCTGGTAGGGAGGAGACTTCCCCCGGTAGCCCCACCCATCCCCTAACTGACACAAGTCTCTGTGAGGTGGATCCTTTTCCACTGAGGCCTCACGGCAGCCCAGCTGGAAGTACATATCCCACAGACAGGCAACAGCTTTTGGAATACCCCTGCTCCAGTTGTTTGGGACCCACATGGAGACCAAACTGCATATCTGCTACATATGTGCAAGGACGCCTAGGTCCAGCATTGTAGTTAGTGGTTCAGTCTCTGAGAGCCTTCAGAGTTCAGGTTAGTTGAATTTTTTGGTCTTCCAGTGGAGTTCCTACCCCCTTAGAGGCCTCAATCCTTCTTCCTGTTCTTCCATAAGAGTGTGCAAGTTCCAACCACTGTTTGGCTGTGGGTGTCTGCATCTGTTTGAGTCAGCTGGAATTGGAGTCTATCTGAGGACAACCATGCTAGACTCCTGTCAAGCAAACACATGTTGTTAAAAGTAAATGTGCAGCATACACCCACATACAGGTAAATGACCCACAGTGGGGATGGCATTTGTAATTTGTATTCCTTCCTAGGAAGGCTAGGATCTCTGTAACCCTGTTGGTGAAATAGAGCCATACTTCTACTATAATTTTTTTGTTTTGTTTTGTTTTTGTTTTTTCGATTCAGGGTTTCTCTGTATAGCCCTGACTGTCCTGGAACTCACTTTGTAGACCAGGCTGGCTTGGAACTCAGAAATCTGCCTGCCTCTTGTCTCCCGAGTGCTGGGATTAAAGGCGTGTGCCATCATGCCTGCCTTCTACTATACTTCTAACTGGTCAACTTATCAGAGACATAAGAGTGAGCTGATAGCCTCACAGCTTCATGAAAACAGAGACATGTCTAAAAGAGCCTTGGGCATGCTCAGCACATGGGTAAGAAGAGCTTGTCTTTTCCAGTGAACAAAACCTGCAAGACTTTGTCCTTGGAGAGACAGCCAGAATTTTGCCATCCTGATATTCATTTCTATGTTCTTCCCTATCTCTCTGCCTATCAGTGTGCTTATTGCATTCAGTACAATTGACACAGTTCAGAAGCAGGAATGAGACTGAAAATTTTTATTATTTAGATTAACCTAGTGTATCACACAGCTGTTCAGCATATGAGTCTACTCTTCTGATATTCAAGGTTTCAAAACTCTAGAACAGAGACAGTTATTAGGAACTACTTTTAAGTTACACTTGAGGAGACCTTTGAGTTTTAGCTTCTCTGGAAAGTATTCAGTCATGGAGACTCAGTTCTGTTCTTTGGACCTAGTTATGCTATGAGTCAATGTTACTGAAATTTGATGTCTCTACTTGAGAGACATCAATTAAAGCAGAAAACAAAA
The DNA here is from genome assembly GCA_902729485.2 of Mus minutoides. Classification (NCBI taxonomy): domain Eukaryota; kingdom Metazoa; phylum Chordata; class Mammalia; order Rodentia; family Muridae; genus Mus; species Mus minutoides. The sequence goes on from LR749913.1 coordinate 1,287,685, forward strand.
AGGAAGAAATCACAGGGTTCCTTAGCTCTTAGCTCATTGTGTATTGGATCACATATAAATTAGAAAAGAATAGCTCACTTGGCCCTCTGAAGTTGCACTCGAATCCACCATTCTATTGTATATATGTCTGCTTGCCTGGGTACACTATGATGACAGGCATCTTCTACTTTTCTTGAGTCTACTGAGCATAGAGATAACAATAAATATTATTTTAAGTAATAAATCTCTAAATTATTACATATTACAAAGATTAACTTCTTAAATTATATTATTTTTTAAAAATCTATTAGTCAAAAGTTAGATAAATACCATCTAAAACTCCTTATACAGTTGAAAAGCGAAGTTTTCTTTTCCTAGTGAAATTCTGTAACTAGGAATTATCTTCTGTGAAAGTGATAAGGTTTTAATAAAGGGTTACAATTGTTCAGATCAAAAGACCTTCAAGGATGGAAAATCAATACAGCAAGAAGCTGCTGCTGTGTTCTTGTAGAGTTGTGGGAAACTAGCAGGGACATGGGGTTTACTTACAGAGTCAAAGAGACAGGGCTCAGAGCATTTGCCACTCTATCAGATCAAGAAAATGTGCTTAGACCTTGTTTAGGCTGAATAAGTAAAACTTTCTTTTAATCAAACTATATTAACAATTATGGTCAATTGAAATCAGGGTAGTACAGAGTACAGCCTAGTGGCCACTGGTCCTGTTAATGAACTTGGTTATTCATTGTGATTATTACTGGCATGTCCTACTATAACTATTGGTTTTTCCACACTTTTCTCCTGTTTTTATGCTTCAATATATTTCCATGATTTTTTAAAAATTTGTTGATGTTATATAATATGTAAATGTGGGTGTCAGAAGACAGTCAGAGTCTATTCCAAATTGTGTTGATCCTGGGGCCCCACATGAGTTGGCAGGCATGGTATACAGTGCCTTTACCTGTAGATTCTTCTGCAAACCAGTATTCTGGTTTAATTTAGAAGATATCTATCTATCTATCTATCTATCTATCTATCTATCTATCTATCTATCTATCTATATCAGTTGATCCGTTGAAACTGGATGAGAGGGTGTTTGTTTGTCTATTGTTTGTATATTTTGCTTTGTAGCTCAGGCTGGCATCCAGATTGATGACCTGGGCTCTCAAGTCATTCACTGTTGGGATCAGAAGATTTTGTGATCCTTGGTCCAATGTCCATTCTATTTATGTATTAAAGGTATATGCATTGAATCATACCTAAAAACCAAGAGCAAACTATTCAGTTTAACTTGAAAACTTTGCTTTTAACCCTGTCACATATTTGGCCTGCATTGTAAACGATTTTTATATCTTGAAGGCATTGTAACCGTATTTTAATCATGCTTTACCTCTAATTGTGTTCATGGTCATTACTGTACATTTGAGTATTTCATTTTCTGTGTCTTCACAGACATTTTTTTTTTTTTTTTGTGGTAAGTGCAATGATGTAGTGTGTCACTGACTAGGAAAAGGTTCCTTTAAGATATAAAGGAAAAGAGGGACTGTATATCCTAGTTTGCCATCATTTCACTTTACTTTCCATATTGGATTAGGGCCCATATGATGAACACTTTTTTAACCCCTTTGCCTCCTTAAAGTGCCTCTCAGGAACTGTCCCTCACATTTTGAATCACTAGAAACTTGCATTAAATGTATCAATTTTGTGAACAAAATTTAACTGGTAACAATGTTGTATGAAATAACTCTCTTATGAAAGTTAAATCAAACATCAATTACATGTGGAATAAAAAGTAGGGAACTGTCCCAGATGTCCATGAAGTCTGCAACATTGGCTGCCTGTTCACCAATTGAATGTTGTACTGTTGCTATGCCAGCAATGATTGGCTTTACCTCATCCTTTCTGGATCATCTCTGTTATGAAATTAAAAAAAATGGTAAGTTAAAAAAGTCACCAGAAAAGGGAGAATTGCAAGATATAATTGAAATTGTGAAAGTCATCACACAGTCATTTTTGTTTTTGGACTGGACATTTCAACTTCATATCAAAGGAACTGTTTCTGCTTTGGTTGAAAGATAGACCGAAGCTGTGCAGCCGAAAATATGAGCTACCATGTGTGCTACTCTTGAGATTAGGATTCCATTCTAGGTTTTCTTTTGTGGAACCACTTCCACAAGTGGTCAGTGTGTTTGCTTCCCTATGCCACCAGGCCCATTCTGCTCTTCTGGGACCTGAAATGTTTTAATGTTTTAATCAGAAATTGAGGGTTATTATATGTACTATTCAGAGAAATGTTAATAACAACTCTAAATTGTTTCTAATGTAATAACTTCTAGGGGAATTTTCACTGGACATATACAGTATTTGAGATGAAATATCCTTTCCTTCTCAAGTGCTCAGTTGAGCGTATGTCTCGAATCTCAAGAACAAAGCAGAAAGCAGATAGCAAGTGAGATTGGCATGAATTTTAAAATTATAAATGCTTACCTCCACTGACATACTTCCTCCAACAAAAGCACTCTTCCAAACCCTCCCGAGACAGCAACACCAACTGTGGTCAAGTGTTCACACCTCTGAGTCTATAGGAATATTCTCAATCAGCAAACAATACATGTACCTTTAGAATAATGACAGGGGAAGTGCACACAACTACATATGCAATGGATGCTAATGGAGAACTTTAAACTGTGGCTTGGGAGGACTGTGATAAAGTGCACAAAGGCATATGTATCAGGCAACATAGGGAGCTTCAAGATATATATTGCACATCCCACTATGTCTACTTATTAGCATTTATAATAAATTTAATAACACATTTATAGGTAACAAAGACTGAATCCATGATCAAGATTGTGTTATAGTCAAAAGAACTGTTGATAAAAATTTTAAGAAAATAAGCACTTTAGTTATAAATTAATATTAAAGGATAAAATTCTCATACTGAGTAGAGTGTTTTAATCAAATGTGTAGTCATTATATTACATCACCTGGAAAAAAATGATAGTAAAGTAATAAACAGTTATGTATAGAAGTTAGATTGTTGTTGCTGTAGTAAAAGAACATGGCTTGAAGCAGATAAATAAGAAAGTATATTTTGATTTAAAAAGTCTGCAGTGGGCTAAATAAGAATGTCCCTATAGACTTAGACATGTCCCTTAGACTGAGACAGTTGGTCTCAGAGTTTTAGGTAGTGTGGTTTGGTGGAGGAAGTTTTCATTCAAGTGACCATAGTGGAAAGAAAAGTTTTTATTTCAGTAAATTTGTGATTGATTTAACTAATACAATAAGGACTTTTCTCACTGTGCTTAACATTCTATAATTTTGAAATAACTAGGATTTATAGGTACAGAGCTCCCAGCAAGCCAAGCATTCCTTCTTCCATTTTTAAGAACAGTACCATAGTTTTATTTAGATCACTGTAAAAAATAGAGATTGCATTTTAAGTTATTTGAAAGTATTAATGCAGGACAACGTGATTGAAAAAGAACATTTTAAAAGACTAGGGGAAGCATTTTTACAAGGTAATTTCATTGAAATGTATCATGTCCAACTCTGTGAGACATGCCAGTAACAGAAGAAGACGGGTTGACCTTGGGAGCTCTCAACTCCTAATCACTGAGCAAAATGATAGATAGCCTTTAAGTCACTGTGATTAGAGCAGACTGGTCACAACAGTTTGTTTTTCTGCCACTCAGAGGATATCTTTCTATGTATTCAAACAGATCCAGGGTTATAAATCTCTAACTAGTAGCTAGGTAGGTATATTTGTATTTTAGCTGGTTTCCCATTTTGCTTCCAAATATCTGAAGAATTTTCTACATCTACTCTGGCCCATATAGCTTCCAAATAAAAGACAGATCTAATACTTTTATTAACAAGCTGATAGCACGATGCTGGTCAGGATCTGAGCTAATATAACTGGAGTAGGCTATTAATATCCAGAGAGTTACTCTGGCTTGATATGCTACATTTGTGTCAGCATAGGGAATTCTCCTTTCTCTACATGGTCTCTCCACACCTTTCTTCTTGTTTCCTCTCTTTCTGCTGGATGATCTCACTGGGAACTCATGTGCTGCCTCTACTGTCCTCTCTAAGAATCAATCAGAGATGATGGAAACCAATTTTTATGTAACATTGAGACAGGAAATGCTTGACAATGCCATCATCTGTACTGTAACCAGATGTCTGGGGACAAAACATCAGCATCTTAATATACAGCACACAAGTCCAATGTCCAAAAGCCGAATGTTTGAAAGTCATTCTATCAACCCCACCTGACCATACCCCTGTGCCTGACAGGTTTCTCTGTGTAGCCCTGGCTGTCCTGGAATTCACTCTGTTGACCAGACTTGTCTCTGCATGCCTCTTCCTCCCAAGTGCTTAGATTAAACCTGAGTACCACCAATGACTGGGTGCATATTCCTCTTAAGTGATGTGTCTTACCACATCCTACACCTCTTCTACATCTCCACTGAGGGTGTCCAGTCGGTGTCCAGGCACTGCCTGTACACTGCCAAAGAGCTAGCAGTGCAAAGTCTGAAGCAGGGAGTCCACAGTGATTCCTCGTCTTCTCTCTGGATACTCCGACTCATTTGTAGTACCACAGGGAGAAGGAGTAATGACCTGGGGGGTTCTGATGTCTGTCTTTCTCCTTGGGGTGTCTGTGGGCCAGTCAGAGGGAGGCCAATCCCAGTCAAGTGGAATGTGGTCTGATTGAGAGCAATACTAAGAGTTCCTTCCTCAGTAGTCTCAGGCATGGCTGCTTAGTTGAAGGTCTTCCCCACTTTTCCCGTGTAGATCCTTAAGGAAGTAGCTCTCTAGACAATCCTGATTCTTGTTTGCTCATATTGCTTTATTTAATGGTAGATATGAATGCATACACTTTATTTGGGGTCAACCAGGGATTATATACATTTAGCAGGAAGGATTACCCAGGAAGGGATGGTTGTTGCCTGAAAACTCAAGGCTATTTCAATATCTCATTAAAATGGAGAAGAATTCCAGGTGTTATACTATGTGAGTGTCTGTGGTCCCTCTCAGTCGGGTGTCATGGTTATGTGATTCAGGTCAGGTATAGAGACAGGTAGGGAATGGCTCCACATCCACTGTCAAATCTCTAAATTTACCGGGATTTGAACTGATTTGACTTTATTTCTGTTCTTATCCCTCTCTGGTAGCATAGTCTTACAGGCTCTACAGTGATGTAGTTACATAACATTTAGCTCCGTAAAGTATTTTGTTTTTGTACATAGGATCAAAGTTGTGTTCTGAACATTGAAGTTATATGTTTTCAGTATTTATTTCCTTATTTATTCAAGTATTCTTAAAGAATGGAACATTAACAAAAGTCTTGCCTTTTTGATAAACTTTAATCTACTTTATCATCTACTCATTTTCAAAATATCAACAACTGAATAAAGATTATTGTCATTTAAGTATATCAGATTTTACCACTTATTATGGGTTAGATTCCCATCAAGGTGATAATTCAGAAATGGTTATTTTAATAAAGAATTAAATCATAATGAAAAGAATATCACTGCAGGCAATACTAAGTACTTGTACTATTAGCAGATCACTGTAGGTGTTTGTTGTAATTGCTTTTTATTAAGTATTTTTCTTACTTACATTTCTATTGCTGTGATAAAACACCATGACCAAGGAAAATAAGAGCTTATTTGGCTTATAATTTCAGCATGATAAGACTCCATTATAGTAAGGAAATAGGGCTGCAGACAGACATGGTGGCTGAAGCAGCAAACCTGTTCACTTCTTAAATTATAAGTAGGAAACAAAGAGAGGAAATTCAAACTAGTAGCTGTCTTTTGAAACCTCAAAACCCCACGAACATATTTCCTCCAGCAACACTACAACTTCTACAGTTCCTCATCAGAGATACCAACTGTGCATCGAGCATTTAAATGCCTGAAAGTAGGAGGGTTAGTTATCTCACTCACAACTTTTAAAGTAAAATGTAAGTTTGAAAAAATTGTGACCAAGTAAAAACATTGGAAGATATCAGTAAGTAGGTATGATGGTATGCTTATGAGGTAAGAAAGCATTTTGCTGAATGGTATTCGTATTTACACACAGAGGATATTAAGTAGCCCATGATATTATCATACTGTAAGGATGAAAAATATCACTGCCATTTGCCAAAAAATAAAACATGTGACAAACCAACTATAGGCTGCTAATCAGCTGCCTTCCTGTGCCACATACATAGGGATGGAATTCCTTATAAGTTGGTAGAGAGGGAGAAATTAGAAATCACTGGTGGCTTTATGTTCTTTTCTTCCTAACCTCCCGCACTAGTGCAGTTTGGGCTCAAGGTCATCTCTTTTACAAAGAGATTTTTGATATTACTGTAATAAGAAGAAAGCTCACAAGGGTTGGTGCTCATTTAAAACTATTATGGAAACACCTAGTAAGCACATATAACAGACTTCCTAGTTGGATATCTAAGATTGGTTTCAAAAGAATTTCTTTACAGAATAAAATGCTTGAGATGTTGACGTCTTTTTCTCTATTACAATTAGGAAATAATAGAAGGATAATGGTGTAATTTTAAACAGTATGCCAAATACACATTGCCTTGAATGTCTCTGTAGGAAAATGCATTCCTAGCTGAAAGAGAGATATAATGTATATTTCAATATCTCTCTGTATTCCAACGTCATGAAGTTTCTTCTGCCCCAGCAAGCAAGGAAAAAATACTATGGATGTTGGCATTTATAGCTAAAGGAATGTGGACCAATGCTCCATTTCTGAGTAGCTGCCCAACACATAATACTAAATGAGTGCAAAGCACTGGTGTTTACATATTCTGTTACTTACAGTTAAAAAGTATTTTCAACTACTTTTACTTAATGTTAATTTCAGAATACTGAATTGGATTCACCAACTTAAATATGTCTTCTTATGTCTCCAGGGGCTATAAATCATAAAATTTTTACACCAATGAAGTTTGCCTTTTGAAATATTGTGAAAAAAATCTTTTCTAATCCCCATGTATAATTTATTTCTCTTATTCTGTGAGCTATGTGATTCCCTATTGAATCTAGGCCAGAAAACTTAGAGTCAATATATCTCTGTTTTGTAGATTCAAGTCTCAAGTTAGATTTCTGTTCATCAGTCTAAGATTTGTATTGTTTAGCACATATTAAGTAGGATTTAAGACACCATGTTATTTAGTTAATATTCCCACAGATGACTTAACGGTGCATTTGCTATTGTGAAAGGCCTCCCTGGGTCAAACCATTTTAATTAATAGTTCAGACCTTTTGCCCATCATAAAAACCACTATCATTCACTTTGCCTCTTATAGATAAGGTTGAAACTTGACATCCTCTACTCTAGAATAGAATTATTATCATTAAAATAAGAGAATACTTCTCAGTGCAAGCAGTTCTCAACTGTATTTCTACTTTACAAAGAGAATAATAAATGTGATGATGCCTCAGATGTACAGGTTTTCGCTTCATTGATGTGTTCCTTGAGTCTTCCTTGAGATCTTGCAACTTGGGGACCATAATGAAGGAGAAGGTGGATGTGCTGGTGGATATTAAGTAATATATTATGTGCAACAATCTCCTTTTGCCATGATTATGAAGACACAACAATCCTATGTAAGATTTCTCATTTTTAATTCAATATTATCCAAGCACCAGACAACAGGCTCTCATGTTTTCAGAGGCACTAGTGAGCCATGAATGACAAGGTCACTGGCTTCTGAGGAACCAGAAAACACTATCACAGAGGCCTCAGAGGTAACTGCGAGGCTTGATATTCTGGTCAATTATTTTCAGCATTTCCCAAAGGACTGAGAATTTGGTTTAGTTGGTATCTGAAATTGATGTGGTTGTTTGGTTTTTATGTCCAGGGTATTAAGGTCAAATTAATGCCCAGATCATATATTTATGTGTTATTAGAGGTTATTTCATGCCCCTTATAATAAACTGACTTTATTGAATCTGAAGTTTGATAGCTGGCCTCCAGAGAATTCATAAAAGCATTGATTTTAATGATGACAGTTCATAGAATTCTGGGATGACCAATATTCTGACTCTGCGTGGTCATTTTGTTGCTGAATGTACAGCCCTACTTTTTACCTGTTGCCATATAAGAGATATGAGACCGCCTGAGTTTATTTAGTAACCAACAGAAAGATTCTCTTGTCCTTGCAGCTCGTCTTCATGTATATATTCCTCTAAGAAAAGTTACAGAAACCAGATTATCCTTATAGGCTCTGAAGAAATCAAACCACTGCTCTCCATAATATAAACAGATAAAACCAAGCTATATAAAAATATGACATAACCACCATTCCAATGAACCAATACCATATATATATATATGGTATTGGTTTTATATATATATATATATATATATATATATATATATATATATATATATATATAACCCTAAAATTTTGAGAACAACCATGCTTCCCATGTTGATCTTGAGTATTTTGCTATATCAGTCTTTACTTTATATTCATGATACAGGGTCTTTTACTGAAATTGGAGCTAACTGATTAGCTAAATAGGTTGGGCAGCAAACCCATGTCTGTTTCCCAGTGCTTGGGTTAACTTCATGCATTGTCCCATGGGGTGCTGAAGTTTAGAAATCAGGTCTTCCTGTTTGCACAGTAAGCACCTTTCTTTCTGAAACATTAGATTTAATGTTGTATAGTGTTTTTGTTAAAACAGGTCATTTCCATTAATATTCTGTCAATATTTATCCAATAACTTATATAATAAATATGTATGCTTTCAATAAATAACCGTATTTTTATGTTTTATTATTACTTGGCACCCATTTTAGATATTGATTTGAAATATTTAAGTTCCAATTAGAAATTTGAATCTATGTTTGTATATTTACATCTGTCCATAAAACTACAGACCATCTATAGCTGTGATTTTATATCTGCAAAATAATATCACTTAATGAAAATTGTGTGGAACTTTCTAGTAGCTTTAATTCTCTTAGCATTCTTTTAATCATGTATTTTAAAGTTTGCTGTTGCTCAATATGCATTTGTATTATTTTGTTGCTTTGAGTCCATGTCTATGAAATAGCCCTCACTATCCTGTATGTTAAGTATAGAGACTCCAATTAATCACTTTAAGGCTCTGACATTCCCATAGCTGCATTTATGCTAAGAATTTGGCCACTGATTACATGAGGACCTAGGGTTTGAAGTGATTGAACTGGGTTTGTGCTGTTAAGCTCACATTCTTGGTTTGACATGTACCAACTTCTTCACAGATCTCCAGCTTAGCCTGTCCTTTGGTAATAGCTAGAGATGCCAAATATTTACAATTAACCATTGATTTTCACATGACAGTTACACATCAAAGGAGTCTCTATATTTGCATGGTGTCCCTTTGTGAGTAGTTACTTGTCAATTCTTACTTGGCAACTCATAAGCTACAGTAGGGAGATAGGGAGGGGAATCCAGCCTCAATCTGGGGCACATAGTGACTCAGCGAGCCTTATTCATATTTCTTCAGTAATCTGGTACTCTTCTTGTGGCAGATAAACTCTTTATATTTCTTGTAAGAAGTCATCTTCCTGGTAATTGTCAATGACTTTAGAATGCTGATGAGGTATGATTTATTGAATTGTTCATTTGTAACCAGGGGACTTTCCCATCTCTCTCCTGTGCATAAAGAACATTTGCTTTTTGTATGTTGGTTTGTTTTCCTACACGCAGTATGTTTCTGTGTATGTCGTGGGAGAAGATGCAGCACCACCTCCATAGCATGACTTGGGACTTTTAACTCACAGAGGAGAAGAATCTGGGCATATGCTGGTATTTTTTTCTCTTTTCTTGCTCTTGTTTGTTTGTTTGTTTTTGTTATATGTGCTACTTTCTCTGGCTTAATTTCTTACTTTAAGCTTTCTATTCAGTCCTCTGTGAGTGTTCTAAGAAGAGCCTTTAGGTTATTTATTATCCAAGTTCCTAGGTCCCCCAGATTGCTCTGTTTTGCAGAGAACAACCTAATTCTACAGAAACCATCGCAGAAAATTTGTACTAAAATTTTTGTATCAACACAACACATCTGCTGTCATATTCCTTTCAGTGTTTTGAAGGAGTTAGAATGGAGATCAAATTTTGTAAGTGAATAAAAATGGAACACACAGAGAGCTTCTTTTTAGCTCTCCGTAGTGTGGATGTAGGGTGAATATTCCTTTATAATGAGGCATTGAAAGTTGACAAGACTTGGAACATATTCACTTCACTGAGAAGATCCCCTTGCAGCACTGTATGGCCGCCATGTTCCAGTGCAAATGGGGGCCCAGGTGGTCCACCATGTGGATAAACTGCTGTATTAATCACATGCAGTGTACTTTCCATATTTGATAGTTTTAATAATTGCTATGCTCAATTTTCAGCAGTTTCTTGAAGGTTTTCCCTGACTTCTGGCTAGTCTGACCTTCTGCACCGTTTTCCTCCATGGAGAGCAAAAAATCAAGCAATGACTTTGTTCTCTCTTAGAAAGGTCTGTCTTTCTGTTCATAGGTCAGAAAGCTTCATTCTCACTTTTCACAGCCTGAAGACATGATGATATATGAGATGTAAGGGTTTCTTATTGCTAAGATGTGAATGTCACTGCCTTTTCAGCTTTCTGTCTTAAAAAAAAAGTGATCAGACCTGAAAACATACATACAAGAAACAGTATTCAGACTGAGCAGTTGTATTTAGGAAGATGTGTGCATATTCATATACATAAATGCATGTAACAACAAAAACAATCAATAAAAAACAAGGGCCAAGAATTTGAAAGAGAGCAAGAAGGGATACATGGGAGGGTATGGAGGAAGGAAAGAGAAGGTAGAAAAATACAATTTTGTTGTAATCTCAAAAATAAAATAAATAATTCAATAAATTAGCAGATGAAAAGTACTCGTGTGAAACTTCACACAGTTCACAATCTCTACCTCACACAGAACTGTAAGACCCAAGTTAGCATCTCACAGGAGGAAGAACTCTGGTCCGTGGTGAATTATAAGCCAGTCTTTTAGCCCAGGAACAAGAAAGGAAGTAACCTTATCAATATCCATCAGAATGAACAGATCCCCTCTAGTTCTTCTCAAACCTATGGAATCTCCTCCAGGATCAAAAGAACAGAAGAGAGTCTTGAGGTGCCATGTTTCTACACAATAGCAAGTGTGTGTGAAATTGCACTTATTACTAAATATTTCAATAGTCTTAGAACCAGGTATAAGTTAGGTGCCTTGTCATGCATATATAAGAATACACGCACACACACACACACAAAACTGAGTTGATTATTTTTCACTCTGTATACTTTTGTAATTTTTTAAATACATAAGAAACTAATGTCATTTACATATTCATAAATTTGTACCGTTTATGTAAGCTTTATGGATACATGTAAATTAGAATTAATTTCTGTTACATTGTCTAGTATTTCTATCCTACTGTGATATTTATTTTCTAAATAAAATATACTTTTCCCTCAAGCTGATGAATATCTTCAACTTATTTTATATTTCTATGCTACCAATAGAATATTAAATCTAATACTTTTTTCTATTTAAATCAACCTACTGTGAGCCTGCTCTGATGTTCATATTTAGTGTCTGGGGACAATCTACACTGTAGTCATTGATTAAATCATTCACTGCATGAACACACTAACCTTTTAAGCACTGTAGCTCACAAACACCTCCCTGCCCCCTTTTTTCTTTTATATAATGAAGAAAATGGCAACTGCATCCACCCCCCCGCCGTGTGTGTGTGTGTGTGTGTGTGTGTGTGTGTGTGTGTGTGTGTGTGTGTGTGCGTCCTCTGGGATTATTATTTAAAATACCAATAAAGGATGTGAACATGTTGCAAAATTTTTAACACCGTGTTTTCATTGAATGAAATTATTTTTTCATATTTATAAGTCATTATCCTCGAGCCTCCTAGCATGTTACCTGATGACATTGGAGGAAAGCTTTTCCCTGGAATGAGGACTTTAGTAGCTGGAAGACTTCCTTCTGGTTGTGTCTGTCAGCAGATTCTTGTTTTGGGTCTTTTAAGTGGTGATCTGCTCTCCACAGTCTGGAGCTTAACAACTGACTGCTGAGGAGGTCTTCCTGTTAGCATTGCTTATACTTCCTCTGCCAAGAATGGAGGATAAACAAAACCAAAAGACAGAGCCAAAAAACCCTAACACATTAATGCTGTGTTGGATACCTACGGTGGTGTGGTGCTAGCTGCTCTGCCTTGAAAAGATTTTTCTCTTTCCTCTTTCCCAACTTGGCTTCATTCCTTCCCTGAAATTCTCCCAGTCAGAGCTGCAGTCCTCATCCCTTCAAAAGACAATCCCCAAGGGAGCAGGAGACTTTCTGCTTCTCCAGAAGACAAAGCCTTATTCAAAAACCCAGTCGGGGACTGCAGGCCAGTACAACCTATTGAACAACTGTTTCCTGGAGATATAGTCTGACTACAGCACATTGAGCATAACCTGGGTTCATATTCTTGCATATCAGGCTGAACACGCATCAAATACTTGTTTTACTGTTTGGCTTAAACTTATTTTTAAACATTTTATTTCTAAGGACAAGGATTATACTTAGATGCAATTCATTAGCCAAAGGGTTACTGCTTGGGAAGAGGCTGAAGTTGTACATTGCTAATATAAAAGCCAGAAAAAACAGGAGCATTGTTGCAAAATTATAATCGTTAATAAGATTAAGTTAGCATATTTACATATGCATTAAACCAGGGAATAAAAACTGTCACAAAATCTGGGAAGTTATAGAATCAAATAAACAATGAATGCAGATAGTATTTATAATAACAAGACTTTCTTTTTGAAATTATTGGTTTTCTCCTGTCTCACCACCATCCATATAAATTCTCTCTCATTTTTAAAAATAAAACAAATAAAGGAAAAACATGAAGACTGTGTTATCTGACTATCCCTGTCAGAGGTACATGGGCACACACTGGAGTGTGGTTGATATACTCCATTTTCCTCCCCTGAAAGAAATGTATATTCCCTCTCACCTCTCATAGTGGCCACCGACTGCCCAAAGTTACTTGCCTAGAGGGTTATGGTCAATCTCCCCCATTGCATGATGGGATATTCAGTGTCTTGAGATTGCACAGCTCTTGTGAGTGCTGTAATGGTCTCTGTGAGTTCATGCATGTACCTACCCTAGTGTGTCTGAGAAATACTGTTTCCCTGAAGCCTTGTACCATGTCTGGCTCCTCCAGTCCTTTTGCTCCCTCTCTGGAATAGATATTTGAGCCTTGAGGTGAGGGGGCAGTAAAGATTTATCCATTTAGAGGCCATCGTTCACATTTTCTTATTCTCTGCATGTTGTCCAGCTGTGGATTTCTGTGTTAGTTCTCATCTACTGCAAGAAGAGGCTTATCAGGTGAGGAATGAGTTGTCTGTTTCCAAGAAAGCATTCTCCTCTTTCTGTCTTGTCATATCATTTTCTGTCTCTACGGTCCTTTTCTTTCCTATGTGTGTTGCCCTATTTTTAAGGTTAAATTTCTACATATTTTCGCATAACCTGTACTGCTATAAACACTTTACTCAGCAGTTGTGTAAGAGAAGAATTTAGATAAAATTTTAAATTTGATCATAGTATTTTTCAGGCACTGTGGTTTGAATTTGTAGACTTGGGTGTTATAACTATCAACTTTCTTGAATAAGTGGATCACTTGGTCAGTGAAGGAAAAATCACCTAAAATACAGCTCAAGGAGCAGGAGAGATTTCCATATCTTCACTGCCACATCTGTTCTTCCCTGCTGGAGCCTGACAAATACAAAGGCTGATGCTGGCAGCCAACCATTGGACTGAGCATAGTGTCCCCAATGGAGGAGTTAGAGAAGGGACTGAAGAAGCTGAAGAGGTTTGCAACCACATAGGAAGAACAATAATATCAACTAGCCAGACCTTCTAGAGCTCCCAGAGAATAAACCACCAACCAAGAAGTACACATGGAAGGACCCATGGCTCCAGCTTCATATGTAGCAGAGGATGGCCTTGTCAGGCATCAATGGGAGGAGAGGCTCTTGGTTCTGTGAAGGCTCAATGACCCAGTGAAGGGGAATGTCAGAGGGGAAGGTGAGAGTGAGTTGATGGGTGGGGAACACTCTCAAAGGAGCAGGAGGAGGCTGGATAGGCTAGGAAGTTTCCAGATGGGAAACCAAGAAAAGGGATAACATTTGAAATGTAAATAAATAAAATATTTAATAAAAAATAAAGAAAATTGGTATGGCCAAGAGCAAAAGCTGATATCAATTTTTGAGTTGTTTGTTTATATGGAGTGGGTGAGTGTGGGTGGCTGGTGGGAATTATTTATTTATTGTATTTATTTACATCCCAAATCTTTCCCCTGGTTCCCCCTGCAGAATTCCTCTCCCCATCCCCCCTCCTCTTTGCCTCTGAGAGAACACCCCCTGCATAACCCCCTATACTGGTGCATCAAGTCTCAGGATTAGGCGCATTCTCTCCCACTGAGGCCAGCCAAGGCAGACCTAATCTTTGAATGTCAGGATTGTCAGCATTGCCAGTCCTCAATCAGGCATTGTGCCAGCCTGACACACTGTCCATATTTGTAATGAAATATTTTTTCTTTCCTTTTCTTTCTTAAACATGCCTTGTGTAAACTGTACAACGTCTTATATGGAAATATACTCTTTTAATATATCCTATGTTTGTGTGGATATTAAGACTATCAGGCTGCTACATAGATTACAAACTGAGCTCTGCTTTCATTTGATCTTTAATTTTTGATTATTTAGTTATGCGAACATCATCAATTTCCATCTGATGAATCTGGGTACTTTTTTTCACTTTCATTTTGCATTTCATCATCAAAAAGAAGTGTTTCTGGCAAGCTTGAGCTTACATTAAGCTGTTTCTCCCGAATGAGATTTTTTTTCTATTAAATTGATAAAATTTGACAAGTTATCTTACTTTTTTCTGATACTTTATGCAAATACCATTTTCTATAATGTCTATGTATTTAATGTTTATTTTTGCATAATTTGTTAAATAGTGTATTACTTACCAGGTGACATATCTGACTTTCTCATATATGTGATAAGAGATATCCTTTTCCTTATACATGAAGAACATATTTTAAGATAAACTATTCTTTTTATATAAACATATCTAATATTCAATTGGTAGCACATAGTTATATGCATTATAAAGTTCAAATTTTCAATCACAATATTTGTAAGTACTATGTTAAAATTACTATGGTTCGGAAGCTGTTTTAGAATATTCACTTTTCATTTATGTGAAATTTATTTTACATTGTGAATAATTAGTCCTGTTTTATCTTGTCATTCAAAAATAATTATACTAATTTTATGAAATATGTTTATATACCTTTTACAAAGGATGAATTCTGATATTCTCCCACTTGAATACACACAGTGATTTATTTACAAATGTTAAATTGACTCATATTTTTTATGTTTTTCTTTTAAAATAGCCTTTAACCACAGATTAAACAAGAATTAACCAGGTAGAAAATAAGAAAATATGCTTTCTGAATATAGTATATCAGGGAGCAATCCTAATAGAAAACTGCCTTTCATGGCAGCATGCAGTAGTATTTCTAATAATGAGGCACAGTAAAAGATAAACAGCATCTAAGGCAAAGAGAACTGGAATTTCATTCTGTGGGGTATGTAATCAACAAAATGATGTGTTTTATTTAAATATTGACATTTATCTCCAAGTAAATTTCTCTTGTAAAATTTATAGGAAATAAGAAATCATATATTTTAAAGAGTGGAAAATCCTGAAGAAAAAACATGATCTGACAATCTTTTGTATGTGATAAAAAGCTATTATATTTCCAGCCAGGAACAAAAGATATCCTGCGAAGACAACATGAGCAATTGAGAGGCAAGGGTATATACCAGGCATAAGCAGCAGGCATGAAAAATATTTACTTGGTGAACAGAATGGATAGCAAAGAAACCCAACTAATATTTCAAAATATGTTCATTGGTGTACTGATTAAAAACAAACAAACAAACAAACAAACAAACAAACAAACCCTGGAGCTATGTTTTAAAATTAGAACCACAGTAGGAATGGTAAGTTTGAGATGAAGGACTGTGCTACATCCACTCCAGTAATGATCACCTGACAGGCTGGAAAGTCTGGGCGCGATCCTGAGGCAAAAAGCTCATGGAAACTTAGTCTCCTGGAATTGTGGCATCCTGTATAAAGAATGCTCCAATGTCCCTGCTTTAGTTGGTAAACAGATCTGTGTGCTTTCCCTTAATATTGCTTTATTATAAGTACTTCTAAAGATTGAATTTTTGACATATAGCTAGGTTAGATTCTAGGCAGTCCTTGATCCAACCTTGGGCATGAACAGCTAAGTCACTGCCATACACAGGAATTCACCACTATCTGGGAATAAGGAAGTTTTCGACCTGAGAAGGAACTAGAGTAGTTACTTAGAACTATAGCTAGTTCAGTTACACCCATATGCAAGTATTTACAATGGCCTAGGGGGAAGGTGGACTATGGCAAGGGCATGAAGCCCTTGCCCCTGGCTTCTAAATTTAAGCTGACCTTAGGTGGAATGTTTTTGATCCCAGTTGTTAACCTTGAATCTTATCCCAGTTGGTTCCTGCCAGTCCTTCCCCATTTGCATTACTGTTTCCTTTTCTTGCTGGTCTGTCACCTAAACTTCCCCATTTTCTTCTGTATAAAAAGTCTGATGCTCGATTTGACATTACATTCAGATTCTATACACCCTCCCATGTGGTCTCTGTTTGTCACCCACTTTCACCGAATCCTTGCCCACTTCCTCCAGAGACCTCGACCCACGCAGATAAGGGGCCCAGAGGGTCTGTGGAAGGACTGTAGATTGATATTTGTATCTTATTGTAAATCTAAATTGATCTATAGTGACAACTGCTGTAAATGGTTCTCTGGAGCTTACAGGAAACATCTGAAAATGTGTCAGTGGATTTTAGAAATCCCATTGATAAATAATTTTGAGTACACCAGGAGCATATGGAACACAAGGAAGAATAAGACATAGATTGGTACAGCACAGGACAATAAGCTTGGGGATGCTAGAGTTGAGAAGAAAATAGAAAAACAATCAGAACATCAGGAGAAAAAAACTCATATGAAGGAAAGAGAAACTGGTTAGAAATTAAACTAGTTAAGAAGACATGAGACAATCCAGGGATAAAAAGCACAAATCTTCATGACTGATGAGGTCTACATTCTCCTATCTAAAATGCAGGGTATCAAGTGAATCCACAGGGCATATAAGGTTGAAAAGTTAATTAAAATAGTATCAAGAAAAGTGAGTTATTAATAAAAAAAGCCAAACTCTGTTACACATGAGAAACTATGTCCTGAAGTGTTAGCAGTAGCTCTATTGACCATAGAAACATAAGTATCTCTGATAGTGTCACAGAGACCTCATCAAGTCCGCATCTACTCCTCTTCCAACCATGTGTGATATGCAACATCATGGTAGTAGTCTGGGAAAGTGGAGAGAAAAGGAATATAAAAACACAGTTGAAGACTTGGCCTTGGGAGAAAAGGGGCTATTATTAAATGGGACAGAAAAAAGCAAGCCCTTCTCTATGAGTGGTCATTTAGGTACCACTGTCAAGTCATGAGGGTGTTTAGAATATAAGAGCTCTGGCAGGTAGTCTTGGAAATGGTTATGTGGAAATGATTTTCATGCAACGCATTACCTGACCAAGGTCAGTGAACTAAAATGGTAGCTTTCCTCATATCCTTTTCATTTAAATATTAAGTCAATGCACTGAGAAGTGAGATAAAAGAACAGCTATTTGAGAGTATGTCAACCAAAACCCACTGTAACTGGCAGCCTCTCTGCCTTTCAAACTTTATTACATGAATGACTCCCCTTTACTCTGTCTCTGCGGGTATCATTTACAATTGTAGTCACTGATTTAGTTTTCATAGCTGTTCTCATAGTTAGAGATACTTTATCAGCTTGGATTGTAATGTATATGATACTTATAAGGGTACATTTAGTTGTCTATTAGTCATTGAGGTTTGCCCTGATACTGTTTCCTGTTGTTAATTTTGCTTCATCAAATGGGGCTGCCCTCCAACAAGCATTCACTCACATACTCAGGTGATATGATGTGAATCTTTTGCTCATTTTTACTGGCTAAATAAAGACTAGAGCCTGTGATTGGGCAGTGGAGGTCAACGATGGGGTGGGAGATCTGAAAGAGCTGGAGGAGGAAGAGAAGAGAAGAGGAGAGAGGATGGAGGAGAAAGAGATGTAGCCAATATGGAGTAGAACCACGTGCCCAAGAAAAACTGCAAGTAGCAACAGGTCTCATGGCCGGGGAATAAGAAAGGATAGTGATGGATCTGCCCAAGATAGGCATGTAGGTTATAAATATAACTGGATTGTGTATGTTTTATATAGGCTTATTAGGGCTGGAAATTATTTCAACAATTAGTGAACTTAAACTGTTTCATGGTTTTGCATTATGTATAGACTTAAAATGGGAGATAGTAGACATGAAGTCCTTCTATGATCTAATTTGCTGATGTCATATACATCTTTGACCTTCTATACGCATTCTCTTCCAAATTGTGCTGGGGCCCCCAGACTAGACTCTAGAGTTAGCTGACTCCTTCTTATTGCATCTTGGATGTCAGCAAAGGAACATAAGTCATGAGTAATGTTTCAAAGATTACTTTTGTATTTAGTTTACACCACTACATCCTACTTGAGGCTCTAATTTTCTTGTCTCTTTCTGAGATGCCCACACATAGATCTGATTCATTACTTATGTCAAGCTCCCCACGGTAATAAGCTCAGTGCTGTAATATTCATGGGCTCTAATACCCTGGAACAATACACAATCCTATTTTAGTTTACTTTTAAATTTAAATATATGTTTTGTAAGCTACACTCTAGTAATATCATAGTACACTAATAAATAAGACATAATTTATAGTATATATTTATTGTTTCCTTTAGCATACCTGAATTTTTCAGTCTTCAAAACTAAATGTATATTTCAAGATGAATATTGACTTATAATTGTTTATTAAAATAAAAACCTAACATTACTAAGTATATTTAAGGTATTTAGGAAAATTTTATTTAATATTTGTTAGTAACAACAAATTTATATTGTAAATTTCTACATACTTTCATCAGTTTTCCTTGTAATCTTGACAAATCCTTGAAATTTATGATTAATATAATAAAGTTTTGAATAATGAATTAAATTAAAATCATCAAAAGAGTTTATAAATCATCTAAGAATTATAAAGCATCAAAAAATTATTAAAAATAAAACATTTTATCAAAAATCAGTTCATATGTACATATACATGCATTAAAATGTATATTTATATGAATGGTAAGATGAATGTAGGAATATTTATAAAATATTTTGTTAAACAAACATAAAAGCCCTCCCTAGTTCCTACTTACTGAAGACATATACAGCTCTAAGAATAGTCTGTGTATCATAGCCAATAGTTGTCTGTTGATATATTTCTTTTGGGAAGAGTCTCTGATGCTCCCGAAATGTTTTTGGAGTAGATCTTGCAAGCATGCATCAAGTAATTCATTAGACATGATTTTGTCCTATAAAGCTCCTTCTATTTTTTTTTTTTAATATTGGTTATTTTATTTATTTACATTTCAAATGACATCTCCCTTTCAGTTTCCCCCCAGGAACCTCTCTGTCCTACCCACTTCCCCCTGCTTCTCTGAGGGTGCTTCCGACTCACCTACTCCTGCCTCCCCTCCCTAGCATTCTCCTACTCCGGGGCATCAAGCCTTCACAGGACCTCTATACCCATTGATGCCAGATAAGGCCATCCTCTACTACATGTACAGCTAGAGCCATGTGTATTCTTTGGTTGGTGGTTTAGTCCCTCGGAGCTCTGGGGAGAGTGATTAGTTGATATGCAAACCCTTTCACCTCCTTCAGTCCTTCCTCTAACTCCTCCATTGTGGTCCTGTGCTCAGTTCATTGGTTGACTGCAAGAATCCACATCTGTATCGGTAAGGCTATGGCAGATCCTCTCAGGAGACAGCTATATCAGGCTATTGTCAGCAAGCACATCTTGCATCAGCAATAGTGACTGGGCAGCAGGAAAGCAAGACTACCAGGACCCAATGGGTCTGACAGTAACTGAAATACCCAACAAAGGGGAAAGGGAACCTATAGAGACCATAGCCAAAGGTTAGGCACAGCCCCAGGTTGGTGGATGGGGTTACCCGCTATTCTCAAAAATTTAACCCAAAATTGCTCTTGTCTAAAGGAAATATAGGGACAAAGAGTGGAGCAGAGACTGAAGGAAAGACCATCCAGAGACTGTCCCACCACGGGATCCATCCCATATGCATCCTACAAATCTCTTTAATTGTAGAGCTAGCTCATTTGCGGACACAGATATGCATTAAGCGTGTGTCTTAACTTTCACCCAGTTTTCTGTTTCATGCTATTTATCTTCCTATGATCATGAAATATAAATGAAAATTCACTTGGTGGCAATCTTCTATGTGATTCAGTTGTACTGAGTTAAATCAATTCCATTCAGTATTTTAATAAATGTTGGTATCAGAATATAGGAGAATAAAGATGTGGAAATAACTGAATTATCTCTCTAAATCTGATGCTATTAAAATAAATATGCAGATAAATATGTAGAACAGGATTAAAATATGAATGTGATAAATATGCCCAGTAAACATTAACAAAGAAAGGGCAACAACAGTGTAGAAATAGAGAAGCCAAATTAAGCCCATATCAAAATCTCTCATGAAAAAATGAATTAGATTTCTTTTTAATTCCTATGGTATTTATAGCATTCACAGATAAAACAACGAAGCACTTTCTCTTGGGTCGTTGGTCTTGGAGTGTTTATATTGATGCAATATTTGCATAGCTTTTCATTTTGATTTCAGATTTCCACCTTTAGGCCTCCTAGCTGGTATATGTTGTGCCAAATTGCCAAAACTCTCTTGTACACCCTCATGTGTTCACACACACATGCACATATGATTTATAGACTCCGAGCTCCCTTCTATTCTTACAGTCCATTAGTGTGAGACTCAAGAAAATTCTAAATATGTTTTAATTCACATTTAAAATTTTACTTCTCTCAATCATTCAAGTCTTTGGTTTTATATAGGTGTCAATTCAGTAGTTTATTGTAAATGCTGTTTATATTTGCTGTTCAATCTGGAATTTTTACTCTTTAAGACTGAGCCTCAGGGGGCATGGTGGCACACGCCTTTAATCCCAGCACTCGGGAGGCAGAGGCAGGCGGATTTCTGAGTTCGAGGCCAGCCTGGTCTACAGAGTGAGTTCCAGGACAGCCTAGAACCCTGTCTCGAAAAACAAAACAAAACAAAAACAAAAACAAAAACAAAAACAAAAAGACTGATCCTCATCATATTTTTATCCCTTGCTGTGATGATACATGAAAGATTTCTGGCAGCTTGTTCTTCGAAAGTGGATTGATGATTATGGATTACTTTTACAAAATGAAGAAAGAAAAATTGTAAAGACTCTACTATCTAGCCTCCATACCAAAAAGAAAAAAATCCCGCCTGGCTCACTATCTTTCAATCAAACACTAATCATCTTGGAGTTGTATAAAGGGGCTTAGCATAAAAATCAGAGTACTAGTCAGATGACTCTCAACTACCTTACTTTGAATCGCCTGGCTGATAAGAAAGTAATGACATGAATTCTTCAAACCTTAGAAAAGTGTGGAAGGCAGGAAGGAAGAGGTTTAGAGTTAGGTTTAGTACCCAGTGAGTGCTCAGACTCCCGAAATTGAGTTGTTCATTCCCCTAAATAATCTCAGAAAGAATTCACCCCAAGAGCCTCCTAAAAGAACTCAACCTCTTAATATCTGAGTTTGAGCTTTGGGAATACCATGTCACAATTCTGAGTCATGAAACTTAAGTGATTAATAAAATTGTGACTGTTTGCAGCAGCAATGAAACAGAATAGTCACAGAAGCAATATATTCCATCTCTAAAAAAATAAAAAATAAAAATGTAAAAGGACATTTAGTGTCTTAATCGTAAAATAAAATCTCCCTGATTATACCCCAAAATATGGAACATGGTTATTATATTTAGCTAGACAGTTGAATGAGGGAACAGACAAAAGACTAAACATCTATCATAATTAAAAGATAAAATACCCTGACTCATAGGGATAGAAGCTGTAACAAATTCTCTTATGGAGATAACGATGGGAGGATATGTGATGAAAGATTCTGGATTCCTGATAATGTTTTACTCATTTTAAATTGTTTTATGCAGTGTATTTTGATCTTATTTTTCCCTCCCTCAGCACTTTGCATGTCCTCCCTGTATCCCAACCTATTCAAATTTATGTTCAATGGTTCCTTAACTTAGGGACTGTTGCTGGGCTCAATATAACGTAGGATAAAATGGTCCTTTCTTTGTGGAGCTTAATTTGATCTCCCTTTTCATAAAAAATGATAAGCCATGCCTAATCATGTAATTTTGAGACATCATACAGCTAATATCGTTATGATTCATGTTGAGAGTTAAAATTGCACTGATTAAAAGCTATTAACTATCTCTTGAAACCTAAACTTAAGATTTATATTCCTGGTGAATTCAAAGCATCAGGATCTAGAGAATTGTTTTATAAGGTAGGGCCAATTTTCTCAGTTTGACACATTATCTGTTCATATTTGTGTACATGTATACTTTCATACATAGAATCACTGTGATCTCTTCATTATCATGTTGAGAAATTTAGGTGGTAGAGAATCTTAATGCCAAGTTTCTTTCTTAATATTGATAATTCATTTACTTTGCAAAAATTGTTTTATATATATATATATATATATATATATATATATATATATATATATATATATAAAATGAGTACAAAGTTCTAAACTCCAAGTTCCATGTTATTTCAGGATTTCCAAAATCATGTCAATTTTAATGTATAGTGTATTATAAGCATGCTAGTATTATGACTGAATCAAACATTTCCTGTAAATAAAGTTGTCTTTAGAATGTAGTAACTTTTTATTGAAATACAAATAATTGAACACTTACTGAAAGCCACATCTATGGTAGGTGATCTCTGTGAAAATATCAGTGTTTATGTCTCTTTAAATTTTCTGATAATATTTTCATTTTGATTGACCCTACCTCCTGGATTTATTTTTTTTTCCTTTTGTCTGTTTCTCAGCAAGAAAATGTTAAAGATTATCTATTAATGACTTAATTTGAAGAGATAGTTCAGCCTGTTTAAGGGTGAATATTAGAAATATTTAAAGAATAAGATTAGAAAGTAGCACAATAGTAGAATACAAAATGCCCTAAATTAGACTTTTATCTCTCCAAAAATCCAACCAGTCAAAAAGCACACAAAAGTCAGAAATAATGAGTTTGGCTTAAGGATGTGTGAGGTCAGAGAGTTGTTTCAGAAAACTGTTTTCTAGAACCATTTGTCTTTATTAACAGTATCAAAGTCTAACCTTCTGGAGCCAAGTCTCGGTTTCCCCATACTGTTTGTCTCTTACTCATCATCAGAGACAGGGGATTTTTTGAGAAGGAAAGAGAGGTTGGTGAGTCAGAGAAGGGAAATAGTTCAGTGACATGCAATTATAAAAAAGTGGAGGTAGCTTTGTTTTTTCTCCTTTGCCCCCACCTTGTCTTCTTATGAATTTCCATCTTTGCATTTTTAGTCTAAAAAAACACATTTTTCAAAAACAATAAAAGTGAGAAGGCAAATGGGGAGTGAACAGGTGAAGAGAGGCTGACATTTATTGATTTTTTTCATGTTATTCCCTTATGAACAGTAGAATTGGAATACATACTACTTTGTGGAAATCTCTTTTCTCATGAGTGATTGTCATGTGTCCCACAAATACTACATCTAGAAGGACTGTTAGTCATAGTAATAAGGGAAATAGCCAAGCTTCTAATTGAGAAATTGCTTAATTCACAAGTGCTCATGGAGGTAAGTATAAGATTCAGGTAAATCATACACACACACACACACACACACACACACACACACACACACACACACATCAAAAATAACCATGCTTCTTTAGATGGTATTCACTTTACAACAAAAGAAATAAAGGCATCAGTTATTCTATCGAGTCCACTGTGTTCATCTTTTATAAGCCAAACTTCTCTAAAAATCACAAGAAAATTCACTTTATTATCAGTCATGAACCACTTGTGAAAATGTGGAGCCAGTTACATGCTGATTATTAGCTTAGCTGCTCCTATTGGGAATGATACAAATGTTTCCAATGTTCAGTGATGAGAGTAGGATGGAGAGACTGGCTTGGAAATGAAAAAAATGTTTTAAATGATATTCTTCAAATTCTCTGTCTATCTATCTATCTATCTATCTGTCTGTCTATCTATCTATCTATCTATCTATCTATCTATCTATCTATCTATCTATCTATCTATCTATCTATAGTGTGTGCTTGTGAACATTCACCATGTCGAATATGTGTGGTGGTCAGAGGAAAACTTTCTGGGATTGCTTCTCTGCTTTCACAGTGTAAGTGCCAGTGGTTGAACTCAGAATGTCAGGCTCGTGGCAAGCATGTTTACCCACTTTGTCATCTCATAAACTCTTGGGTTATTTTAATCAATTAGAACATTGAATTGAGTTGTATCTCATCTGAATGAAGAGAAGCATATGACTGGATTGTCTCTAGGGTGTCCAGTCAGATAATAAGCAATGATCTGGGAATCCCTGGAAATCCTAGCACAGTATCCATCCCTATTAGCTTTGATGGGCATCTCTGTACATGCGTCTTAGTAAAATTGCCATTCTTTTTTTGTTCTTGTTCTTCCCCTATATAGATCTATTGAGGAATTGTGGATTTCCCTCCCATGTTCCTGTGAGGGTCTGAAATCTGTGTGTGTAAATACTGAAAGGATCTATGATCATTTGTGACAATAAATTACAGCACTTGTCTGTGCTTAGTATTTCTCAAGACATGCTAGTGTCCTTCTCATAAGCAGTACAAGCAGAGATGTTTGCTGTGACAGTTGACTTGTAGTTCATGTAGGTTTGCTGTTTGCTTTTGTTTGAGAGACAGGGTTTACTTATGTACTCCTGAATATCTTGTGCCTCGCTATGTAGACCAAGTTGACCTTAAACTTGTGATGAACCTCCTTCCTCTGTGTGCTAAGTGTTTTGGTTATAGATCAGTGTGATCATAGCTGTGGTACATCAAATATTATTGAATTATGTATATTTTATATTTAATATGATGAAATCATTATATTATAGTGACAGAATTATTTGATATTTGTTTTAATTAAGTTATAAATCATAAGTGAAAAGCAGCAGAAATTATATTCAACTTTAACTGTAAGAATTGTTCAAGGAAGTAAAGATAGTTATTGTAGACCTGAGTTTGACAATCTGAAAGGGACTTTAATAGTAATCCATTTTTCAGGATTTTATTCCATATAACCAGGAAATGAAACACTTGCTTTTTTGCCATGAATAACAGATAACATTTATCACAGTTCCTACTTTTAGAAAAAAAATTGCCTTCAATGTCTGAAAGGTAAACTTATAAAAATGGACACAGGGATATAATGTTAAAAATGTGCAAAATTTTTGGTGTGCAAAATAGTAAATTAAGTATTTTATGCACAGGACATACATTAAAAGCTAAGAATTTCTGCAACCTATGGTCATATCCTCCATGCACACATAAAAAATATTTAAGAGTTATACTGTACAACTGACAAGTAACTGACATTAAGAATAAGCTATGCTCTTGTTTGCCACAGAGTTCTTTTGTTAGAAGTTTCACATCTTAGGGAAAAGCAAAGAGCTCATGTCTGGATAACATAGAAGCAAAAACCAAAATTGTTCATCAACAAATACAGAAAGCCATGTCTGTGCAAACCACCTTGTTGCAAACACCACTAAGATTAGCAGAGTCACTGACCTTGACTTTCAAATAAGTCATTGTAATTGATCTTAGGCTTTTCAAAGAACTTGTGATATTATCTTGTTTCTAAGTTCACAGGAAATAATTAGCAAATAGATGCTTGGAATCAAGACTCAGAAATGAGTGTGAAAAGTGTTAGACTTAGTTGACATACAATCTGTAAGCCCTTTGATTTTTCTCTTCTCATATCTAGTGTTCCTTTTTTGTTGGTGGGCTGGCATATATTATATCCATTTTGGGAATTTATTGGATTTCTCCTTCCTAAATATTCTCTGATCCTTGAATTCTTATCATGCTTAATGAAACACAGACTGTAAATATAAGTAAGTCTGAGATGTGTGCTAATTCATTTCCAAAAGCATATGTGGACCAGAGCTCCTTAGATTAAAATACTAGCTTTAACTATTTTGGCATTATTGAAACAACTTATTCCAAGTCTCAATTTAATGTTGAGTCTTAATAGGAATAGCCTGATTCAGAAAAGCTTCAGTGATCTAGGTTTTCAGGTAAGCCAAATAAATTTTTGTATATAAAATCTAAAGGTTAAAATAAAGAGAGCATGAAATGGAGAGCAAGAGGTATCAGAATGCATCCTTGGGGAAGCTGGCCAGAGTAGGGATGCTCATGATCAAGAGACACTGTTACATGTATGAAAATGAAAAAATAAAATAAAATGAAAACTGAAAAATTCAATTTTGTTGAATCTGTAAATTGCCTTCAGTAGGATAGCCATTTTCATATTCTACCAATCAATGGGTATGGGAGTCATTCCATCTTCTAGTGAACTCTTCAGTCTCTTTCTTCAGAGAAGGAATATTTTATTGTGGAGCTATTTCACATCCTTGGTTATTATATTTCTAGATCTTTTTCCTTAGGAAACTGAAAAGTAGAGTGTCCACCAACTTCCTCACCACTCATGTTGCTAGTATGGAGATCAGATATTCAATGTCCTGATTCACTTACAATCCCCCATTTGCTTAAACTGTTAATCATTTCTCAACAATGTCCTAGTGGTATTTTATGTTTTATCTATATCACAGTAAAGTCCAGGGAAAGTAAACCTAATAAGTACACAGTTCTATGAAATTAAGAGAAAGATTGATGGTTTCCTCATGACACTGTTTATATTAATTATAAATCATATTGCTTAAAATTACAGCACAATTTTCAATAAAATATTATATTTTATCTTTAACTGAGTACACTCTGAGTTTTCTTTTTCTTTTTCTAATTTTATATATTTAATTTTTTTCTATTTCTTATTGCTCCAGCTAGGGTTTCATGCACTATATACTGAAACGAAGTGCAAGTAGTGGAAAACCCTCTCTTTTTCTTGGTTTTAGTCAAATTGTTTGGAGGTTTTCTCCATTTAAAATGATGGATACAAGGTTACAGAAATGTTTAAATGGGTGGGTTGGTGTTCTTACTGCTCCACTGGGGTTCCTGCCTGGCTACAGAAAGTGGCTTCTTCCGCTTCTGTATCCGCACTACTATGAGACTCATCTAAGGTTCCTCCCGTAGTCTCCTAGGAGCAGCCTCTATGACAGGTCCTTGGTATATTCTAAAGACATCCCCAGCCCCAACTCTCACAAGCTGCAGATTTCCATTCATTTTCCTGGCCTTCTGGCCCTCCCTTCTGTTTCTCCCTACTCCTGATCATGAAACCCCTATTCCCCTCCCTGTTACCTGTCCCATCCAGTTCCCTCGCTCCATATGCCTTAGACTGTTTTATTCCCCCTTCTAAGTGAAATTCAAGCATCCTCACTTGGGACTTCCTTCTTGTTTATCTTCTTTGGGTCTGTGGATTGCAGTGTGGCTATTCTTCATTTTATGGCTAATACCCACTTTAAGTGAGTACATACTATGCATGTCTTTTGAGTCTGGGTTACATTTGAAATATTCGAGGGCTTTTCCACTTACATTAATTATGCACGATAAGATCTTGCATGTATTTGTAGTGACTTAGGTTGGTATTTTCAACTTCCATCCATTTGTCTGCAAAATTCATGATGACTTTTTTTAATTAGCTGAATAATATTTCATTGTATAGATGTACCACATTTTCTTTCTCCATTCTTCAGTTGAGAGACATCTAGGTTGTTTCCAGTTTACAGGGCTATGTGTCAAAATTAATTTTCATTTGAATCTCATTCCACAATTTAAAATTTTTATTTCTTGATTTCTATTCTGTTTGCCCATCATTCTGCAATGTGTAATTAAGTAATAGCCTATGGTAAAAGGAGCCTTTTTTATATAACACATATTCTTGCTGTGAAGTGGAATGACTAATTGGTCAAGAGCTTTAGATAGGAATAATACTTTAACCCATATCTTACTATAGAATATAGAAATAGTGATATATAACATAGAACTATGATATATATGTGGCTAGCTTTTCTAAAGAGGCAGGCATAGGTTGCAGGAATGTGGACAACATCCTATAGGAGAGCAGTCTGGTTTTCACGGTTAGAATAAATATGTAAACAAATGAACCATGGTAGTTTAGTTTATCATCTGAGTTGCAGGCATGCACATCAGTACAGGCTATACAGTGAGTGACCTTAACATTTCTCCAACACACTCATAAACAAATTGTCATTGGTCTATGATAAATAAATGCATTTTCTCTCCAATTTTACTTCTCCTTATATCAATTTTATATATCTCTCTTGCCTCACTGTTCTAGGCATGACTTTGAATATTGCATTGACTAAGAGTAAAGACACTGGAAACCCTTGTTTATTCTACATTTTAGAGAATATTTTATTTTCAAGTGCTCTTTTTTAATATGATGACATTTATTGATTTTTTTCATTTATAACCTTTGTTTTCTTGAAGTATATTTTTTGCGGTTTTACATTCTTCAGGACTTCAATGGGATAGTCATGGTACATGCATTTAGATGATCTTTATTTAAACAAATCAATGTGAAATATCATATTATTGATTTGTGTTGCTTTAACTATAACAATTCTTTATATTTATACTTAACACTCAATGACTTCCAATAAAAGCAGTTCATAGATCATAGAAGCTTACCACTTTAAAATTTCAACGACAATGGGGACTGTCTGTTTTCCACAACTCCTTTTTATTATCATTTTCCTAGGCCTCTAGACAATATGTTATTTGTTGGTATAGTTTTTATCGTCTTTGGTTTGGTACTTTACAAAATAAATCAGTTTTTCAATTTGTGAAGTCATTGGATTTTTCTTTTTCTAGATCTGAGGACTGAACTTAGAATCTTGCCCTTGCTAGGCAAGCTCTCTACCACTGAGCTAAATCCCTAACTTCATAACCAGTGGACTTTTAAGTGGTGATAAATAAAGATGTGTTCTTATTTATAGTATGATCTCAGTTCCCAGACTCCCTGCACATTTCTCTTCTCCTTGTTCCCTCAATTTTGAGATCAACAAAGCCAATCAAAACCTTCTTAATTTTCTATTCTCTCTGATCTTGCCCTTTCCATTATTCTTTATCTAAAGATAGGGTTTTTTTTATATAAATTGTCTACATTTTATGTAAGCAAGTATCTATGGATATGACTATGGAAATGACTATGTGATCTGCCTTTTGATTATGTCAGAGTCAATTACATAGTTACTTGTTAATTTTTCTTGAAAATCTCCTGCCATGTTACCTTACATATTAAATTAGTGTGTTCTGTTTCATTTGTTATTCTGTGGTAGAGCATATTATGGAATGCTAAGTAGTGATGGTGGCATTAAAATTTGCCAAACTATATCTACCTTTCTTTATTTGTGCATTAGTGAGTCCATCACCATCAGACTTACTGCACAGAACAACTGCAAATGAACACTCACACTTACAAGTTCTGGTTCCTATATCATTGAAAATCTCTTAAAAAAAAAAGTAGAAAGTATAAGAGCCTCCCTAACAAATGGCAATGGAAAATTTAAGATAGGAACATAATTATTCTGTACCAATTAGCATATCACAGGGATTTTACTTTTATAATAGTTTTGTACGATAAAACCTTGCATATGTTTATGGAGATAACTGTACATTATTGTCTGTGTTCATATTTCTCTATCCTTTTCATTTTTGCATCCCCAAATCATTTGTGTAAAACATGGTCTTAATGCAATATTGAAAACTAAAGGTGTCATAAAAACATCTTTGTATCATGAACTTATTGGTTAAGTCTATCTCAATGAGATGTTCAAGTTGTTTCTTAATTTAGAAGTCTTTTTAAAAATTCTCCATTGCACCATCCTGCCTAGTTCTCAATTCTAATAATACTTTGTACATTTATTTATGGGAGGACATCATCTTACCAGTTGTTTCATTAAAGACAAAATTTGATGGACAATATTTTTTTCTTCATGATATGTTAGTTGTTGAGTTTTAAATTTTTTACCATATATTTTCTTTATTATTGTCATTTCATTTTAACAATTTCATATATAGTCTATGTGTTATGTTCATATTCACCCATACCTCATAAAACATTTGGAACATATATATTACTATGCTCAAGGTCTGGGAAACAATATAGAAATTAAATAGAAATATTATATTTCTAAGAAAATGTTGTTTACCAAAAAAATTGAGAACTTTTTATTACAGCAATAGTTAAACTAAATTAATAATCTTCTGAACTTGCTTGACTTATTTTTTTTATTTTCTTTTATTGGATATTTTCTTTAATTACATTTGAAATGTTATGCCCTTTTCTGATTTACCTTCCAGAGTCTCCTTATCCCATGCCCCTTCCCCTTGTTTCTGTGAGGGTGCTCCACCATCTACCCACCCTCTCACACCTCCCTGCCTTGTCATTCCCCTACACTGGGTCACTGAGCCTTCACAAGACCAAGGGCCTCTCTTCCCATTGATGCCCAACAAGGTCATCCTCTGTTACATATGCAACTGGAGCCATGGGTTGCTCCATGTGTACTCTTTGGTTGGTAATTTAGTCACTGGGTGTTCTGGGTGTGTGGGGGGGGGGAGGTCTGGTTGGTTGATATTATTAATTGTAGGTCTATGATCCACCTTTTGCATTTAGAAAAGTTTAAAGTTCACAGGTCATTGCAATCCACATGGACATTTAGTATTTGGGAATGTGGTTCAATCAGTGCTTTTACAGCAGTTCCCAGAGCTCTGAAATTTATATTCTTCATCTCTTTCACTTTCAAGTAGCTGTAAATTTTCATAAACAGTGTTAGTGTCACGTGGTAAGTTCTGCAAAAATAAAACATGCTGTGTTTATTGCTGGGATTGTATTGATCCTATAATGACTTTGAAGAAATTTATACTTTCCATTGCTATGCTCCCAAACCATGGATATAGCAAGTTTACACTAGATCTTTTTAAAGTTTTAGTTTGTAATCTCTACTCTGAATGCCTTATGTATTATCCATTTTTATTTTTGTTCATATATCATTTGATATTTTTAAAGATGAATATACATCATGAATTTTGTCCTTCATGTCAATTATGGATTTTTACCAATGAGATCGAAGGAATCATGATGCATGTCCAGGATTTAAAAACTCTCCTGTCATCCAATATGATGAAGATAGTCTGCTATAGGGTCATCTTTTTTGGCTCTGTTTGATCCACAGCCATGTTCCTGATATAGAGAGAGATGTTCTTGGTCAACCAAGATGAGCCTAACTGTCTCCATATGTGAGTAAAGATGGAAGAAAGGGTCAGTTTAAGTCAGAGAATCTACCATTAAGAATTATGAATCTCAGAAATAGCTAATATTTTAGAGAACTCAACTTTGGAGAAGTTTACTATGTGTCAAAGACAACAGAAACTCTCTCCTCTGTGCATTTGTACTGAGTTTTCCCTTTTATTTTCTACAGATATTCTCTTCTGTTTATTTTTTTATTTTTTATCAAACATTTTAAGGAAATGAGTAATAAAATAAAGGCAAGTGAGAAGTTTTGTTACGTACAATGAAATAATCTTTTTATGAGTAAAATGTTTACTATTTATCTGTCTCATACTATGAGAAAATACATGACAAAAACAACCTAGGAAAGCACAGGGTGATTTTGGCTCACAGTTTCAGAGTGCAATCTCTCATGGTAAGTGAGATGTGGTGACAGGAGTGTTATCCTGCCTTTCATATTGCCTCCAAACATAGAAATGTTTGGAGAGAGAGACTGAAGTTGGTGCTAAATCCATTTTCTGCTTTTTATTCAACCCAGGTTGCCAGGCAATGAGATAATGTGGCTCACACTCAGGGTGAGTCTTTCCAGCTCAATAATTAAGTCTGATATCTCCCTGACACACCCATTCAGACGTTTGTCTCCTGAGTGATTCTAGATTCTGTCAAGTTGACAATCAATATTATCCATCATTATACTGTTTACCTTTATTTCCCAACAAAAGTAAAATACAAATACTCTGTTGTGTGAAATTGCTAATAATGCAGATTATTCTTTTAAATATTTGTATGTGGAATTATTTTAAATACTATTTTTCCAATATTAAAAGGTATTATTAAATGATCTCCTTCATACTGTGTTATGATGGCTCATGAATAAAAAATGGTAATTGGGTTTAGAGATAAGAAAATAGGTTCAGAATGTACCATGCCACTGTTTTTTTTTTAATTGCTCATTTTAAAAATGTACAGGGTACAGCACAAACATAGGAAGGTGACAGTGTCCTGTTCAGACCTGTAGAGTACACATGTATGAAGTGTGACTCTGCAGAATAAAAACAGACTTAAGTTGGAAGATGAATTACTGACAATTTGGTCTGTCTCAGAAGTGAAATAGAGCACCTAAGGGTGACTCGTGACCATTCCTGCCTGTCCTTCTATCTGCCATATGGAGACAGTTCTTCTCAGCAGCCAGTCCCCCCAACTTTTAGAAGGTAAGACTCATAATTAGACTGGAGTCCCGAGAATTGTAGAATCTCTAGATAGAGATGTCCCACAAGGAGTGTTCAGTATGCTCCTTCTACCTTTCATGTAATCCTTCCGCTAACTGATGTAGGTAAGTCTTTCTAGAGACATCATAACAGTTTCTTGGCAACATAATATATAGCAATGGAAGATCACATGCAGCTCAGGTTTGGGTCTAATCATTGGAGAAAAAAAATATATATATATATATCATGCAAATTATTTTTTCTTTTTTTCTGTAATAAAGTTAATATTATGTAATTTTATAAATTTGCATATTTCTTTCTTATGCTAATCAGCCAGTAGTACCCTCCTGATCCTCTTTTGTGCATCCACAGGTTTCAACAACCTCTGCCCTCTTGACAACATGAAATACCATTTGGGCTGTCAGTGTTCTTAAGCAAACCTATTGTCCACATTGGGAAAACAGCCATTTTTGTACTCTGTTTTCTTTTCTTTTCTTTGATTGAGTTGTTATGCATTGTATTTTACTTAGAGGCATTTTTAAATTCTTGACATTTATGCAATTAGAAGTTGGGCAAAACACCATAAAATCACCACAGAAGTATGATAATGCTCCCGTGGAACTGCCTTGAATAGGTATGATGAGCAATTTTCAGTATGACATAAGTGTCATGTCCTATTAGGAAAATGGCCTCTAATGACATAGTTTATTGTTTTAATAGAGTCAGGTGAATGAACTAGATGTTTAAAATAAGTATTCACAATTAACTTTTATTTCTGACATATTGTATTTGATAATTATATACTAATGATGACAAGGACAAAGAATCTTTGCTAATATTCAAGTCACTTTTAGACAACGTCTCTTCCATTGAATTGAAATATCACATTTGCCAAAAGTTTAATTAATATATCAAAGATTTCACACTCTATTATTCTAAGTAGGGCTCTTGTACCAAAGCACACATAAATACTACTCTTTAGACATTCTTTTGATTGTTATATCATATGACAAAGATATACTTTCTAGGAGAATTGTGGTTTCAACTCAGATTTAATTTTCAGATTCAACATGCTCTTATATTTATTACATATTGACTTATCCAGTAATTACATAAAAATTGTCTAACTTGATGTACTCAGGACAGATGTAGGGTCTGGAAGTAATGTCTCAGTATAAACAAATAAATAAAGACGTAGGTATAAGAATCTTCAATAAAGGCCATAATTGAATCCTTTTTCCTATTTAAAAAAATGCTTATCTACCTTTTCCTGTTTGTATTTTTCTTGTTTTTTTTCTTATTGAGTTACTTTTTGTTTGTTTTGATATTTGATTATTTTTATAGAAGGAAAGAAAGACAGAACAAACATGAACTTGTTTAAGCGGGGAGATTGGGAAGATTTGGGAGGAGTTGGGGGAAGAAAACAAATATCAAAATATTTTGCACAAAATTTTTTAATCAAAAAGGAATATTGATATTATAATACTAAGAACTCAATGGTAAAACAAAATTATTGATATGTATAATATAAAACAGAGAAGAATATATATGTATTACTGTTATACATTTGTGACATAAATCACCATGCAAATTCTTACAAATTTATATATGTCCTTGCGGAAAATGTAATTGAAACTAACAATTTGGGAAACAAAAATGAAGCTTGTCTAAACTTTTATTAAGAGTACTCACTTTGCTAGTACATGCCATATCAGATACACTTTTCTTTTTTTTTTTTTTCAACTTTTATTAGATATTTTCTTCATTTACATTTCAAGTGTTATCCAGAAAGTTCCCTATATCCTCCCCACTCCCGGCCCTGCTACCCTACCCACCCGCTCCCACCCCCTGGCCCCGGCGTTCCCCTGTATTGGGGCATAAAAAGTCTGCATAACCAAGGGGCCTCTCTTCCCACTGATGGCCAANACCCAAGGAGCGGAAGGAGTCTACAACCCTCTAGGTGGAAGAATAACATGAACTAACTAGTTCCCCCTGCGCTCATGTCTCTAGCTGCATATATGGAAGAAGATGGCCTAGTTGGCCATCATTGGGAGGAGAGGCCCCTTGGTCATACAGACTCTATATGCCCCAGTACCGGGGAACGCCAGGGCCATTACGTGGGAGGAGGTGGGTAGGGGAGCAGGGCGGGGATGCGGGAGGGTAAGGGAAAATTTCTGGATAACATGTGAAATGTAAATGAAGAAAATATCTAATAAAGAGAAAAAAAATGAAAAAAAAAGATGATATGTTCTCTCTTTTTTTTTTAATTCTGGTCAGCTCCTAATTAACAAGATATGTTAGTTTCACTGCCGGTATTGGTTTTTAAAATAGAGTTATTCTTATGTAAGTTACAAAATGGGCCCAAAGATAAAGCAAATCCATATGGCCTCAAGTACTTCTACTTAAGAGACCAAAGTCATTTGATTTTCAGAGCAAGAGCAAATAGGCACCTGGTTACAGTTTCACTGTGAAATGTCCTTAGCTTTGGTTAAGTTTCTGATCATCTTGCATAGCCCAGTTGTTGTGTGGGGTGTGTTGAGAGATGTTGCATTGGACTGGAAGGTCCAATGAACCTTAATAATGACCATGGCAACCAGATGACCAGAAAAGAAGGCAAATTAGAGCCCATGAGCCTTCCTAATTAAACCATGTAACAACTGAGTTAAGTCTTATAACATCCATATTTTAAATGAGGTTATGGGCTTAAAAAAAACTGCTACCGCTTTTCCAAACTCAAAAAGGTAATGAACATTAACTCAATCACTAAGTCTGAGCTTCTAGCCCCATCAGCTTCCCCCTCTTTACCATCCTACCTCCATAATATTAAACCCTGTATAAATACTTTTATCAGCTTTTAGCCACATTTTCCATGATAACAGAGAACAAAGAACAAAGCTGAATGCTTTACATGCATTCAGTCTATCCATAAAAGAGCTGTGAGGGATTATCTTGATTAGGTTAATTAAGGTTGGAAGACAGACTGATACTTGGCCTGGAGAAGAAAACTGGGCATCTCCAGTACTTTCATCTGTCTCTACTCTCTGATTGTGTGAGAACAGCATCTCACATTCCTGAGGCTACACCATGATAGGAAGACCTTAAATGATGAGCTAAAACACACCTTTCCTTCAGTTACTTCAACAGGTGTTTGACCCAGTAATGAGAAAAGTAGCTAATACAAAATGTTTACTGCTTTCAGCAACTTTTAACAGCAGGGGAAAAATAAACTTCTTGGTCAATAATTTTTGTAAAAATTATACTACTCAGCTCTTAGTCTTGATTTATGGTTTCAATTACGTATTACTTCATGGAATTTTCTTAATCGATGCTTATTGTTAACCTTACCTTTATGAAGTACATCCTGATATGAGAGAATATTATATCAATTTCATCTGAATATTGTCATAAACATGTGTCTAAGAGTTATATACTGTTAAGCAGTTACATATTAAAAGGCACAATTTCATAAATTTTATTTCTTACTTAGGTGCTAATGTCTCCACTTTTAAATTTAATTAAACATAATCCATCACTCCCCCCCCCATCTATTTCCTCTCTTTTACGTCTTTCTTGTCTGAACCCCTCTCCCCTAATTCAGAGACTCTTTCTCTTTTAAACATTATTGTTTCATGCAGATAAAAGGAAATCAACACACAAATACAACCTGTTGAGTCTTCTCACTGTTGCTTGCATGCCTATGCTTGTAGGACTGACCTAACCAAGCAGGGGGCTAGTCCTTGGGAAAGCCTAAGTCTTCATCTCTCATTCATTATGTTGTATATTGTTCACTAAAGAGTGCCGCCTCGTTGGATTGGATTTTTCCCCTTTCTGCATGTGTGTCAATTGCTATTAGAATTATTCAGACCTTGTTTATACAGCCATATGGTTAAGATTTCATGGATATATCTTCCCTGTCGTGGCTGGAAAATATAGTGTCACAGTACACTTTCTGGTTCCCTGGTGTTTATATTCCTGTCTCTTCTACACAGTTTAAGAGCATGGTGTGCAGGTGTTGTTTTGTAGACGTATCATTTGGGGTTGGACACTCCACAATCAGCTGTTAGCTGCATTTTTAATTAGTGGATTCCTTTAATAGTCTCCAACAGCTATAAAAAGACGCTTATTGGACAGAGAGTAAGATTTAAGTTTATAGGTAACTATAAAGATAAGTATTTAGAATGCAGTTAGGAATTATGCTTGTTTAGCAAAATGCCAGTAGAAAGGCCTCCCCTAAGAGGCATGGCCACAATAGCCATGTATAGATGGCTGTGCTTATAATACCAGGCATGGCTTCCTTTGTGTTAAGTGGGCTTGGTGTCCAGTCAGGTGGCTAATGGTTACTGCCAAGAAATAAGTGCTACTCATATCACTTTAGGGATATCTTACAATTTTTTTTTTCATAGTTGTGGTTTATAATCAAAAGAACTGAAGTATAACTACTGATTGCCCAACTCTCTTGGCAGCATGCAGAGGACCTTTTCATACTATGAAAGCTATTCCTCAAGGAGACCTTGGGTTACAAAACAAAACAAGGCTCTAGCAAGGCCATTTTCTCTATCTCTAGAAAGACACTTGCCTTGTCTTCTAGTAGGAGCCTGGTCATAGACTTTTCACTTACCTAGTGTGCAGATTAAATTTGTGCCTTTTTATTTCTTCTTGCATCTCTGTCTCCTCTTTATATGGGACTGTGGAGCTACCTTATCTTAGCATAATCATATGTTAGTTAAATAGTTCTTTATTTTCTAGCTATTGCTCTTTCTAAGATACAGGGTTTCATATTAAAGAAAATTATAGTAAGAAGAAAATACAGTTGTCTATCTACTTTGATAACCATAAATATATAAG
This sequence comes from Mus minutoides, assembly GCA_902729485.2. Lineage (NCBI taxonomy): Eukaryota > Metazoa > Chordata > Mammalia > Rodentia > Muridae > Mus > Mus minutoides. The sequence continues at coordinate 1,325,353 of LR749913.1, forward strand.
AGATAGAGCTTTTAACTCTTCTATAATTGTCATTTTGGTGGAGCTGGCTATTTTATTTTACATTCAGTTTTCCTAAGACTGATTTTCTAAGATTTCTACTTTAGTTGCACAAAGATAATGCTGATAATATTGAAGATGTTATTTATTACATACAGAATAGAAGAAAAATGTACTCTCTAGCCAGAGAGTCATCTACAGTATTTACACCAATGTATGATGTGTACAAGGTAGACAGATATTTATTCACGTATCCATCATGGTACTATATAGGCAATAATATCTTGTAAGAAAATATCACAAATGCTAGGGTCATTAATGTGATCATTTATTTTTCCATATTCTATCACACTAAGTCAAACTTGGATAATATTTGGGTATTATGTTGTATTTATTTATTTTTTAAAAAATAGAGTTTGTGTTTGAATGAAGAGCTTCACACACTCATTAAATGTGTTACCACTAAGCTGTAACCTCAGCCTCAATGCCTGTGTGCTTTACAAATATATGAACATTTACATTGTGTGTGTGTGTACGCCCTTGTTTGTACACATACATAAATACACAAGCACATGAATATTTTTTGCTTTGCATAATTATAAATATGCTTAAATATGTGGCATACAAAGATTCAGATAATGGTATACCACATTGTTTGGCTAGATAGAAGATGCACAAAATCATGTAATTCACTGATTATTCTATAATTGCAAAAGTGTATAAATATTGGTAATTGATGATAATAAATGTTTATATTTTAGTAAAAGTTTACATAAGGCAACACTGAGTTTGAACACACATCTTTAGTGAAACCTGTGGTGATTATAAACATCTGTCAAAAATATATTTGTTAAACACATGACATAGTATTGAAGACAAAATGTACAGAAATAAATTACAAAAGATAGGGTGGAGTCACATTTGCATTGCTATTTGTGCTACTGTGCTGTTTTCACTTAAAATTGTAGGAAATACTATATGGAAAACTCTATTTTGAGTTCTGGATAAGTAAAATCATAGAAAGCTTAAAACATATTTCCTGCAAATCTATTTATCTTTATTGTAGGACAAATTTTTTTCCCAAATTGATATTTAACTCATATGAGAGTAAATTAGTAGGAATCCAACTTAATTAACAAATGCAAGTGACTGGAGGATGTGAGCAGGCACAGTATGTGATAGTGTGATAGCCTTTAAGGAGGGCAGTAGCTTTCTCACTGTTTAATCTCACTGGTAAGGTTAGAGGGTGATCTTGAGAGAATCTTGTCCTCTTACCCTAAGCCATGGTTATTTGGAGATAGTGGAACTTTGATGTAATATTCCCAGTAATAAGTAGAACATTATGGATGTGGTTCTCTACCTAGAGAAAGACGTAGATTCCTGAATTTGCTTCACACTCAGATAGCAAAAAGGGGGACAGGTTTAAAGATATCAACACAAATGGAGGTTACTCTACAGGAAGTGGAAACTGAGACTGTTTTAATGAGATTCAAGTTAGCATAATTAAGCCATGTGAATTCATGAAATAGCAGAGAGGACTTGGGAGCATATTTCACAGGCAAAGGGCTGGGTCATTAATATCACATTCTGGCAGAAGATGAGGAGACAAGGGCAGACAGTATCAGCACATTGCTCCTCTTCATTATAAGAGCTATGATTGGAGCATAAAGAATCAGACATCTGTCATCTGCTGCATTGAACACAGACATCATCAACTATAGGGAGGTAAAAATAAGAGGAAACAGTAAAGATGTCTTTCTGCCTTGGATGTTGACTAAAAGGATCAAAAACGTGTGAAATGGAATCTTTGCTCCAAAGGGAAATAATAAATGAAATGGCATGATTGCTCCAAAGGGAAATAATAAATGAAACATGATTGATTAAAAAAATAATGGGTGGAAAAAGGAGATTTCAACTTAACCAAAACAGATTTTCCACCATACATAAATGAACTTAATGAAAGCAAAATAAATTTCTCTCCTTATCTATGTGGGGTTGAATTAAATCAAACTTTTTGTACTGTAAACTTGACTTATTAAACAACTGAAAATCTGAAATCCATTGTTTAAGCTCTAGCAATAACAACAACAACAAAACGTGTATTCAGAACTCAGTGGGAGAAAGCCAGTTATGCTGCATGGAAAGCAAATGAGCAGTGGAACTGTGCCTGAGCCCAAGTGGAATGCCAGGAAGAGCGACAGAAACTATAAATATAAGAAGGTTGTGAATGTGGGAGACTCAAGGAGTAAGGACTGAGTCCTGCCTTTCAGTTCCACACTTGATACTAAAAGTTGGGCTGACTTGAGAACAATCTATTGTCAAAGGTGTTTGCATTCAATTACACCATTAAGTACCATTCCATTTCAGTTCTGCTTCTGGGAAGACTGGTGACAGACTGAAAGAAGAAATATTTGCATCAGCTCTTCCCCATTTTAATCTGGTTGTATTTTTGCTTTAAAGCAAGAAAATCTTAGGCTGGTCCAACTTTGACTTATAAAACTTAAGTAATAATTGGGGGTGTGTAGGGAGCCTTGTTGAACAATTCAAAAAGAAAAAATCCATTCCTAGCACAAGGTCTTACACAAATGAGCTAATTGACTATGACTGCAAGAAGAATTGCTTATGATCAAACCAACCAAATTCCAGCATGAACTAGGAGGAGCTCATAAATTCCCAGCCCTAGCTGAGACAATATTGGCAATTGACTGCCATAAGGGAAGGGAAGACAAGTCCTCTTCATGGATGTGACTTCTGAAAGGTCACCTTTGCACCATACCTGCTCCTTATACCCATTAGTGATAAATTGGTTGATAGAAAGAGAAGAAATTAGATAGGCGGTAATGGTAATAGACTTGATCAGAAGCGTTGTGTGTATGCTATTGTCAATAAAATAAGCAATAATTATTTCAAGTATTTGGAATAATGCTATCTGGTCTTTTCTGAAGAATGGCTTGTGACCATTCCTTTTGTATCTATTTAATTTTGATGTGCAAAAGCGTGTTTTGGTATCACAGTCTGACAAAATGAGTTGTCAAACTTTGACTTCTTATACCCTTATATGAACACACACACACACACACACACACACACACACAAACACACACACTCACACACTTTACTTCTGAAATTATTCTTATTCTCTGAAACCTTTAGAGTCAGTAACAAAGCAAATCTGTAATATTCATAATATTCATATCTTAATTGAATTTTTAATGGGTAAGAGAAATCTAACCAATAGTACTTGCAGCTGTTCTTTAACTC
>LR749912.1:0-247500 GCA_902729485.2 Mus minutoides
GAGGGAGCATATAAGAGCTTTGGTCATCTATTGATCAGGGGGCTGTCGGATAATGCTTTCAAGAACATAGGGTGCCACTACAGTTCCAGAGTGAGCTTATCAGCATCCTTGACAAGCAGGGCTACAGCAGCATTAGCTTTCAAGCAAGAAAGCCACCCGCTGGCAACAGGATCTAACTTCTTAGATAGGTAAGCCACTGGCCTATTCCAAGGTCCCAAAGTCTGAGTAAGGACTCCTCCGGTGACTCCTCTCTCATCAGGCAAGGCCAAGGCTGGGGCCATTAGTAAAATCTTTTTAATTTCTTCAAAGGCTTTCTGGCAATCTGGAGTCCACATAAACACCTCCCTTTTCTTCGTTAGGGGGTACAACAGGGCAGCTAAGGTTGCAAACCCAGGTATCCAGAGCCTGCAGAAGCCAGCAGTGCCCGAGAATTCTTACAGTCTTTTCTCTGACTTTCATTAGCCACTGCTCCTGTCTCAAAGGGTGTATCCCAAATAAGTAACTTCAGTCTGACACAGCTGAGCCTTTTAAACTGAGGCTCGGTTCTCCAGCTCACTTAATTCTGTTAAGCACATTGATCTTCTATTGCCCAGGTTCCCTGTCTAGGTCCTGTCTTTTCTTTCTCTCTTACCACTGCGGCCAAGATTCTAGTCAAATTTTTCTCTTGTCTATGATCCCTCTATTTCCTTTCTTTTGTCTCTCTCTTCTCTTTCTCTCTTATAATACACCTTCTCTGTCTCTTTCACTAGATCACTTAACTATCTCCCTCTTGTAATACACTTTCTAATCTCTGAAGTTTCTTTCTGATATCCGGAGCTGACTGCCTTGTCAAGGCCAGGGCCACTGAGTCTTGCTGGGCTTCCGAGGTAGGATCAAAGGACATGAACCACCTGAAAGCTTTTATAAGCCTTTCAAGGAACACCGAGGGAAGTTCGCTAGGCCCTTGCATTTCCTCTCTTACCTTAGCCAAATTAATTCTATCTTGAGGCACCTTGGAGATCAGAGCCTGGCTATAAGATTTTCAAGCTCTCCCTACCTTTAGCCATGATGCAGTCCCAACCAGGGTGAGTGAAAGGTTATCTCTCAATCTTTGGTTGTGAAGTGTGTCCGAAGCAGCTGCTGACAATCAGCTGGAGGCTCTGATTAGGGAGAAGCCTTCACTTTCGATTTTTCTTGTAACACCAGAGCACAATCACAATTTTGGGGAGCAAAACTCAGTTTTAACAGTGTAAATAACCCATTTTCTTTAAAAATCAACACCAAAAACATTACTTGTTACAAAGTTTGGGATCTAACTTTTCTATTACCAATGTTACACATTTTTGATCATAATTAATAACTTATGAGCCAAGACATATAAAAACCTTCAAAATTATTCAGAAACAAAAATGAAATGGCTGCCTACATTTGCTTATTTAAACCAAACAAAATTCTCAATTTTTCTCAGCTGTAATTTCTAGGGAGGAGCTCCTTGCTACCTGATGGATCACAAGCACAGAGATTATTCTAGGAGAAACAGCCATCAGTTTCACAATACCTGTTTATCAGTATTTTGCAGCAACCAATTTAATTGCTGTTTGGAATAAGGGATAAATATTTCATCAGGTTCTTTCCCAAAATATTTTCGTGACTCCATCCTATAACTCTGTATTAACACAGCAACAACCTCTTAATAAGGTGTTAAAACTTTCTTTGGAGATGAACAAAAATGAATCTACATTAATGGTCCCTTTCGCCAAAGTTGTGGGTGTAGGAGTTGTAGCAATTATGCAAGTAGCCAACACTGACTAATAGCTTCCTCTACTCTATATGGAGTAGGCAGGCCAGATTGTAATGCCTATAGATGTCCCACAGACTCATGGACATTTCATAATCTTAAATTTAAACTTTATTTGAACAACATCTGAATAGATCTGTAATAATGTTGTTTTGTCTTAAAAATAATCCCTGAGAGGCAAGGGGAGGGAAGGTCCCAAAACTTCCTTACCAGGATTTGCAAAACAAAAGAAATGCCACACAAGTCTCACTGAGGCTGTTCTGAGCTTTACATTAACTTAAATATAACTATTTCTTAGTCTGAGCATACTGCCAGAGTCCTGGCCCAAGGATTATCTCTTCTTCAGTGAGGTCAGATTCTAGGAGAACAATTCGACTGTCTATGCCTCTAATTTCTGGACAGTCTTTTTAAGAAGATTTATACTTAAGACATTTCTTATAGTCTTAGTGCTGGAAGACCAATTATAAGGTAACTTTCTGTTATAAGCAAAAAGCCTTGACTCCTTTCACTTTTTGCTGAGACTTGTCTTTCAACAAGTTTATCTCTTTTTTCTGGTGTCCTGCTTTTTAACTTTTTTATTACTCTTCAACTTGTCAAATTCTTTTATTATATACTTACCATTTGGGAGTGGCGCAGGCCTGGCAAACGGAATGGAAGCGGCCGACCTGGACTGGCCAGAGGGACAGGGTCCGGGCAGCAAAACAAGGCCAGGCGGCAGCACCTGGTGAGGCCTGGCCAGCAACCCGTGGCTCTTAGTGCATGGCTGGCTCCATGTGTAAATTATCTCTAGTTTTAATGTCAGTCCAATGGTCCACAGTCAGAGATAAGGGGGTCACCACAGTCTGTCCCATAACAAAAATTAAAAAACAAAAACAAAACAAGGACAAAAGACACTAACACTCCCAAGCACACTCGTCTACGTTTGTACTTAAACAGCCAGCCAAACGCTACCTCCAATGGAGTGGGATTCCACATCCACTCCTCTCCTGGTAGAAGGAGTTCTCAGTCTCCCTCATTCAAAAGACATCAGTCAGGCTCCACTTGGAACGTCTCCCAAGGGGGGCAGCCTGCAGTCCAGGGACATCTCCCTCCGCAGCCACTGGGTCCCCATGGTGTGCAGTGGCAGCTGCTCATACAAACTGCGCACATTTCAGCAAGTTGTCTGATTCCACATAGACGACCAGAACCACATAAAGCCCCATTGTCTACAAACACTGTCGTCTGATTCTGTAAGACCAAACCAGAAATACCCCTATTCCAAACACATCCCAAGAACCATGAGAGACCTGTCTTGATGCAAACTGCAAGAGGAATTTTAATCAGAGCTCCGGGATGACCCCGTATCCCACGCAGGGGACAGGGGGTCGACCACGAGGCTCAAAAATTAGAAGCTTTTATAGCAATGGGGTAGGGGGGTTGGGGAAATTGGCACGGTTTCACATGATTGGCTAGTTCAAACATCAGCAAGAGGCAGTTTGAGGTAATAGCTAACTCTAAGAGACAAGGGGGGGCGGAGGTAATCTACCTAACAGTTAAGTCTTGTGCTATCTTAGGCAACCTCCTGGGGCGTTGAGACATTCTGCAGAGTTCGCTGTGACATTCAGAGGGCGTTGGGCTATTCTGTGATTGTTTTAGGAAAGGCTTGCCCCGTAGCTAGGGCCATCGGTTCAGTTCCTTATATTAGTTTAAAGGTTTACTTTCCCTCCTGACACAAGGGACTCCTTTTTGTCTTTGGTTATGTACTACTCTTTCAATTCCTCATAGACAACCAGAACCTGTGTTGTAGAAACAAGGGACAAGACACAGATAAACAAATTAACACAAAAAGCGCACTTTCATTTTACCTTGGGTATCCCAAACCTCGCAGACTCAGCCGCCCGAAAACTGAAACCAAGACAAAGACTCTAACACAAACCTCTAGGCCGCCCAAAAACTGCAACCAAGAGAAAGACTCTGACACAAACCTCTCAGCGCCACACTCAGACATGCAAGACTCACACAGAAGTACCTCCAAGGCATCTTCAAAGTTCCTGGGTGCCACAAAAAACCAGGGCAAGCCCCCAAAATGAAAGACCTCAGTGAGGAGACCCCCCCACTCGCTTCTCAGGACTACGAGCACACAAGAAGTTCGAGAGAGCAGCTTGATGCAAACAACAGGAGGTACTTTAATGGCGGAGCTCCAGGTCGACACATATCTCCCAGTGGAGACAGAGGAACCAACCCCGAAGTCAAGGGTTTATATAGTAAATGTCGAGGGGGGGGAAGAACTGATTACACATGATTGGCTAGTTTAAACATCAGTAAAGAACACATGAGGGTTACAGCACTTCCTTGGGTGGGGCATCTGGTTATCCTCTAACCATATTAGGAAGACAAAGAGATGCTAGCATCCAGATGACCCCCTGCTCAGTGGGGATAAGCCTGGGCATGTCCTTGCATGCCCTCCCTATCTAGGAATTAACAGGCTTTGTTCTGGCATGTCTGGGCATGCCTGGGCTTGTTCGGCAGTGCATAATACCCTATGCCTGACCTTGATTTTAATTTTTTCTGTCAATCATACTGAAGAGCATGGTAGTGTCTAGGCAGACATGGAGCTGGAGAAGGAGCTGAGAGTTCTGTATCTTGATCTGCAAGCAATAAAAGGAGACTTTGTGCCACACTGCACACAACCTGAGCATAGGAGACCTCAAAGCCTGTCTCCACAGTAACAAACTTCTTCCAACAAGGTCATACCTCCTAATAATACCATTCCTTATGGGCCAAGCTTTCAAACACCACAGGTTATCAATTGCCCTATGTAACTCTCTGATGGAGGCCCTCCTTGGGAGTAAGTAACAATTTAGATGAAGGCAAGAACCTGGGTGTCAGGTCCAAAAGAAACTCAGGACAAATGGTCCACTGTGGTTCCTACTAACATACTGAAGACCATGCCCCCACCTTAAACTCCTCCAGCTCGCTGGCTTCCCTTCCACTAGCTTCTCATTCCCAGATAACCCTGCCACTTTTTTGGCCATGTGCCTTCTTGGTTCTTCCTCTCCTTTCCGCATCTCTTTTGGTCCTTACTTCACTTCCTCTCCCACTCTCCACCAGCTGCCTCTTCCAAGGCCTGAGTCAGTGTGCTGGTCATATTTAATCTACTACTTTCTCCCTGCTCTGGACTCTTCCAGATGCTTCTGGCTGTGCTCTCCCTCCTATCTACAATGAAAACCTTCCCCCCCTAACCAGAATTGGGACAGTCTTGTCCTCACTTTGTACATCTGGTGCCTGACCCCCATCCAAGGGGCTCAGCCTCTCCTAGTCAAACCATGCTGTTGGTTTGACTACTTCCTAAGGTATGCATGGATAGATCACTTGTTTCTATAGGCTTCTGCCACCTATGATAGTTGACTCCAAACCTAGAGTTCACCTCTTCAGCTACTTCTCCCCTCTACATGCTCTAACCATTTGCTACTCCTCACCGGATCAGTAAATTTCCACTTGCCTAGGGGTGTTGTAAGTTCCTTGTTCTGACTGCTCAGTAAATTTCCACTTGCCTAGGGGTGTGATCAGTGCCTTGCTCTCACTGCTCAGTAAATTTCCACTTGCCTAGGGGTGTGGTCAGTGCCTTGCTCTCACTGCTCAGTAAATTTCCTCTAGCCTAGGGATGTGGTCAGTGCCTTGCTCTCACTGCCCAGTAAATTTCCACTTGCCTAGGGGTGTGATCAGTGCTTTTCTCTCACTGCTCAGTAAATTTCCACTTGCCTAGGGGTGTGATCAGTGCCTTGCTCTCACTGCCCAGTAAATTTCCACTTGCCTAGGGGTGTGATCAGTGCTTTTCTCTCACTGCTCAGTAAATTTCCACTTGCCTAGGGGTGTGGTCAGTCCCTTGCTCTCACACCAGGACCAGCTCTCCTATGATTTTCATATGAGGAATGGGATCACAGCCCTCAGACATTTATGTGTCCCAAAGCAGCAGCCTAGACCAGGGGTGTCCACCTGGACTTTGGTAGGAGACCTCTGCTGCCACAGGACCAAAACAGTTACCTACAGGTGCTCCAGCCCAGCTTCACAGAGTCCTTCAACGGTTCTGTGCACTGCTAGCACCAGATGGTACAACAACCTGGACAGCAGGGAAACAACCAACTCCTCCCAGACTTGACCAACAATCAAATTTTTGATCCACCCCCAATAACATGCCCCAATGTCAGCAGGAAGAAGTCATAGATGAATAAATACATCACCCCTTATTCTTTTATTATCAACAGAAGGCTGGAATATTTGGTTTCACACCCCTGGACAAGTTGTTGAGGTGCATATTTTACATACCAAAGTAGACCTGACTTCCAGGTTCTCCCACCATCCCTCAGTCCTTCCCTGGCATACCCTGCCCCCAATCCTGAACTTTCTACCTAGGGTCTTGGCTGCCATTCCCTCAGAGGCTCTTCCCTATATAATCCAGAGGTTTTTGGTCTCCCTTTGCTCTCTCCCATTCTCTCTCTGAACCTGAGCACCTTATCTTCCCCTTTGCCTTTCTCCCATACCTATGGTGACTTCCTTCACCTTCTTCCCTGGGTCAGTGAACTCAACTGAGAGCAATTTTCCAATAAACCTGTGTTTAATATAATCTAATCTGGTTTGAATTGACTCATTTTACTGGCAGAGAAATAACTTATGAGCAGGGAGTATTTCTAACTCTTAAAAAGGCAAAGGGGAGGGTGTAGTTCAGTGCTCACCAGTTTCTATGGTTAATTAAGTTAAGGTCTCCTTTAAGATTGGACTCAATCTTTCTACCTGTCCTGTACTCTGAGGATGATATGCATAGTGTAATTTCCAATTGACTTCCAAGGCTCTAGTTATACCTTGTACAACCTAGGATATAAATGCTGGCACATTGTCAAATCCTAAGGAATGCCATACCTGGGAGTTTTTCTAAGAGTTTCTTTGTCACTATATGTAAAGTTTTCTTTTTTTGTCAGGTACACTTCAGTCCATCCTGAAAAGGTATCTGCAAAAACTAGGAAATATCTTTCCTTATTGACTTGGTTGGATCTCAGTGAAGTCCAATTCCCAATATACCCCTGAGGCAGTTTCCCTTTCTCTTTGACCCTTGGCACAGGAACTCCCAACAGGGTTGGTACCCATGAGTGGAGACATCTGGAGACTGTGTCTTGCAGATTCTGGTCTAGACCAGGGATATAGTAGTCCCTGTTGAATAAACTGGTCCATTTAGTCATACCTAGATGAGTCCAACTATGTAATTGTAACAACATCCTTTCAGGATCTAGGGAAGGAGTCATCTCCTGTCAGTGGTGAAGTGCCATCCTTTCTTGGCAGAGGTGTCAGAGAGCCTTTAAATGGTACACTCAGACCCTTTGGTGACTTCACATAAAGGTCTAACTAATTCAGCAAATCCAGTAATCCAGAGCCTCACTTATAGTATCCTGATGACCCCCAAAATTCCGACTCAACTTTTCATTGATGGGATGGGAATTCCTAACATTGTTTATGTGACTTGGAGAAGGACTAGGAAGTCCTTCCTGGAGGTCAAATCCCAGGTACATGGCCTTCGTGGTGCAGAGTTAGGCTTTCTTGGCAGACAACCTGTGTGCTGGCTGATTTTGTGTGTCAACTTGACACAAGCTGGAGTTAGGGCCCATTGTAGGTGGTGCTATCCATAGGCTGGTAGTCTTGGGTTCTATAAGAAAGAAAGCTGAGCAAGCCAGGGGAAGCAGGCCAGTAATTAACATCCCCCATGGACTCTGCAGCAGCTCCTGCTTCCTGACCTGCTTGAGTTCCAGTCCTGACTTCCTTTGGTGATGAACAGCAATGTGGAAGTGTAAGCTGAATAAACCCTTCCCTCCTCAACTTGCTTCTTGGTCATGATGTTTGTGCAGGAATAGAAACCCTGACTACAACAAGTTGGTACAAGGTGTGGGGTATTCCTATGACAACCTGACCATGTTTTGGGGAGGACTGTGGAAGGACTTTGGAACTGTTTGCTAGAAGAGCCATTGGGATGTGAAGAGCTCTGTGGGATGTTGCTTAGGAGCTTGGAAGGTAATGTGTGAACAGTGTAGAAAATGGAGACCTGGCTTGTGAAATTTCAGAGGGAAGATTAGAGACTCTTATCAGGGCCATTGCTGTTTTGATTGTCAAGATTCTGTGGTTTTGGTTAGCTGGGGATGAAGAATCAGCTATGGTTAACAAGATACCAGAACTACTAAAGCAAAACCTTTGCATTACTGGGACTATTGATGCTGGTTAGCTGGAGCCAAGAAATGAGTAGTGATTAGGAAGATACCAGCATTACTGAGGTGAAATCTTCTGGGAAGTGTTTTCTGAGAGCACAAACCTCAGAGTTTGTGTGAGGCTGTGTTCCAGAGAGAGCCAAGGTTGTGCCTTGTGCTGTGGCTTGACTTGGTAACATGTAAGAGTCACTCAGGTGGTTCCAGTTTTGAAGGCATGAAGGGGTCATGGAGAGCAGCTGAGGCTCAGCACTGTGAGAGGCTGTGGAAGGCCATTTGTTAAGGTGTAGCCTCAGTCTCAGTTGATGGCCCAAGACTGAAGGGGTCATGCAAAGAAATTGAGGGCGTGCTAGTGAATGCCTTTAATCCCAACACTTGGGAAGCAGAGGCAGGCGAATTTCTGAGTTCAAGGCCAGCCTGGTCTACAAAGTGAGCTCCAGGATAGCCAGGGCTATACAGAGAAACCCTGTCTTGAAAATTAAAAAAAAAGAGAGAGAGAGGCTTGGCACAATGAAGAGAGTCTATGGGAGTCTATTGGTGAAGCCTAGTTGCAGTGGAAGCACAGCAGTGTTTTAGAGATGCCAATATCATGAGATGGCCACCAAGAACAGCAGCAGCAGTGGAGTACAGGCATCTGGAGCCTAGAAGACAAGGTGTGTGCTACAAAGGGGAGGGCTGGAGACGTGACCCAAGCTCTTAGAGGAGCCCAGAAGATCATGAGTGGATCCCAGACATTGGATAGTTTGAGTTTGACTCTGCTTTTTTTGTTGTTGTTGTTTTTGTTTTTCGAGACAGGGTTTCTCTGTGTATCCCTGGCTGTCCTGGAACTCACTCTGTAGACCAGGCTGGCCTCGAACTCAGAAATTCTCCTGCCTCTGCCTCCCAAGTGCTGGGATTAAAGGCGTGTGCCACTATGCCCGGCTTGACTTTGCTTTTGATTGTGACTGTGCCCTGATATTTTTCCCTCTTGAAGGAAGAAGGTATTTTAGTGGAGCCCACAGTTAAGAGACTTCTAATTGTAAAAAGACTTTGGATTTTTAACAGAGATTGAACATTTTAAAGGGATTGAAATTTAATATGTAAGAATTTTCAAAGACTGGAACTTTAAAGTTATTTAGATCTTGGGGATGAATAAGAAAGTAAGGATTGAGCCTTAATAGTGATGTGTTTTTGTGTCAAGTTGAGAAGGACTGTCTTCCAAGAAACTAACTTCCTTGTTTTCTTCTGTAATATAAGTCTGATGCTTTGAGAAATTTCATTCAGATCCAACACACTCTTGTGTTCGTGTCTGTTACTCGCCAACTCCTTGCCCACCTGAGTATCGGGACCCTGCCTTCTCTGGAGAAACTCTGACTGGGTCCAGCTCATGGCAGTTCATGTCACAGGCCTAAACCCACCTGGACACACTCACTTTCTGTCACCACAGTCTCATGCCACTGCTGCCAGCGCTCTTACTCCCTTACATTCTGGTCCTCCACACCAGCTTGAAGCCAATGATTCTCTGCTAATACAAAATCCATTTTTCTCTATGCTCTATTTACTGTATATATTCTCAAATAAGTAATTTAACAAAAACAAAATGTCTAACTCAAATATGACCAATTGATATAGCTCTCAATCTTGTCAGAAGTTGCCAATTATTAATATCCTTAAGTTTATGACAGACAGAATCTCACAAAGCCTAACAGCTTACCCACCAAAGTCTCAGAAGATATAGACACAGCTGCACGAGACTACCCGGATTGTGGTGATAACCACTGAGAAACACTGTGGACAAGACTGGATATCCTAGGAGTCAAGTGACTCAGATTGCCTAAGTCAAGGTGAGTCATTTCTCATTTCACATGTTATCTATTCCACAGAGAAAAGGCTCTTTGTCTTCTGGCTTGAAAGCCAGACTGACTCTGCCCAAGTTGCCATGGAGACCATAGGGAACTGTTTAGGTAGTGGATTATAGATGAACTCTGTCATTTTTAATTAATACATGACTTCTAGATTATAATTTATTCTTCCCCAGATTTCTGACTACATTGACAGCTAGAAAACAGACCTAGCTACTTACCCTAAGGTAATCTACTACTATATTTACTCATTAATAAATTCATTAACTATCTAAGATGCCAGATTTCTTACAGACTTCATGATAAACATAAGTTCAGATACAGGCTTTCACAGATGTAATCTGTTACTTCCTTACCTAAACTTTGTTTCCATTGATTAAATGCTTCATATTTCCTCTCCTTGCTATGCCACTGTCCTAACATTAAATATCTCCACTATACAATCCAACTGAATAATCACAAACTGAAATTTAAGTTTTCTTTGGTTGTCTTTTAACTAAATTTAAAGTGATGTATATTCAGACTCCTAGACAAGAGGAAAAGACCCTTGATCGTTCTGCTCCACAAAAGGCTCTTCTTAAGGACTCTGTGTTGTTAGCTCATGTTGTTGTTTCTTTTGTAAACTTATAAGCTACAGGAAACCCACTCAGTTCTATCTCTCATGGACCAAATAGACTTCATCCAGATAAGTACATCTGCTAATCAATAGCCTAAAGTTCCCACTTACTACCTATTACAGAGGGTGGGATACCTCTGCATTTCAAATGTACATCTAAGAAAAAAACTCTTTCTCCCAAACATACTTAATTTTATTCTCTACTCTGTGTGTGTGTGTGTGTGTGTGTGTGTGTGTGTGTGTTTCAGCATCTTGTCAAGTCCAGGCCCTTACTACATTTAGGACAGCTCTAGAGAAGCAACCTCCAGATGCTCCAATCTCCTCTCACAGACACAGCTGCTTCTACTGTACTTGTTCCTTCTGATCTATCCACACACGGTCCACAGGCTCTGGACAGCAAGGAAACAGCCAATTCTCCTAAGACTGAACCAACACCCCCATACCCACTTTCCTATGTTTCCTAGAGATACATGGCCCCAAAATCAGCAGGAAGTAGCTAAAGATCATAACAACCCTATTCTTGCTCCACCATCACCTCTTTCTAATTTTTTCTTTTTAATTAAATCAAAATTGGGAAATGTTAGCATTTTGTCTAAGCTCCACCCCACAGTTACTTAGCAATGGCCAGGTGTGCCTGACTCATTATAAAAGAAAGGGGCTGCTTGCCCCCTCTGCTCTCTCTTGCTCTTTCCTTCTTGCTCCTGCTCTGTCCTCCTGCCCCTTCCCTGCTCTCTCCCCATTCCTCTCCCCTGCTCTCTCCACATACTCATTGCCCCCCCTCTCCTTTCTCTGTCTCTACTACCCTCTCATCTCCCATCCCCATGCCCTGAATAAACTCTATATTATACTGTCATGTGGCTGGTCGCTCAGGAGAAAGAGATGCCTCAGCATGGGCCTGCCGAGGTACCTTCTTCCCCCACACCTGACTACACATCCACCAAAACATATTCCTCCTCTCCTTATCCTTTTATAAACACAACAATCTTCTATAAATATTAGCTTCCAGCATTTCTGGAGGCATCTGTCTTTGGGCAGTGTGGGGCTTACAAGTTAGAGGCATTTTTGTTTCACAGATCTCTTAGGCACAGTAATAAAAACTTAAAGCATAACTCTGGTTCTCACATAACCTGAATAAAAAGCAGCTTATCTGGGATGGCTGAGGACTAACCAACTATTTGTCTCCAGACACTGTATGCACCTATGTGACTTTCTGGAAATTACCATGAACCTAACTGATGTCAAATCCAGTAAACTTGGTGACTCATGACTTCCTGGTAGCTCCTCCACCCAAGCACCTGTGATTGCTGACTGGGACAGCCTGCTCCTTCACTGAGCTTCTGATGAACCTTTTCTTTTCTTTTCTTTTCTTTTCTTTTCTTTTCTTTTCTTTTCTTTCTTTCTTTCTTTCTTTCTTTCTTTCTTTCTTTCTTTCTTTCTTTCTTTCTTTCAAGGTTCTCTCAAAATAGTCCTGGCTGTCTTGGAGCTCACTATGTAGACTGAACTGGCATTGAATTCATGAATATTCTCCTGCCTCTGAGTGTTGGTTTCTGTTCTTCCTCCCTTCCTCCTTCCCTCCCTCCCTCTCTCTCCCTCCCTCCCTCCCTCCTCTCTCCTTCCCTCCCTTCTTCCCTCCCTTCCTCCTTCCCTCTACACACAAACACACACATACACACACACACACACAGAGGCACACACACATGCACGCACACACACACGCACACACACACACTGGCTCTGATGCAAGTACCACAGGTGTGACACCCTCACAGATATGACTGAGGATGTGGCAAGGCTGGACCTGATATTTGGATATGCAGAACTCTAGGGCAGCTCTAGGCCTGTGTATGTCAGAGGGGGTCGTCTCTGCTGCCTGAAGTATTGGTTGTTGGGGGTGGTCTATGATGCCTATAGTATTGATTGATTGGTGGAGGTCTCTGCTACCTGCAGTATTGATTTGTGAGTGTTGAATAGCAAACTCAGGACCTGAGGTCCCTCTATCTACATGGCCCAACACAGTCTGGTCATGTCCATTCTGGACTCTCCCAGATGTCTCTGTGCTCTCCCACATACCTACCATAGACTTTCTCTTCCACCATACCTAGGAGTTCTTTTCCTTTCCTTTCCATTTCTTTTTTTTTCATTCACTCCATAAGAATAACTACTGAAGCATCTCTCTAGCACTAACAGTAAGCATCTTTAACCACTGAGCTCCTCCGTCTTGTTTTGTTGAGATATGATCTCTGGAGCATCCTGAGTAGGCTAGGCTTTTTGATTTTTGTTTCGTTTTTGTTGTTTGTGTTTGATCAGGGTTTCACATAGCCCAGGCTGGTCTGGAACTCATTATATAGCTGAGGATGACTTTGCGGTTTTGATCCTCCTACTGACATTTCCTGAGTGCTAGGATTACAGGTGTGTACTATCAGTGACTGGGTAGCCAGTAGCTAGGGATGGAACGCAGGGGATGCATGCCAGGTATCATTCTACCAACTGAGACACACCTCTAGCCACCAGCTCCCAGGGACACATCATATAAATACAGTTGTGCCATCAAGCCAAGTCCACCCATCCACCTTCAGAACTTTCCATCTTACTGAACTGAAACTACCCCATAAGCTACTTACTCACTGCCCGTCCCTCTCCAGTCTAGGTGTTTCATTCTGCTTTCTACCTCAGTAGGCCTGAGACTCTACGGTCCTCAGAAGTAGATGCATAAGCTCTTTGTCCTTTTGAGACCAGCCAGCTCCTTGTGGCCTAGGGCTCTGGAGGGACGCCTAACGTATATGAGGCTCTCCTTCCTCTTTAAGGCTGACCCACAGTCCCGGGTCTAGTTCGGTGGTCAATGCATGCACACATCCCTTAGGCTGCCTCAGCTTTCAGACTTCTTGACTCTGAAGTGCCTTTTGCTGCTGCTTAGCGCCAGTGGAGCCCTGAGAGATTTTGAAGAACTTCTCTGTAAACTTTCAAAACACTAACAGCTCAGTTGAGCAAGGAAGTCAGTCTTTGTGTAGACAGGAAGCAGGGGGGGGGGAATTTTTTTTTTTTTTTTTTGCCTCTCTAGCAAGGACAGTATATAGCATCTGGGCTACAACAAGCTAGTCCTCACATGCAAGCATCTCTCTCCGCTCTGCCTTGTCCTACCTTTTTTTTAAATCATGACCAGGATGCGACTTCTGCTACTGCTGGGGCTGCTTCTGAGGGTGAGTAGAGAGGGTACAAGTGTATGGGAACCATAGCAGAGGCCCAACAGGCTATCATGGTCAGAGAAGTACATAGGATCTGGTCCAGTGATAACGCTGGATCTCCTTTCTCAGCTCCTGGCCCGTACGGTGGAGGTGGAGGATGAGGTGAGGGGATTTAACAGAGAAGGAGTTGGTTTTATATCTTTATCTTTTCTGGCTACAAAGCAGTGGAATTCCTCCCCCTCCCCCATTTAGCTTTTTCTTTCTTTCTTTCTTTCTTTCTTTCTTTCTTTCTTTCTTTCTTTCTTTCTTTCTTTCTTTCTTTCTTCTTCTTCCTCTCCTTCCTCTCTCTCTCTCTCTCTCTCTCTCTTTCTTCTTTGCTTTTTCTTTTTTTGAGACAGGGTCTCACTAATAGCTCTGGCTGTCCTGTAACTCACTGTGTAGACTAGCCTGTCCTCAAATTCACAAATGCCCGTCCACCTCTGCCTCCTGAGTACTGAGATGAAATTCATGATCCAACATACCTTGCTAACTTTTCTACAAAAATGGTTTCATCATTTTCTGAGAGTCTCTTGTCCCTTCTTACCTTATAAACATTTGTTTTTTATTTTAATTATATGTGGTGTGTGTGTGTGTGTGTGTGTGAGAGAGAGAGAGAGAGAGAGAGAGAGAGAGAGAGAGAGAGAGAGAGGAGTATACCTATGTAGAGTGCCTGTGGAATCTAATGGGCATCAGACTCCCCTAGAGCTAGAGTTACTGATTATTGTAAGCCACCATGTGGGTGCTGTCCTTTGCAAGAACAAGTGCTCTTAACTTCTGAGTCATCCCTCCAGCCACTAGTTTTTATTTTTAATAATTTTTTATTATTTTACTTATTTATTGTGGGAGGGGGCTCACCTGTGGTGGTCCAAGGACAATGGTCAAGAGTTGGTTCTCTCCTTCAACCATGTGGCTCCCAGGAATCAATGTTAGGTTGTCAGGCTGGCTAGCAAGCACCTTTCCCTCTAAAGCATCTTGCCAGTCCATCCCTCCTCCCTCTTTTGAGACAGACATTATATAGCCCAGGCTGGGCTCCCAGCCTGGTCTTCATACCTCAGCTTTGTGACAACTGGAATCCCAGGCCTGAGCCACCAAGCCTTGACTATGAAAGTTGGCATTTTTCAAGTGTGAGTTTTTTTTCCCAAAAAATTGTGCTGTCAGCCTGGTGTGGGATGCATAAGCCTGTAATCCCAGTACTCAGAAGGATCAGTAGTTCAAAGCCATCCCCAGCTACATAGGGAGCCCAGACTATAGAATACTGTCTCAAACTTGCTGCTGCTTTGTATTGCAATCGTAGCTGGTTTGTAATAGAAGCTGCAGAAGCAGTCTGACTCTCACTTAACCTCACACCAAACAAGAGTGAAAGTAGCCCTCAACAGTGACACCTTCCTCTCACTGTCTGTTGAGATTCTCTTTTCTAGAAAGTAGTGCCTTCCAAGCACTGGCCTTCAGTCAGTGGACCTCAGCTACCTCTGGGTGTTTGTGAACCTCCAAAGGTCTCAAGTGTTCACAGGCTAAGAAATGTGCTCAGCTCTCTACCTAAGGTAGTTGCATGGATGGGCATGTGATTCTGGGCACTTTCTCAGTGTTATGAAGTTCCTGACCTCTGGGAAAAGGGCATAGAATCAATCCAGTTAAATAATTAAAATATTTATTGATTAATGTTAACAAGAAAACAATCTCTAAGCCAAACTTGAGATTTCCATGCAAACTGGGTGGTAAAGAAAGGATATATATATATATATATATATATATATATATATATATATATATATTGAATTTTATGTTCCTTTTTAAAAATTTTTGCCTACATGTATGTCTGAATGAGAGTATCAACAGCCCCTGGAACTGGGAGTTCCAGACAAGTGTGAGCTGTCATGTGGGCACTGGAAACTGAACCCAGGTCCTCTGGAAGAGCAGCTAGTGGTCTTAACTGCTGATCCATCTCTCCAACCCCAGAAAGAAGGGCTTTTAAAGGCAAAAACTGCAAGACCTTGAGTATCTGCACGTGCAAGCCAAGAGCTGTTTTGATCTGCTAAGATTATGTCGTCAAGGTGTCCTGAATGTCTGCATGAGCAGATTACAGAGGCCAAGAGGAAGTTAGTAGGAACATGCCAAGCAGAGATGGCCACTGTACGTGTTTGGGTGTTGTGGTCACTGAGTCATGTTTGGGTGAGTAGTCACTGAGTCATGTTTGTCAGAATGTGATCGAGGAGAGCTGTGTGAAGATTCTGAGTGCTTGTGAGAAAACTCCAAAAACCAAGAGTCTTGTGACCCCAGTTTTTTCAAAAAACAGGAAACTGAGTTTGGAATGTATTTTCACGGCCCTCCCAGGTGTAGCAGATAGGAGTGAGTTCGCTTTAGAGTATTCATTACAATGACTATTGTTACTTATTCATATGCCTTTGTGGATAAATAAGTTTTGCCACATGCATCTTGCCCTGTGATTGTATACTTTATTCATGTGACTCTTCTTAATCCTCAGAGAATAAATTATCTGATGCTCTGAATCAAATTGGCTATTGCCTGAGACTTTAGTTGGCCTCCAGTATCAGCTCCACTCTCCCAGGTCCCACTGACTCTAGAGCACAGGGTCACTAGGAACTTATCTTCCAGGGACAGATTCAGAGACAAATAGCTAGTTCCCACGAAGATGGATGCCTAGTATCAAATAGAGTTGGGAGTTTTTTGTTTCTTTTTTTTTTCTTTCTTTTCCTCTATCACATGAGAATTTGAAAAGCAGTCACTTCCTCTCCTGTGGCTTCCTTTTCATCAGAATGAAAGCTTTGTGAGTCACTGTGGCTAATTCTAATGTTTTTAAAACCAGGGAAAAGAAAGTATTGTTCTTTTTAAGTTTTGATTTTTCCCTGGTCAGGCTGCCCAGTGAGCCACCTCTGTTGGATTTATAAGGAAGTGCCGGCGTGTTCCGCTTTCTACCTGGCTCCTGAGGATCTACACTCAGGTCCAGGTGTTTGTGAGACACATGTTTACCAGCTGAGCCATCTCTTCATTTATTAATAATTAATTAACTTACTTATTTGGTGCTTTAGACTGGATGTGATGGCACAGACTATAACTGCAGCATTTGGGGCTGAAGATGCTGGAAGATCACTACTTCAAGGTCATCTTCAGCCACACAGTGAGAGCCCATACATGAGAACATGCCTAACAATAGTGGTGTAAGACCAAACCAGAAATACCCCTACTCCAAACACGGGCTGTTCTTACATCCCAAGAACCACGAGAGACCTGTCTTGATGCAAACTGCAAGAGGAATTTTAATCGGAGCTCTGGGATGACCCCGTATCCCACGCAGGGGACAGGGGGGTCGACCACAAGGCTCAAAAATTAGGAGCTTTTATAGCAATGGGGTAGGGGCGTTGGGGAAATTGGCGTGGTTTCACATGATTGGCTAGTTCAAACATCAGCAAGAGGCAGCTTGAGGTAATAGCTAACTCTAAGAGACAAGGAGGGGGAGGTAATCTACCTAACAGTTAAGTCTTGTGCTACCTTAGGCAACCTCCTGGGGTGTTGAGACATTCCACAGAGGTTGCTGTGACATTCAGAGGGCGTTGGGCTATTCTGTGATTGTTCCAGGAAAGGCTTGCCCCGTAGCTAGGGCCATCGGTTAGTTTAAAGGTTCATTTTCCCTCCTGACACAAGGGACTCCATTTTGTCTTTGGTTACGTACTACTCTTTCCATGGCATCAAATTAAAAAAAAGGAGAGCCAGGAGATGATGGTTCAGTGGATAAGTCTCTTGCTATGCAAGCTTTAGGACTGAAGTTCCAATCTCTATAACTTATATAAAAACAGTTGGGTATGGTAGCCCATCTGTAACCCCACTCCTCAGGAAGCCCAAAGTAGCAGGGTTTCCTTCAGGCAAGCCCTAGATTCAGTGAGAGACTGAGTCATAATAAACAGAGTAGAAAGAAATGAAGGGTGGAAGACACCCAAATCAAACTCTGGCCTCTACATACACATGCATACAAATGCACAGGATCCACACATGTGCCCATACCTGCACATGTACCATAAACATATATACATGAAATAAATAAATAAATAAATAAATAAGAACACTTTGAATGAAAATGAGGACATGACCATTCCTGGGTATAGTTGAGGAGAAGGTTTTTATTATAGATGTGAGGAGCCAGGACTTTGTCACAGGTCCTTGTAATGCTGTGGGAGCCTGGTGGCCAGCAGAACGCTTTAACATGTTAAATAGGCACCATAGCCATTTTTCCTGTTTCTTTGGAACCTGACGAACATTAGGGCTGAGGATGTAGCTTCCTTTGGTGGACCTTGAACTAAGAATTCTCCTGTCTGTCTATCTCCAAGAGCTTGGAACACAGGTGTGTGCCACCACATCAGTGCTGTATGGGGCTGAGAATGGAAACCAGGATCTCATACATGCTGGACAAGCACTCTGACTCAACCACATCTTCAGTCCCTTGATTTCATTATTTTATTTTAAATAGTTTGCCCATGTTAGAAACCATACCCAAGGCCTTGTCCATGGAGGCAGGCAGTCTAATGCTCTGCTACATGACCAACCCCCCTTTTCAATTTCAGAAGGCATCAGTGCCATTTTTAAAATAAAATGAAAGCCTACAGTAGATATACACACCTGTAGTGAAGCTATAGAATACCAAGGTAAAAGAATGACTTAGCCTAGTGTAGTGGTTTGAATAAGAATGTCCCCTATAGGCTCATACATTTGAATGCTTGGCCATTGGGGTGTGGTGTTAGCTGAGAGGGATTAGGAGGTTGGAGGCCTTGTTGGAAGAAGTGTGTCATTGAGGGGTGGGGGTGGGGGTGGGGGTGGGGCTTTGAAGTTTACAAGGTTCAAGCCAGGTCCAGTAGTTCTCTCTTCCTGCTGCCTGCATCTGGATGTAGAACTCTCAAGATACTTCTCTAGCACCATTTCTGCCAGGCTCTGAGACTATAAACCAGCCCCAATCAAATGCTTTCTTTTATAAAGAGTTGGTCATGGTGTCTCTTCACAGCAATAGAGCACTGACTAAGACATCTGTGAAACTTATCAAGAACCTGTCTCCAAACCAAAACCAACTAGATGGGTAGTGGTAGCACATGCCTTAATCCCAGCATTTGGGAGACAGTGGGAGATGGATCTTTGTGAGTTTAAGGCCAGTCTGGTTTACAGATGGAGTTCTAGGACAGCTAGGGCTACACAGAGAAATTCTGTCTCGAAACCCCTGCACTTCCCCCACAAAACTAAATACGGGCCTGGTGCCCAGTCTTGTAATTCTAGCTACTCAGAACAAGGCAAGAGGATTGCAAGTTCAAGCATTCCCTGAGCTATAGAATGAGTTCAAGGCCTGCCTGAATATTTAATGAGACTCTGTCTTAAAATAAAAACTACACAAAAGTCCAGGCATGAAGCTCAGTGGCAGAATGTTTGCCTAGCATATATGAAGTCCTGGGTCTAATTCCTGGGGGTCTGGGGGAGCAAGACAGAGGCTCTGACCAGCCAAACAACCCCAACTATCAAACTTGCCAGTATTTAGTCACCACTCATGCAGGGTTAGATGCTCTTTCCCTCCCTCCCCACCTCCTTCCCTCTCCATGTGTAGATGAACACATATGTACACATGTAGGCCCAGACGAGAGGCTGATGTCTCCCTAGATTATTCTCGAGGTGGGGTCTTTCTTTTAAAACACAATTTTGCCAGCCGGGCGTGGTGGCGCACGCCTTTAATCCCAGCACTCGGGAGGCAGAGGCAGGCGGATTTCTGAGTTCGAGGCCAGCCTGGTCTACAAAGTGAGTTCCAGGACAGCCAGGGCTAGACAGAGAAACCCTGTCTCGAAAAACCAAAAAAAACAAAACAAAACAAAACAAAACACAATTTTGTTTTTATAAAAGCTGGCTGTGGTGGGTTTCCCAGCACCTGGGAGACAAAGGCAGGAGGATCTCTGAGTTCAAGGCCAGCCTGGTCTGCAGAGAACAGCTGGGACTACCCAGAGAAACCTGGTTTCCAGAAACAAAGAAACAAACAATCAAACAAACAAAATTTAAAGGTATGGAGACTTCCACAGGTGTTGGGCATATACATTCAGTCAAAACACTCACATACATAAAAATAACTAAATTTTCAGATTAAAAAATATGTTTATGTGTTAAGTAAGTTTATGTGTACTGTGTGCATTCCTGGTGCCCACAGAGGTCAGATTATTGGGATTAGAACCCAGGTCCTCTGGAAGAGTAGCTAATACTCTTAATCGCTGGAGACAGGATCTTTCAGTGAACCTAGAGCTAATCCATTCAGTTCTGCTGGCTTCCAATGACCTTCAGGAATCTGCCTGTCTCCATCCTCAGGGCTGGAGTTAGAGGTGTTTTCCATGTCCCAGGTATGTGAATGGTAACTGTTACAAATTTAGGTCCTCATGCCCCAGGGGTGTATTCTTGCAAGTGTCTGCCCACCTTAAAAAACCTTAAAAAACTGCTCAGTAGATTATTTTAAAGTATTTGTTTAAAGGCATCTTATGTAATCTATGATGGTTAATATTTAGCCCATGCTCCACAGTCTGAAATTCATGCTTCTAGCAGGTTCTCCAACATGCATGTTTTATCTATAAGGGTATTAGGGTATCCTAGTACTTGGGGCAGGAAACAGTTCATCACCTCTATGTTTGGAGCCATTTTAAACAGCAAGATAACCCATGCAATATACCACAAAAGATACAGAAACAAGGGTGACTGATATCCAGTAAAATTGACATACTATAGGTAAAGCAAGAACAGAAAGTATGTCCTTGCTTGCCTTCAGCTGGGAGGATGTGTCAAATGACTCAGAAAATCTTAACAGCCCAGTGTGGTCACATTTTAATCCTCATACTCAAGAGTCAGGTGCAGGTGGATCTCTGTGAGTTGGAGGCCAGTGCCGCAGACCCTTTCAGATCCCCTGTCTGCGTGGATCGGGTTCTCTGGAAGTAAGTGGGCAAGGAGTTCGGCAAGTGACAAACAGAGACCACACAAGAGGGTCTGTAGAAATCTGAATGTAATTGTGAGATCAAGCATCAAACATTTTTATATAGCAGGGTGACAAGAAACCAGGTGAGATACATCCACCAAGTTACAATGACACAATACAAAAGGAATGAATACATCAAAAGGACTTACAGGAACCAGGCAATCTTTACAGTAAATGTAAAGCGGCTCTGCCTAGGATCAGCTAATGACAAGTAAGGATAACACATGCTAGCCACAATTTGTGTCTTTCCTTTGAACCTTGTGAGAGCGAGCACCAGGGGTTCCGCACTAGTGGATCTTCTCATGAATAATGTATTACCACAGCCCCCCTATTTCCTAGGCCCAGGTAGATACTAGCATATGAAGGTAGCTGGGCTGTGCTGATAAGAATCTGTGGGGAATCTCCATGTGTCAGAAGAATCCACCAACTTGTTTTTAATCTGCAATGTAGCTTGCTATACCTGGCTGTAGTGAAGATTCCTTTCTCAGTGGGAAATCCATCTATTCCCTAAAGCTATTGTCCCTAGCAAACATTTTGCAGACCAGCTCTGAGCTACTTTGGCTCTGTTCTATGTAATGCTAAATAGTTTCCTGTCTCTAGATAGTTTTTCTGAATTCCCACTGAAAATCAAGGATTCTCTTAGACCGTTGGAACACTGGAAGGCTTAGCTATGTCAGTATTCAATCTATGAATGCACTATAATAACATATTATGTTCAATCTATGAATGCACTATAATAAATGAGAGCACGTGGATCCATACACCAGACTAACTCGGGAATATATGGGTTATGAAAACGCCTTTCCCAGGAGAATGAGTTTCTTTTGAAACTCTGTGTCTTGTGAGCGCTTTCAAGTTTTTTCACCTTGTCAAGCCACTACACTGAGATGTGCGTAACAGGCCAGACTGGATACATAGCAGGTATCAAGCAATCAAGGCTACATAGTGAGATGATGTCTCAGCATACGTGTGTACACGCATGTGTGTGTGTGTGTGTGTATGTGTGTGTGTGTGTGTGTGTGTGTAATTAACTAATTTAATTTACTGAGTCCTCCAAAAGACCAGCAAGTGCTCTTACTGCTGAGCCATTTCTCCAGCCTTAGGGATCTCAATTTTTTTTTTGACACTTTGTGCATATTAGTGAATAGCTGAAAAATACCACTAATTTTGGTATAGGAGTAAATGCTAGGGAATAGTTGTATTGACAAATACACAATTTTGAATAATGAGGATCAAATATACTGATTAAATAAGCAAACATGAAACTGTGTCCAAAATACAATCAATCAATAAATAAATAAATAAGCTGGAGAGACAACCTCCAGCATCCTGTAAAAGCCAGGTGTGGCAGCATGTGTCTATAACTCCAGCACACAGGGAGGTGGGGGTGTGGATTCTGGGAGCTCACTGGTAGCCATTCTAATCAAAACTGAACTCTGAGTCCTGTCTCAGTAAGACCGTGGGGCCAGAGGGGTGGCCCCATGGGTAAAGGTGCTGGTCAGTCATGCAAGCCCACCAGCTTTAGTTCAATCCTCAGAACAATGTGTAGGAGAAGGACAGAATGGATTTCACAACATTGTCCTCTTACTTCCAAATGCACTCCATGGCACAGGCACATGCTATAATAGTGAGTAAAAGAAGGCCAAGCCTCGGTGGTACACATCTTCAATCCTAACCCTGAGGAGGCAGAGGCAGGCAGATCTCTGAGTCTGAGACCAGCTTGAGCTACATATTAATTTCCAGAACAGCTAGGGCTACATCTCAAACAAACAAATAAATAAGGTTATAGAAAACTGAGGCCACATAATGAGCATACTTTATATTTATACAAATGTACATACATGTACAATTTATGTGCACAGATACACACAACTTTACAAACATACTTTCTATTTTGTTTGTTTTTTGAGAAGGGTTTCTTTGTGTTGTACTGGCTGTAACCTACCTTTCTTTCTTTCTTCTTTCTTTCTTTCTCTTTCTTTCTTTCTTTCTTTCTTTCTTTCTTTCTTTCTTTCTTTCTTTCTTTCTTTCTTTCTTAGAGATGTATTTGTTTTATTTATATGAATACACTGTAGCTGTCTTCAGACATACCAGAATAGGACACTGGATCCCATTACAGGTGGTTGTTGAGCCACCATGTGGTTGCTAAGAATTGAACTCAGGACCTCTGGAAGAGCAGTCAGTGCTCTTAACTGTTGAGCCATCTCTCCAGCTGTAACATAGGTTGTTAACATGTAGGAGAGATGACTCAGTGGGTAGGACCATGGCTGCTCTTGCAAAGGACCTGGATTGGGTTCCTAGCACCCACATGGTAGCTCACAACCATCTGTAATTCCATTCCTAGAGGATCCACACCCCCTTCTCTCCAAGGACATCAGGCATGCACACGATGCACATATGAATATAGAAAAAACAGTCATACATATAAATGAATCAGGGAAATAATGTAAAGTGTAGGTGTGGCCTTCAAAATAAAGACAAACTCGAACATAAACAGTTCACTGACATCAAAGGCTTACAGTCATACAGGCCACACACCAATGGCAAAGACACAAAACTGCCCAAATTTGGAACCGGAGGAACCTATCTGCAGGATAGCCTGGGAGATGTGAACAAAATTGTAGTATATGCTCTGCAGGAAGGTTCCATATGGGGACTAGGATCAGGCTGGGGGCCACTCACTTCCTCTGTGCTGAGAGTCACATAGGGATGGCTTTTGAATGTAGTTTTCCCCTTTCTGATTCTAGGTGGCAGCCTGCAGTGTAAACACTATAACCCAGTGTGCTATGGATGAGTTCAAACATGAGAACCTCTGCTGCCAACAATGTTCTGCTGGTGAGTCCTAGGATGTTTTGCAGAGGTCTGGCCTTCTGACTGGGAAAAAGTGGTACAGGCCTTTAGCTAGGGCTGAACCAGAGGCTGCACTGAGAGAGGTGGAATCTGACTGAAGAAGGGAAATGGGTGTCACCTTGGTAACCAGCTGCTTCTTGTCCTCCTATCCACCCTTCCCCTACCCAAGCACTGCCCCTGGCTTTGGAGGGCAGAAACCAGAGAGGTGGGTGTTGTGTGTTCTGCAGAAACAGCAAGGAGCTACTTAAGAAAGGCATATGAGTGTCTGCACCTGGACCCCACCCTCATCCCACACAACTATCAACACATATCTGTATGCACACCTACCTACAAACACACTTACATGTGCACTTATATGCAGAGGAGTCAGTGGACACCCGTTTGGGTCTGTACACACACCTACCTGCACACACACACTTATGGGCCCATAGCCATGTTTGGGCACATCCCGACAAGCACATTGCAGAAACGAGATGGGACTGACTTGACTGACCAATGTAGAAGCCAGCACGTGTGCAGAGCTCATATTATTAGGAGTGTGTGTCTCTCCTATGCTTCTGTCATAGGCTGAGAAGTTGGCCACCGTGTCACTAATGGGCTGGAGACCTTGATCAAGGACTTCATCTTTAGAATTTGGAGTTCTGTGAAACCATCCTGGGCAGTCAGGAACCTGGGGGGGGGGGGGGGGGGGGGAGGTGGACATATAGGCTGATTATAGGCCTGCTCTCTGGGACAGTGGGGTAGAGAGGAAGAACCTTACACAGACACCCTGGAGGACATCAGTCTTAGCCAAGGGATGATGCAAGGCCTCCACATGTTAAGTATGAAAGCTATGGCTGGGTAGTCAACTAGAAAGTTCCAAGGAGGTTAGGAGCCCAGGAGTGGGTAGTGTGAGAGGTCTGGTCACCAAGGGCATCAGGGAATCAGGCTTTTGCTGAGCCTCTAAACACTTCTTTTTCCTCTCACATAGGCACTTCCCTCCTGAATCCATGCCAGGAGAACCATGGTAAGAGCGAATGTGCTCCATGTGATTCTGAACACTTCATGGACCACAAAAACAGAGAATCTGAATGCATTCCCTGCTCTGAGTGCCGGGACGGTAAGTGTGCAGCTGTAGCCATGGGACAGCCTCCTCACTGATGGTTAAAGCATGCAGACTGATAGGGAGAGGGGCCACAGATAGATAAGAAAAATGGCCAACTCTGGCTTCTTCACACTCCTTACCTGACACAAAGGTCTTGATGGGCTTTTTCTGACCTCTACCCCACCCCTCCTCCTATGGTAGAGCCCTTGATAGAAAAAGTTGGGAGCTGGATCCTCCATAGGTGGGTCCCGCTCCTCTCCTAGGAGGCTGTTTGGGTTATGTGTCTGGGGAGAAGAAGAGCCTGTGAAGGTGACTTTACTGTGTCATAGAGTGGTGTACATTAGGACAAACTTCCACCCTAATGACTGACCTGTTTCCACAGACCAAGAAGAAGTGGCCAAATGTTCCCGTACGGCTGATCGCGTGTGCCAGTGTAAGCAGGGCACCTTCTGTGACTCCGAAAACTGTTTGGAGAGGTGCCATACATGTAGCAGGTAACAGGGAGGGGAGGGATAATGAGTGCGGATCCCCACTTCTACCCATGAGCCCCCTAGCCTCCGAGTCCCTGTCTGTAGAAGGGCACCTTAGGGGAGCACCTGCCTCACAGACAAAATCAAAGGATGTTTCCTCCTAGAAGTGGCCTGGAGTCAGTGCTCATTCATTTGCTATCTCATTTACTCACTCAACAAACAGCCTTTGAGCCCCAACAGTGTGAGACATAAAACACAATGCTACGTCGGTATCTCCATCACCATTACTGGTGAACCGGGGATGAGGCTAAGTTGGTAGTGTTTACATGTACGGCATGTACAAGGCCCTGGGTTCCGTCCCCAGAACTGTACTGCTATGGTGATCCTGGCCCTGGGGAAGTAGAGGCAGGAGGATCCGTAGCTCAAGGCTAACTACATAGCAAGTTTGAGGTCATCTTGGGGTAGAGATGCTGTCACAAAACCAATACAGGTGAGGGAGTTCATGATTACAACACCCTCGGTTGGAGGAATCACTCTGACAAGACTACCTTTGAGTAGAGACTCAGTGAATCAGGGAGAGATGGAAATAGAAAGTTCTAGGGGAAAAGAACTCTAGGTAGACAGGGTGACAAAAGTGACTCACTGTGGGGAAGGAGAGCGAGGGAGGTGGCCCAAGGAGAAGCATGTACTGCTTTCCTAAGGACCTGAGCTGAGTTCACTGCACCCACATCAAGGGACTCACAATTGCCTATATATAACTCTAGCTCCAGGGACTCGAATGCCCTCTTCTGGCCTCTGTGGGCACCTGCACTCACATACACAGATACACACACACACACACACACACACACACACACACACACACACATGCACATATCTAAACATAAAATAAGTCTTTAAAAGAGGAATTCTGTGGGACCAGGAATGTAGCTCGGTTGGTTGGGTGCTTTTGTGGACTGGGATTCAATCCCTAGCACCACATACACAGTGTGTGGTGATGTGCCTTAATCCCAGTATTCCTGGAGGCAGGATGAGCAGAAGTTCAAGGTTATCTTTGGTTACATAATGAGTTTAAGGCCATCCTGGGCTACATAAGATTCTGCCTTTAAAAAAAAGATAGGGCTGGAGAGATGGCTCAGCAGTTAAGAACACTAACTGCTCTCCCAGAGGTCTTGAGTTCAATTCCCAGTAACCACATGGTGGCTCTCAACCATCTGTAATGGGATCTGATGTCCTATTCTGGTGTGTCTAAAGACAACAACAGTGTACTCATATACATGAAATTAATATTTTTTAAAATAAGATAAAAAAAAATGCTGGTGACCACTTAACAAAACTAGAAACAGGGAATTAAAACAGGAAGTTATTCTTGTATGGTTCTAGAGCCCAGAAGTCCAACATCAAAGGTACCTCCTGGTCCTCACTCCATCTGCATGCTCTGAGGCAGTGGTTCTTCACCTTCCTAATGCTGCAGTCCTTTTAAACACAGTGTGCTGACCCCCAACCATAATCTATCTATTTTGGTTTTTCAAGATAGGATTTCTCTGTGTAGTACTGAAGATCCTGGAACTTGCTTTGTAGACCAGGCTGGCCTCGAACTCAAAGAGATCTGCCTGCCTCTACTTTCTGAGTGATGGGGATTAAAGGGCTACCCCAGAATTACCCAGCTCAAAAAATTATTTTGGTTGCTACTTCATAACTGCAATTTTGCTGCTGTTGTGAATCGTAATGTAAAAAAAAAAGTAAATATTTATTTTTTATGTGCATAGGTGATTGCCTGAATGTCTGATGCCCATGGAAGCCTAAAAAGGGTCTTGGATCCCCTGGAACTATAGTTGTAGCCACTTGTGCACCACCATGTAGATATGTAGATGTTGGAAATAGAATCTATGTCCTCTAGAAGATCAGCAAATTCTCTCTCTCTCTCTCTCTCTCTGAGACAGGGTTTCTCTGTATAGCCCTGGCTGTGCTGGAACTCACTCTGTAGACCAGGCTGGCCTCAAACTCAGAAATCCACCTGCCTCTGACTTCCAAGTGCTGGGATTAAAGGCGTACGCCACCACCTCCCGGCTCAGCAAATTCTCGTAACCACTAAGCTATCTCTCCACTCACAGGCATCCTTCTTTTATTTAAGGCAGGCTCTTACTGTGCATCACTGGCAGGCCTGGAAGTCACAGTGTAGACCAGACTTTGAACTCACAACATTCTGTCTGTATTTGGTTCCCAAGTGCTTTGATTAAAGGCATTCACCGCCACACCAGGCAATAGCCTACACCCGTGAGGCAGGTTATACACGCATAAACATAATTCAGAAATCACTGAACTGTGAGATCAGGAACCTGATGTGAATAAAGACTGCCTTCAACTCTAGTCTGATAGAGGCTCTTGCTTGTCTGCACCTGCTTGCCTCTTCCTCAATCACAACATCTTTGTCTCTAGGCAGACTTTCCTCTATGCGGTCTTCACAGCTAGGTGCTCTATCTAGGAGGAGAGAGGGTTCTTCCTAAATATCACAGATGCCCCTAAACTCTAATCTCTTCAGAGTGCTTTTTGCCAGAATGGCAAGGTATAGCAGCATGCTGGGGTGGGGCTGATCCTCCCTAACCCTGCAGGTTGTGAAGAGTGAGTTCTGGGCTGCCTGAGTGGGAGGAAGTAACGCACCCTGTTTTCCTTCCAGCTGTCCTAACAGCAGAGTCATCAGGAAATGCAATGCCACAATGGACACTGTGTGTGACACGTTTGACTCAAAGCCAGGTAAGGGTCTGTCTCCTAAACTCACATTAAAAATGTCCACTGCTGTACTGACTAGTTTTTATGTCAACAATACAGGCTAGAGCTATTTAGGGAAAGAGAACCTCAATTGAGAAAAATGGCACAGGGCAGGTTGACTGCTAGGCATTCCTATGGGACATTTTCTTAATTAGTGATTGATGTAGGAGGGTACAGTCCGTTGGGGGTGGTGCCACCCCTGGGCTGGTGGTCCTGGGTTCTATAAGAAAGCAAGCGGAGTAAGCCAGTAAGTAGTACCCCTCCATGGCCTCTGCATCAGCTCCTGCATCCAGGTTCCTGCCCTGTTTGTGTCCCTGCTCTGACTTCCTTGATGATAGTCTCAAGCTGTAAGTTGAAATAAACCTTTTCCTCCCCAAATTTCTTTTGGCCATGGTGTTTTATCCCAACAATAGTCACCTTAACTAAGACAGCTGAGAAGGTAACATTGGCGTCTATAGTCACTACTAAACTCTACCACAGAAGGAAAAATACCCAGGGACTATAACAAATGACTGGCCACGTGCCAATAAAACTTTACAAAAGCAAGTGGTGGGCTGGATTTTGTTTTGAGGTCAAGAGTCTCATCTTTGGGCTGGAGAGATGGCTCACAACCCAAAATACAGAAATCTTGTCTTAGTAGGCAAACAGAGTCCCTTTTCAGACCTCAGTCTCAAACCAAGGTGTTTGTGAGTCTGGGTCTTCTGTTTGTGTGTCTGTCACTGGTTCTGTTTTCAGGGAGGGTCCTGATGTCTGAGGGCTGGAAACCTCTTTGTCCTCCATCTGCTGTGTAGTGTGAACACCCCTGAGAGCTGAGACATGTTGGTTTACCTTTCAAAATCAGCTTTCCCACTTCCAAAGAAGTTCTGTGTATATATATGCGTGTGTGTAGTGTATGTGTTTGTGTATGTCTGAGTGTGTGTGCACATGTGTGCACATGTGTGCATCTGTGTGGGGAGGCCAGAGGGCAACATTGGGTGTCTTCTTCCATTCCTTTCCCCTTTTAAAAAATGTACTTTTATGTATGTATACACACATATACATATATAATATATATCACATATTATATACAATATATAATATACATGTATATGAACGTGTGCTGTGTGAGCAGGAGCTCACCAAAGCCAAAAAAAGGATGTTGGATCCCCTGGAGCTGGAAGCCACCTGACCAGTCTTGGGTCCTCTGGAAGAGTAGCTTATGCCGTCAGCCACTGAGACGCTAGCTCTCCAGCCCCTCCACCATTTTTTTTTAAAGACAAGGTCTCTCACTGAATCTGGTGCTCACCAGTTTGGCCAGAGTGGTTTAGGCAATGAGTTGCAGGAATCTGCCTGCCTCTGGCCTGCCATCCCAGTGTTGAGGTTACAGATGTGCACTGTGTGGGTGCTCGGGATACAAACCCAGATGCTCATGTGTGTGGCTAGTACTTTCCCAATTGAACCGTGGCTCCAACTCAAAAAAGTTTTCATTAAAAGACTATAAGCAGGAAGGGGCTGGAGAGATGGTTTGGGGAATTTTAGAGCCTTTGCTCTTGCAAGGGACCTGGGTTCAATCCCAGCACCTACATGGTGGCTCACCACCAACTCTTAGTCCAGTTTCATGGCTTTGGACACTGTCTTCTGACCTCTTTGTGTATTAGGCACACAAATGGTGCACATATGAACATACAGGCAAAATACTCATACACATTTTTTTAAAAAATCCTACAAGCAACAAGCTGATAATAGCACTTGCTGTGTGAACTTCAATCCTGAGAAACCTAAAACCAAAGTTGAATGGAGAGAACTGAATGAACTGTTTGTTTTAAAAAAATAGGGCTGGGAAGCTCAGTGGATAACAGTGTTTGCTTTCCAAGCATGAGGACCTGAGTTCAGATCTCAGAACTTTGTGTGGTGTGCTTCCTTCTCTGGGGCTCACTGGCTGTCAGCCTGGCTGCAGGTTCAGGGAGGGACTGTGCTATCTCGAGGGAATAAGGCAGCGAGTGGAAGGGAAGGATTCCCCAACATCCTCCTCTGATGTCTGCATGCATATGTGTGTGAGAGAGCGCACATGCACACACACACACACACACACACACACACACACACACACAGCATGTAATAGTGAATAACTAAAAATGGAATTTAATTAAAAAAATAATAACACCCAAGTGTGACAGCACTGGTCTGTAACTCCATCTTGTAGGCTGTTGAGGCAGGAGGACCTGTGAATTGAAGGCCAGTCTGGGCTGTATATCTAGTCCTAGACCAGTCAAAGCTACATAGCAAGATCTTGTATTTAAAAAATAAGTAAGTAGGAGCTGGAGAGATGACTTATTATTTAAGAGCATTTGTTGCCTTTGCAGAGGGTGTCTAGCACCCACATGGCAGCTCACAACCAAAAATAATGCCTAAGGGATCTGGAGCCCTCTTCTGTCCTCCACGGGGACTGCAGGTGCACAAGGGGTAGACAAAACACCTAAACACATACAAAGAAATATTTAACACTGAAAATAAAGTAAATAAATAGTAAGCAAACATTTTAGAAATATACTGAACACCAAAAACAATAAATAAATGCATAAAATATAGTACGGTCTTATAAGGCTCTGGCTTTCTCATTGTAGACAGAAGAGCCCTAAACAGTGTCAACGTCACCACATCAGGAAAGCAGGTTGTGATGGCAGTGAGCACCTTTCAGGGTGCTCCAGCCTGGAGCAGGGGGGTGGAGGGATGGGTTAAAAGGGCTCCAGCATCCCACCCCTGCCAGAGGTTCAGCTATATGTTGCCAGGTTCTGGAAACACAAGTAAGAGTGTGCATCCATTCAAGGCATTCTCTCTCCCTAGAGGAAGCCACTGTACCAGTAAGTCTAAATTCACTGTGTCTATCCTTTTTCTGATTTCAGGGGAGAATATTCCGCTCTGCAAGTAGTGTGCTGGGAATTCTTTTGGGGGAAGAGTGTCAAAATCTCATATAGCCCAGGTTAGCCTCAGACTTGCTATAAAGCTAATGATTTTAATTTTAAAAAAAAAGGTTTATTCAAGCCTTTTTAGGTTGAGTGCTGTGTGGTGTGTGGGAGAGACTGGCTTCACTGGCCCTCAACCATTCATGCCGCAGCTGACAGAGCCTGGGGTCCACCGTTCCCTCTAGCCTGTTCCCTCCTCCCTTGTATCTGCATCCTGGGCTCTCCCTAGGCTGTGATTTCACAAGGAGCAAGGCCAGGACCCCTGGATGTTCTCAGCAGTCTGTGGGCAGCAGAGCCACCTGCTGCTGTTCTGGTGAGGCACACCCATTGCTCCTTCCAAGGACCTTATCGGGAGCCCATGGGCTCTGAGCCTAGCCATGAAGCAGGAACTTCTGTGGTCTGTTACTCTAGTGTAGTCTACTCTGCCTCAGCCATCTTCTCTCTCGTTCCAGGACAGTCAGGCTCTCAATGTCTCTGCTTCTCTAAGCCTCTGGGTATTGTGGTTATCATAGCTGCTTTCATCATCATCATTGGCGCTGTCATCATTGTTGTCATCATTTTCATCCCCAAAATCATTTGCTATTTTCGTGAAAGAGGTGAGTGAATGCCTGGCAGTGGTGGCACACAGACAGAGGCAGGTAGATCTCTGTGTTCAAGGCCAGCCTGGTCTATAGACTAAGTTCCAAGACAGCCAGGGCTACACTGAGAGACCCTGTCTCAAGAAACAAACAAACAAATAAACAAACAAAGGTGAGTGAAGTCTAGAGCAGTCTGTATCCACAAAAAAAGATGCATGTGCAACAGTGTGTGTCTGTGTAAATGTCCATGTTTCATGCATTCATGTGTGCATTGCATGTGCGTGTGCTTGTGTGTGTGCGCATGGAGGGGTGGTGTTCGTGCATATGTGTATGTGTATGCCACATATATGCAGAAATCAAAGCATCAGATACCCTGGAGCTAGAACTACATACAAGTGGCTTGAGTTGCCTGGCATGGGTATTGGGAACCAAACTGGGGTTTTCTGCAAGAGCAGTGTTCACTCTTAACTGCTGAGCCATCTCTTCCGTCTCAGAAGAGGCAGTGTGTCTGACAAGGCTCTGGCTTTCTACTTGCAGACAGAAGAGCCCCAAACAGTGCCAACGTCCCCACATCAGGTAAGCGGGTCGTGATGGCAGTGAGCACCTTTTGGGATGCTCCAGCCTGGAGCAGGGAGGTGGAGGTGTGGGTTAAAAGGGCTCCAGCATCCCACCCCTGCCAGAGGTTCAGCTATATGTTGCCAGGTTCTGGAAACACAAGTAAGAGTGTGCATGCATTCAAGGCATTCTCTCTCCCTAGAGGAAGCCACTGTACCAGTAAGTCTAAATTCACTGTGTCTATCCTTTTTTCTGATTTCAGGGGAGAATATTCCGCTCTGTAAGTAGTGTGCTGGGAATTCTTTTGGGGGAAGAGTGTCAAAATCTCATATAGCCCAGGTTAGCCTCAGACTTGCTATAAAGCTAATGATTTTAATTTAAAAAAAAAAAAGGTTTATTCAAAAAGTATATGCATGATGCCCCCCACCCCTGCTATGTTTGTGCAGTGGCTGGATCCCTTGGCACTGGAGTTACTGAGCCATGCTGTGGATACTGGGAACTGAGCCCAGGATAAGTAGCCAGTGCTCTTAACACTGAGCCTGACCAAGAGCTCCCGGTTCTCTTGTATTACTACAGCTAGTTTCCCAGTCATTGTGAGTACTGTGTCTGTAGTCTTTTCCTAGAAATTCACGATGGTGGCCCCTGACCCTCCCACTGCTGAGGGCTCAGGTCTTGTAAGAGTGGTGATGCAGTTTCAGAAAGCTGGAGAAGCGGCAGCCCAGGCCTCCCCACCCGCATCATGCAGTTTAATTTGTGCCATGGTGTTTGTGTTCTCTTTATGAGAGCTGAAGTCTGCTCTGGGAATAGACAGAGTAGAAATTGAGGCACGGAAAATCAAAGGGAGGTGTGTTATCTTTAAAAAGAGTGCCTTGAGATGTCGTAACAGATGACTGCAAAGTGGGGATCAGCTCATCAGGGATGTACTGGCTCCTCATTCTCATGGCTAGAAATCTAAACCTAGAGCTAGTCGGTCCTTGGCTTGAGACAGCTTAAACTAGTGTGCCATCATCTTCAGATGGCCCTCTCTCTGCCTGACCAGTCCTTGGAGTATGTCTTCACCTATAAAAATCTATCCAACTAAGATCTTAACTGCAGGAGACGGGTCAGGACATGGATTTATCTTTTGGAAGCCATAGATCACCCCAGGGTAGGCTTGTCCTAGGATCTCTCTGATCAGGCCCTGATATCACATGGTGTATCTCTCCCTGGCTGGCCCTCCAAATACATGTCATCTCATCTTCTCAACATGCCAAGGAAGGGCAAGGTCAACCTCCATAAACTATTCACCCGGAGCCTCTGGCCTTCCTAGAAGAGACCAGAAGTTCTTTCCATTAGGAAGACTGAAGCCATGTCAGGCTTGGCTGCTTTCTGCCATCTGAGTAATAGACGGATAGTAGGTTAGTGACAGTCTTGATCAGCCCTGTCCCAGCCTGAGAAGCAGAATCACAGAACCACTGCAGCTTTCCTCCACAACATTCAAGAGATACAAATAGACTCTTGGTTGTGTGTGTATGTGTGTGTATGTGTGTGTGTGTATGTGTGTGTTCACTTTGTGTTTTATTTTCCAGACTCCACTATGCTATGAAGCTCTGGAAAGTAAGCAGATGGCATTCCTGAAGATCACTGGATTTAAGGAAGTTGAGGAAGCAATGAACACTATTGTTTCTAAACTGGAGACTAACCTTGCAGGAATGTATTTGCAAAAACTGTGGCAACTTAGCTGCTAAAAATTGTGTTTGCTTCACCCCCGAGCTAGAGTCAAGTGTCCTTTGATACAGGACTGAAACATTCCAAATAGCCCAACTGAATTTGGAGCTGACATTTATCCCACTGCATACCCTGTGGACCCCCAGATATGTGATATGCCCTTCTCTCCTGTGAAGCCCAGCAGTTCTGTATGCAGCCAGAGGGCTTCCCTCCTTGAAGCTTGCCTTGCCTGGCCTCAGAGATAGGAGGTTTTGTGCTGTGAACTTGTAAGCTAGAGTCAGTTCGGGCTCATGGTGCTCAGAATGTCTTCCTAGAAGGCAAGGATGGGAGGACCCAAAAATGTTGTCCTTTGAGCCCACATCAGGATGTGGCCCAGACAAGGTGCTCTGTTATCCATAAAAACCCATAACAAAGCCCCTCGCAGGCCAGCCTGAGCAACTGTGGACTTTGCCACACCAGACAGTGGGAATAGTGTCTGTGTTTTTAGGCTCTCCATCCCCCAGGCATCTAAGAACTAGCCTTAGTCTTTATTCCTCTCAAACTACAGTGAGCAGGTGGAGGTGTGAATGGGAATTTCTCAGAAGCTATGTCTACATAAGTTAATTGATTAATTTATTATTTTTTATTTTATTTTTGGTTTTTAAGATAAGATTTCTCTATGTAGCCTTGGCTATCCTGGATCTCCCTTTGTAGGCTAAGCTGACCTGGCACTCACAGAGATCCACCTGCTTCTACCTCCTGAGTGCTGGGATTAAAGGCATACACCATCACTGCCTGGCTTAACATTTTAATGATGTAGGGAGGCATAACTTAGGCTGTTCCAACCTAAGCAATGTCTTGCCTCCCTCTGGGTCAGAGCTAACATCCTGTAGAGGGCACAAGGTCCTTGTGCTCACAGAGAAGTAGACCTGTTTTCCACCCAGATGTCTGGGGATGAATATAGTTACCATCCTGGTAATCTGTGCTATCTGTAGACCCAGGACACACTTGAACCCAGACTATTGTCTTTTTTTATCCCAGACTCTTCCTCCATAGGCCTTTTGCCTGACAATAGGCCTTTCTCTTGAACATTATTGCTCAATAAATCCCATCTTTATAGGAAATGTGACTTATATATTACAACAGCCTAGGGGACCTCTGTGCTATCTGTAGGGCCAGGCCACTCCTGACTGCCACAGATTTTTATGTGTGTTTATCTCAGATTTTTTCTCCTTAGACCTGTATCTCCAGCACTGTTTGTGAGTCAATAGCCCTCTGCCTCTGTCAATCTTATCTTGTTTTGTTTGTTTGTTTGGTTGGTTGGTTGGTTGGTTGGTTTTCTTGATGTAGCCCTGGATGTCCTGGAACTCTGCAGACCAGTCTGGCCTCAAACTCAGAAATCTACCTGCCTTAGCCTCCCGAGTGCTGGGATTGAAGGTGTGCATTGCCATGCCGAGCTAACAGATGGAAGAGGCCATAAGTACTTTGTAAAATGTGTCAGTGAAAACATGTCTTAAGCATTATTGTACATAAGTGATTGAGTCAATTATCATCAAAAAACTTCCCCCCGGAAATTGTGCTGTGCTTAAATACAGCTAAAGTAAACTGCTGGGGTCAGACTCTAGAAGTTTGAACTAGTATAGGCTAAGTTGTGTTGAACTGGATTTCCTTTTTGCCTCAAAGTAGATTACACTGCCAGCCTTGGTGTTTGCAGAGATCCCCAAATATCCTGACAACAGATTTAAAACAAAACAACCAACGCTATAGAACTATTCACTTGATAAAACTCTATTCTCCACCAGTCCAAGTACTGTGAATGCTGTCATATACCTGAAGCCAGAGCTGAGATTATCACTCTGCTGTAGTAACACTTAATTGCCGGGAGCCATGGCCTCAGCCATGGCCTTGTGGATATTTTCTAGCTTACATAAACAATCCTGTGAGAATATTCGTGGTCATAACAGTAAGAATGTTTATGGGAAAGGAGGACACTGTGACTGTTGGTTCCAGGAGCTGAAGGTTACCACCTGACCTTCAGAGAGCCCCTGGGCTCTTCCCC
Organism: Mus minutoides; assembly: GCA_902729485.2. Lineage (NCBI taxonomy): Eukaryota > Metazoa > Chordata > Mammalia > Rodentia > Muridae > Mus > Mus minutoides. The sequence continues at coordinate 35,667 of LR749912.1, forward strand.
CCTCCCTTGGAGCCTCCTCTTGCTTATGCTTATATTGCCACTCCTGAATAAAGTTTTCAGAGCTTGATCAGTATGATTGACTTGCTCTCATTCTTCCTGTCTCTTGTCCCTCCCACTCTCTCTCTCTCTCCTGCCCTGGGTTTCCACTGATTATCCCTGCAGGTCCGGGGCAAATTTGAAAACGCTAACCCCTGTCTGCCAGGCTGCCATACGCCCCCTCCATCGCGGTGCCGAAATTTCTGATTATATTAATTTGTGTGCGGCCATTGGTTCTGCCCATACTATGGGACTTGCCATTGGTGCTGCTCTTAAAGATTTTACCCAAAATAGCCAGTCTGGAACTTGCTTTAACTGCAAACAGCCAGGTCATTTTTCCAGAAACTGTACGGCACCAAGAGTCATGCATGCAGTACCTAACTCATTATGCCCTCGCTCGAGGAAGGCACTGGGCCTCTGAGTGCCGTTCAAAAATGGATTCACGGGGCTGGTGAGATGGCTCAGCGGGTAAGAGCACCCGACTGCTCTTCCGAAGGTGATAGGTTCGAATCCCAGCAACCACATGGTGGCTCACAACCATCCGTAACGAGATCTGGCTCCCTCTTCTGGAGTGTCTGAGGACAGCTACAGTGTACTTACATATAATAAAATAAAAATAAATCTTAAAAAAAAAAAATGGATTCACAAGGAAACTCTCTGTTTCCGAATAAGGAAAACTTCCAGAGGGGCCAACTCCTGGCCCCAGACTGGAGTCAAACCCCTGGGGCTGTCGGGTTTGTCGCTCAGACACCATTCCCCCCACCCCAACCCCCTTACCCCATTCCTCTGTTGCCTCCCTCTACAGAGCAACTGCCGGAAGCGCAGGATTGGACCTCTCTTCCTCCACCAGCACAGTATTAATCCCTGAAATGGGGACACAAGTATTACCCAATGGGGTCTTTGGGCCTTTGCCTCCTAATACTTTTGGGCTCCTCCTTGGACGTGCCAGTCTAACACTCATGGGCCTAAATATCTTCCCCGGTGTTGTTGATAATGATTATACAGGTAAAATAAAGATTTTTAGCTTCTTCCATATCTAGCCCCCTGACCATAAAAGCAGGACAGAGAATTGCCCAGTTGCTTCTCATTCCCTTTAAAGGTTCTAATCAAAAATTCATCTGGGAGTCTAGGGGCTCTAGTGGACTTGGCTCATCTGATGTTTATTGGATCCAGCACATTACCCAAGATAGACCCCTACTCAAATTAAAATTAGAAGGAAAAGGATTTGAGGGATTGGTGGACACTGGAGCTGATGCTTCAGTGATGTCAGATAAGATTGGCCCCCTTCTTGGCCCCTCATGCCATCCTTGACACATTTAAAGGGTATTGGACAGACCTCTAACCCTCAACAAAGTTCTAAGGTCCTCACATGAACAGATGAAGCAGGCAATTCTGGCACTGTACAACTCTACGTTGTGCCCGGCTTGCCTGTTAACCTTTGGGGCAGAGACATACTTGCTCAATTAAATCTCATTATGTGCAGCCCAAATGAGGTTGTTACCTATCAAATGTTAAAACAGGGTTTTCGACCTGGCCAAGGACTAGGAAAATATTCATAGGGAATGAGGGAACCCTGTCACATGCCCACATGTCTCTGACCAGCAGAGACAGTGGGAAGAAATGACACAGGGACACCAAGGCAAGTTCAGAGCAGCTTGCCTTCGCAGCTTCTGCTTTATTCTGCTTCTCTCTCTCTCAGGTTTCACGCAGCTGCAGCCGTTCACTCACACACATCAATCATCCATTCACTCACTCACTCTGGTCTCTCTAACACTGGTCTCTGGTCTCTCCTACGCTGGTCTCCATAACGCTGGTCTCTGGTCTCTCTAATGCTGATCTCTCTAACGTTGGTCTCTCTAACACTGGTCTCTCTCATCTGGGGCTGCCCTCAATTTATACTTCCATTCACTCATGCCACCTCACACCACCCAATCATAGATGCACACATCCAAGGCACCATGCAGGATTGGCTGATAGAATGGTATTGTGAGATGTTGCGCTAATCTCTCCAACGAGTTACACGTGCTGCTTTTACTGCACATGACTGAGACTGGGATAAACAAGCTAGGTCACAGGGCTTGGCATAGAGCCAGGTGCCATCTTTGGTTCATGCGGCCATGCCCGCTCCCCACAGAACCCCTCCCTGTGATTGAAAAGTTTGATCGTTTGGGAATTGGCACTAAAAATTTACCCTAGTGGTCATTGACATCCCTGTACCCCACGCTGATAAAATCACATGGAAATCCAGTGAGGCTGTGTGGGTTGATCAATGGCCATTAACTTCTGAAAATTTGGCTGCAGCGACAGCGTTAGTACAGGAACAACTTGCTGCAGGCCACATTGAGTCTACCACCTCCCCCTGGAACACACCTGTCTTTGTCATTAAGAAAAAATCTGGTAAATGGTGATTGTTGCAAGATTTAAGAGCAATCAATAAAACTATGCTCCCTATGGGAGTCTTACAGCCTGGGCTGCCCACTCCTGTGGCCATCCCTGATGGCTATTTTAAGATAATAATAGACTTTAAAGATTGCTTTTTTACCATACCCCTACACCCTGAGGATAGACAACATTTTGCCTTTAGCTTACCTGTTACCAATTTTAAGGGGCCCATACCGCCATATCAGTGGAGGGTTCTACCTCAAGGAATGGCTAACAGTACTACCCTGTGTCAGAAATTTGTAGCCCAGGTGGTTGATCCTTTTTGTAAGATATGGCCCTCCATTTATCTCATTCATTATATGGATGACATTCTTTTGGCTGGCCCTGATGGTACCCAATTACTTTATTGCAGCCAAGAACTGTCTCAAAAATTGGCAGACAAGGGACTCCAGATTGCCCCTGATAAGATACAGCTGCAAGATCTCTATTTTTGCCTGTGTTTTGAGCTTTGTCACCAAAAAATTGGCACCCAAAAGCTGCAACTCCAGGTAGGACATTTGAAAACACTAAATGACTTCCAAAGGCTGCTGGGAGCCATAAATTGGATTAGACCCTACCTTAAACTTACCACTGGAGAACTTAAACCTCTTTTTGACATCCTTAAAGGAGATTCTGATCCTTTCTCCCCCCTTCAGCTAGACAAGCTCTTGAGCTAGTAGAAAGTGCCATCCAGAAGCAGGGAGTTTCCTTTGTTTCCTATGAATCTCCACTTCTGTTCATTATCTGTGCCACCTCTCATACACCCACTGGAGTGTTTTGGCAGCACAGCCCCCTTCTCTGGGCACATCTTTCTGTATCCCCTGCCAGGGTACTCACCCCATATACTTCCTTGGTTGCAAAACTCATTATTCTAGGATGAGAACAAAGTCATAAATTTTTTGGCAAGGATCCTGATAATATAATATTACTTTACTCCAAAGAAAAATTAGATTGGCTCATGCAAAATACTGATAAGTGGCCCATAGTTTGTTCCTCCTTCTTAGGAGAAATTGATAATCACTACCCTGCTGATAAAATGCTGCAATTTGTTAAACTGCACCCTTTTATCTATCCTAAACGTACATCTTCCCAGCCTATACCCAATGCCTGTTTGGTACTCACTGATGGCTCCTCTAATGGCTTGGCAGCCTATGTTGTTGATGGACAGGTCACCTCTGTCTGCTCCCCCTTTTTATCAGCCCAGCTTGTTGAGCTTCTTGCTATGATTGAAGTGTTTCAGTTGTTGATGAATCGTCCTTCTAATTTGTATACTGATAGTGCTTACATTGCTCATTCTGTCCCCATTCTTGAAACAGTTCCATTCATCAAACCTTCCACAAATGCTGCCCCTCTTTTTGCTCAGCTTCAAAGACTAATTGTTGCAAGGCGTCATCCTTTTTATATTGGACATCTGCATGCCCACTCTGATATACCTGGCCCCCTTTCTAAAGGAAATTCCTGTGCGGATGCTGCCACTCATTTGGCTTTTCCTGTATTAATAGGTTCTGTGGAACAAACAAAAAAAGGTCATGCATCATTTAAATGCTCAGACCCTCTGCCTACTTTTTAAGATCACTCAAGAACAGGCTCACCAGATTGTTAAACGGTGTCCTGCCTGTGTGACACTTCTGCCCACTCCACACCTGGGTGTTAACCCCAAAGGATTGGTTCCAAATGAGGTCTGGCAGATGGATGTTACACACATCCCTGAATTTGGTAAACTTAAATACCTTCATATCACCATAGATACCTTTAGTGGATTTATTTTTGCTTCTTTACATACTGGGGAGGCCTCTAAAAATGTCATTGCCCATGTTTTGACTTGCCTATCTATTATGGGAAAACCTAAAATTATCAAAACTGATAATGGTCCAGAATATACTGGAAAAATTTTTCAAGAATTCTGCTGCCAGCTACAGATTAAACATATTACAGGCATCCCTTACAATCCTCAGGGACAGAGCATTGTTGAGTGTGCCCATTTGACCATCAAAAATACCCTACATAAACTAAAAAGAGGGGAATTGTACCCACAGAAGGGATCCCCCAAGAATCTCCTCCATCATGCCTTGTTTGTCCTCAATTTCCTGAATTTGGATGCCCATGGCAAGTCCGCTGCTGATCGCTTTTGGCACCCTGAAACAACAAAGGACTATACTAAGGTCTTTTGGAAAGATCCTCTCACATTCAGGTGGAATGGGCCTGACCCAGTCCTCATATGGGGTAGAGGCTCAGCCTGCACCTATGATACCAAGGCAGGAGCTGCCAGATGGTTTCCAGAAAGATTGATAAAAGCAATTAATAATGAAAAAGAATCCAGGGAACCAGTCATTCCCTGAGAACTTCTATTTATTCTTTTTCTTTCAGAAAAGATAAAGATAATCAGAGAATGGGGAACTTTCCTGTGGATGATTCTCCTGTGCCAATGGGTAACTGTGATAAACACTGATAATAGAGGGATCACTTCACCATTTGCCTGGTGCTTTTTTATGACAGAGAATTATACCAAGAATGCCAAAACAAAAAATCAGGGCCATCTTTTAGCTACAGCTGACTGCCCACCTACAGGATGTCGAAATCCCATACTATTAAATTTTACAGGTTTTATGGCCTTATCTGGAGAAACTTCTCCTGCTTTATGCTTCTTGTATGATGAGTTCCATTCTTATTGTTAAAAAAGGAATGGATTGAAGAAAGTGTGGGCTGTCCCTATCACTCCTGCAGAATTCATACTGTAAGTCCCTAAGAAGTTCTGAGGTTATCCTTCAGCAGCCTTATAAAAGCCACAAATACTGTGCCCAAACTGGATTCACTTAACTCTTCCACTAGTGAAAGAACTAGTGAAGAACGCCTTACTTTATAACTTTTTGTTCTGTTCTACAAAACTCCAAGGAGCCATGAAATTGGGGTACCTAAATCTATGCTGCTAGGTCCATGGTCACTGGAATTTGGGTACAGAATAAAGTATTTCTAATTCCCTTTGAAAGCTGTGTTTTGGCCTCTACTTCAGGACTAGGGATGATGACAGTCCCCAAGACCCGCTTGTGTGCTTTGAGCTTTTTGAAATATTAATGCTAGCAAGGTGGTGCTTCTGCCCAAAGTTGTACAATATCTCAGTATGTGCTTTGACCATTTCCTTTTTCTTTATATTATGTGATGATTCTTAATTAAAAAATATTTTACTTGAGATGGATAGATAGATAGATAGATAGATAGATAGATAGATAGATAGATAGATAGATAGATAGATGTGTTTTACTTGGGTTTCTATTGCTGTAGCAGACACTAAGACCAAAAGCAGCCCGGGGGAGAGAGTTTGTTTCATTGTACACCTTGTAGCCCATCACAAAGAAAAGTCAGGGCAGGAATTCAAGCAGGAACCTGGAGGCTGGAACTGAAGCAGAGACCACAGAGGAACACTTGCTCCTTATGGCTTTCTCAGCCTGCTTTCTTACATACCTCAGAACCACCTGCCCAGGGGGTGACACTGCCCACAATGGGCTGGGCCTTCCCACATCAATCATTTTTTCAACAAAATGTAGCCAGGTGTGATAGCACAAACTTTAATCTCCAAGTGGAAAGCAGGCAGATCTGTGAGTTCCAGGCCATTCTGGTCTACGTATAAGTTCCAGAACAGCCAAGGCTACATAGAGAGACCCTGTCTCAAAAAATAAAAGGCCCCACAGGCTTGCCTATAGGCCAGTCTTATGGTGACAATTTTTCAAATATGGTTGAAATATTCAGATAATTCAAGCTTTTGGCAAGTTGACAAGACAAAACAAAACAAAACAAACAAACAAACAAAACCCAACTAACCAGGATAAGGGGTTTTGCCCTACATGTGCCTATGTACCACATCCATGCCTGCTACCCATGCAAGCCATAAGAGGGCATTGGAAACTCTGGAACTGGAATTATAACTGGTATAAGATACCAGTAATTGAACCCAAGTTCCACTGAGTCATCTCTCTAGCCCCCTGAGGGTTAATTATGGTTTTCAGTACGACATGATCTAGAATCGCTCAAGAGGTGACTACCAGTACACCTCTCAGGAAATTTCTAGATCTAGTTAAGGTGTGAATAAACTGTGAGCCCAAACACACTTTCCCTGCTTTTGTCAGGTGTTCCCCCTGTCCCCTTTCTGAGACTGGATCCTACTCTGTAGATCAGGCTGGCCTTCCTCTGCTTCCTGAGTGCTGGGATTAAATAAATATACACCACCATACCCAATAGGTCTTTTGTTTGTTTCTGTTTTGTTTTGTTTTGTTTTGTTTTGTTTTGTTTTGAGACAGGGTTTCTCTGTGTAGCCCTAGCTGTCCTGGAACTCATTCTGTAGACCAGGCTGGCCTCAAACTTGAGGATTGCCTGCCTCTGCCTCCAGAGTTCTGGGATTAAAGGTGTGCACCATCAACAGACACTTTTTACTTTTTTACTTTCTTTTTTTTCTTCTTCTTCTTTTTTTGGAGACAGAATTCCACTCTTTAACCCTGGCTGGACTCTAGGCAAGTGCCTATTAAGTGTGCACCACTACATTTGGCTGTTGTTTTAATATATCAATGTGTGTGTGTGTGTGTGTGTGTGTGTGTGTGTGTGTGTGTGTGTGTGTTGGGGGGGCATATCCACCTGAGTGCAGGTGCCCTTGGAGACCAGAGAGTTTGGATCCCCTGTAAATTAGAGTTAAAAGGCAACTGTGCGCTGGGAACTGAACTCTGGTCCTCTGAAAGAACAGTATAACCTCTTAATTGCTGAGGCATAGTTCCAGCCCCTGGGGTTGGTTTTTCAGACAGGATCTCACTCTTTGCCCAGGCTGGCTATCTGTGCAGTCCAAGCCTCAGACACACAGTCATTTGTGAAAGCTACCACATCAAAGCTAAAGCTTGGAGTTCCAAAGAAAGAGCAATGACACACATGAACTCTCTGGGTTCCTTATACATGGAAAAGATAAGTTTATCTTACACTTCGGTATATTAAAAGGCTGAGTGGGGTTACTGGAATACAGGGAGTGTAGCCCTTATCTAGAGCCTTAGAGGTCAAAAGTGGTCAGAGCTTCCTGTGAACATACTTCCCTAAAATGGTACAGCAAAAGGCATTTCCTTGGGGAAATCAGACTACAGTGCTTTGTTTTGTTTTTTTGTTTGTTTGTTTTGGTTTTGGTTTTTTCGAGACAGGGTTTCTCTGTGTAGCCCTGGCTGTCCTGGAATTCACTCTGTAGAACAGGCTGGCCTCGAACTCAGAAATCTGCCTGCCTCTGCCTCCCTAGTGCTGGGATTAAAGGCATGCGCCACCACGCCCGGCCAGACTACAGTATTTTGCATTCAGAAGAGACTTGTGAACACCAAAGGGAGATAAACTAAATCACAGATTATCTTTGAGTTTAGATTTGTCTTTGTTGGAGTCTACCAAAAGACCCTCACTCACAAAGACCTCAGAGACCGAGATCGCTGCAAACTCCAAGATCAAATGTGTTGGGGCCCCCCAGCACGCAGACAAGAGGAGACCCCAAAACGAACAAAAAACACACTTTTTATACCTTGTAAGGGGCAGATTTAAGCAACAGGGCTAGCTGGCTTATTCTATTTGGTGTAGCAAGTGACCCTTTTATGCATTGGTTGGTTTGCATGGGGTGACTACCTTTGGCCTAGTGCCTCACTCTGCCTGCCCTTATGGCTTTTTCTCAGCATTGTTTAGTCGGCCAGCTTCCTTATCTGGCTCTGCACTTGGCCTGCTAGTATAGTTTAGAAAGTCCCTTCAGAGGGGGAACTTGAATTTATTTTGGATTCTACACCCTCAATGAAAGCTTTACAGGCTGTCTGTATAGCAAATCATCCTCCTGCCTCAGCCTCCAAAGTGCTGGGATTACAGGTACATGACCATCACCTGTAGCTCCTGCCTTAAGCTTTTTAAACTTATTGGTAGTGTTAGGAATGAGTCCAGGGTTGAAAAGAGACCAACACTCCAATGAAAGCAAAAGTTTACTTGTGATCGTAGGGCACACAGAGGCAGAACAGCAAGCAAGCATACAGGGATAGGAAGTTTACTCAGTTCTTATTCTAACAAGGGTGGTGATCATGCTTTTTCCCCATTGTCTGGGGTTTTTTAAGGTGCACAGGTAGGGTTATCAAGTTGACTCATGGCTTGAGAAGTTGAGAGCACTTGTTGCTCTTGCACAGGACCTGAGTTCAAGTCCCAGTACTAGGGGATCTGATGCCCTCTTCTGACCTCTGTTGTACTGGGTTGTAGTATACGTACATACAAGCAGGCAAAACATTCATACACATAAATCTTTTTTTTTTAAACAGGTACTAAGGAAATGAAGGAAATTGGTAAGAAATCAGCAACTTAATTCACTTACATCCCAAGAATGTAACTGGGCCTTTGTGTGTGAGTGTGTGGAGGGGATTAATACATTTGCATAAAGGTTCTTTTTTACAAGATGGAGGAGATAAAAAAGACTGGAACATTTTGTCCTAAACAAAAGTTTTAGGGGCTTGAGAGATGGATTAGCAGTTAAGAGCACTGGCTGCTCTTCCAGAAGTCCTTAGTTCAATTCCCAGCAACCACATGGTGGCTCACAATCATTAGTAATGAGATCCGAGCTGGGCATGGTGGCACACGCCTTTAATCCCAGCACATGGGAGGAAGAGGCAGGTGGATTTCTGAGTTCGAGGCCAGCCTGGTCTACAGAGTGAGTTCCAGGACAGCCAGGGGAATACAGAGAAACCCTGTCTCGAAAAAACAAAACAAACAAACAAAAAAAAGTAATGAGATCCGATGCCCTCTTCTGGTGTGTCTGAAAACAGCAACAGTATACTCATATACATAACATAAATAAATAAATCTTTATTTAAAGTGGCTGGAGAGATGGCTCTGAGGTTAAGAGCATTGACTGCTTTTTTAGAGGTCCTGAGTTCAGTTCCCAGCAACCACATGGTGGCTCACAACCATCGATAATGGGATCCAGTGCCCTCTTCTGGTGTGTCTGAAGAGAGCAATGGTATACTTACATACATAGAAATAAATAAAATCTTAAAAACAAAACTTTTGACAGAAAAGACTAATATTTAATATTTCTTACAGTATTATACACATGACATTCTTCCACCCAAAGTTGTATAATTTGTCACTACTGGAATGGATGTAGAAAATATGTGCCTTGGTAATTTTAGAATTTTTTTTAGACAGAGTCTCATATAATCCCTACTGGCATCAAATTCACTTATAATTGAGGATGACTATTTTAAAGATTTATTTTATTTTATTTATATGAGTAAGTGTAGTTGTCTTTAGACATACCAGAAGAGAGCATTGGACCCCATTATGGATGGTTGTGAGCCATCACATGGATGCTGGGAATTGAACTCAGGACCTCTGAAGGAGTAATTGGTACTCTTAACCTCTGAGCCATCTATCCAGCCTTGGAGGATGATCTTAAATTCCTAAGCCTCCTGTCTCAATTCCTGGAGCCTCAGGTATTCATCACTATTTTCCCTGGCAAAAGTTATGAGTTCTTTTTGTTGGTGATGGGTGTTGGGTTTTGGTTTTGTTTTTAATTTGTAAAAGAGAATCCCGCTCTTAGCCTATGCTAGCCTGGAACTATGTAGCCTAGGCTGCCCTCAAACTTGTGGTAATCCTCCTTCCTCAGTTTCCCAAGTGCTAGGGTTGCAAGCACGTGCCACCATCCCGCTCTCTGTTGTGGGACTCACCAGAGAAGACTGCAAAGACATGGATTTAAGACAACAGAGAATCGTTATTAGCTGGCAAGCAACTACACTGGGTGTTCAGGATCCCAGTGTAGCACTGAGCCTTTCTCAGGGCAAGCTTTTAAGCACAAAAACCTGTTTTGGATTGACATAGTTAACAAGAACAGATAGACAGAAGCAGAAGTACAGAAGTTATAAATCAAGGCTAATACATTTAGAGACTTTCTCAAACTTGTAAGTCCTTGTTTTAGTTTTGGCCAGTGTACTGTCTGTATGCTGAGTTTTACAGCCTGAATGATTTTTTAATCATGGAGTCATTTGTGATAAGGTCTGGGGCCCTGTTACACTCTGGGCTTTAGTTTTTAAAGTACTGGTGTTATAGGGCTGGAGAAACAGCTTAGCAGTTAAGAGCCTGGATACTCTTTCAGTGGACCTGGGTTTGGTTCCCAGTACCCACGTGGCAGCTCACAGCCACTGGTATCTCTAGTTCCAGTTGTTGGGGGTCTGTTGCCCTCTTCTGGCCTCCTCAGGCACTGAACAGATGTACATGCCGGCAAAACATTTCTACACGTAAAATAAAAATAAATACAATCTCAAAAGCTTTAAAAATAAAATTAAAATGGCAGTAAAAATACAGTATTTTTGAGAAAGTTGTAAAGTTAGCAATATATTTTCTGGTCAATTTAATATATTTAATATACATACATATATGTATATGATGTGATGGTTTGTATATGATTAGCTCAGGGAGTGCCACTATTAGGAGTGCCTTGTTGGAATAGGTGTGTCACGTGGGTTTGGGCTTTAACACCCTCATCTTAGCTGCCTGGAAGTCAGTCTTCTAGTGGCCTTCAGCTGAAGAGGTCGAACTTCAGCTCCTGCCTTGATGATAATGTACTGAACCTCTGAACCTGTAAGCCAACCCCAATTAAATGTTGTCCTTATAAGAGTTGCCTTGGTCATGGTGTTTCTTCACAGCAGTAAAAGCCTAACTATGTAATAGGTTATTTCTCTGCTGCCCATGAAATGAGCCAATTCAAGCCTGATTAGAGTACATATAGGCAGGTTTATTAGGAAGCTGCTCTCAGGCGAGAGTTCATTGGCCCCAAGGACTGAGGCCAAGGAAGTCACCATGGTGGGGGATAAGAGAAAAAGAGAGAGGGTGTGAACACAGAGAGAGAAGACAGGGAGAAGGAGAGATGAGGAAGAACAAAACATCTGGTTTATATAGAGAAGAGCCTCTGGGGGGAAGGGCAGCCCAGCCCCTGGGCTGGAAAGTTCAGGGTTGCAGCAAGGGTATGCCAGGTAGGGACTGAGGGATGCTGAGAGAACCTGGAGGCCAGATCTGCTTTGAAATATAAAATTTGCACTACAGTCCCTTGTTCCGGGGTCCATAACCAAACAATACATATTACTAAGTATCAGTTGTCTTTTTAATTAATTAATTAATTAATTATGTTGAGACAGAGTCTCTTATGTAGTCGTGGCTGACTTGGAACTCACTGAGAACTGCCTGCTACTCCCTCTTGAGTTTCCAGGATTAAGACCATGGTTGCTATATATATATATATATATATATATATATATATATATATATATATATACTTATTTTTATTGTATTTATTTCCCTGCACACACACGTTTTTTTTCACCACACGCATGCAAAGCTCACAAAGATCAAAATAGGGTTAGGATTCCATGGAACTGAAGTTACAACCGGTTGTGAGCAGTTGTGAGTGCTAGAAATCAAACCTGCATCCTCCAGAAGAGCAGCCGTGCTCTTGACCACCGAACCATCTTCCAACCTCAAGACGGAACTTTAAAAAAAAAAAAATTGGGCTGGTGAGATGGCTCAGCGGGTAAGAGCACCCGACTGCTCTTCTGAAGGTGATAAGTTCAAATCCCAGCATCCACATGGTGGCTCACAACCATCCGTAACGAGATCTGGCGCCCTCTTCTGGAGTGTCTGAAGACAGCTACAGTGTACTTACATTAATAAATAAAATAAATCTTAAAAAAAAAATATTTTGAGACAGGGTCTCACTATGTACCTGGCTATGTTTCTAAAATAATACTTTTCATTTCTTCTCACAAACCTCCCTCTGATGGTGTGTCTTGGGAGGCGACATCATACACACATGAAATAAAAGGATTTAGGAGAGTGTGTAATAGGAACCACCTGTTTCCTGGCTTTTTGTGGCCTTTTGGAGAATGTCTCAGAAAAAGGCGTCTTCCTCGCCCCTCTCCTCCATTCGCTGAGTCCCTTTCCCTTGCTTCTCCTTAATCTCTACTCGCTTCGCCCCGCCCCTCTGCCCAGCGTCTCGCCCCTCCCACTCCCCCGTTTCGTCCCGCCCCTCGTCCCGCCCCTCCCAGCCCTCTTCAGCTGCCGGGGTTTGCGCTTCAAACTGCCTTAGCCTTTTGGTGTCCATAAATTAAGTTCCGCGCCAGCGTAAACAGAGTATTCTCCCATCATGCCCCACGTCGGCGTCAGTTTGCAGTTGCCTAGCTACTGGAAGTGCCCGGAAAACGACTGGTCGGGCGGGACTTCCGGCGCCGCGGTTGCATCAGATTCTGGAAGGCGTCTGTGGCGGCGGCTGCGGGTCTTGATTCCCAGTGATGGCAGGTTCCTCCGCGGAGCAGGGTGAGGTTTGCGGGATGACTGTGGGGCTCTAGGTGCAGCATGCCCGCGTCTGCCTACCGGGCTGGGGCTGTATGGGCAGCATGGTCAAAGGAGGCAGTGCCCAGGCCGGTGCTGTGGCGACAGCGGTGGAACGAGTGGGTAATGCCAAGCGAGGCTGGGGTTGGGGGCAACGTGACCAGGGACTCAGTGCTCAGGTCGGATCTGTGGGGACAGCCATGGACTAAGTGGGCAGTGCCCAGACCAGTGATCTGAAGATAGCAAAGGCTTAAATGGGCAGTGGCAGGCAAAGGCTGTTCGGCAGAGGACCCCTGGGCGGGAAGTGACCAGCCAGGGCTCTAGAGTGGAGGCTATTTGGTTGGGTAGTGGCTAGGTCAGGACTCTAGGAAGAGTGCATGCCCAGGTGGGCAGTGGCAAGCTAGAGATCTGGATTTGGCAGTGACTGGAGTGGGCAGAGATGGATCCTCAAGTGGGTAGAATCCAGTCCAGGGCTCTGGGATAAAAAGTTCTCCGGTAAGCCTGTGGGGACAGCCGTGGCCCAGGTGGGCAGTGACAAACCAAAGCCCTGGGGATGGCCAGCGTCTCAATGGACAGTGGCAGACCAGGACCTGGGGGTGGCTTCCATGACTCCCTGAAGCTAGAGTACTCCTTGGTGGGACCTGACTCCTTCCTCAGCTTCAATTACTTGATTGGGTTAAGGCTAAAGTTTCCTTGGATACTCAGCAATAGGAGAGATGGTCCTGTATCAAATAGCCTGTCTCCAGCTGGTACCTGGATGAGCCCTCACCACTCCCCCTCCTTCCCTGGCTGGACTTTGGGGGTGAGGCAAAGGCCCAAAGATTGTTTTGGTCTTCTGCCCAAGCAGGTGGGCGGAAGGGCACATGAGGTTGGTACTTAGGGAAGTAGGGCAGAGGAAGCAAGGACTCCCGTGTACGCATACATGAAAGAGCGTGGGGATTTATGAAGGCTTTAATCTCCAGTGTGGTCAGCAGTCACCACAGAGACCTGTCCAGTCAGAGCATCACTGTCAGAGCATCATTGGCAATCTACTTTATTGCCAATTGGGAGACTCCCTCAGAAGGCAGTCAATTATGTCACCCCAGGGTAGACCTGGGCCTTGGCAGATCTCTGAAGAGCAGTGTCTTTTCTCGTCTTTTTAGCAAGTGCGTTCTAGAAAGAGCAAAGGCCTTGGCCCATATCCTGGGAGGTGAGAAGCAAGCCTTCAAAGGCAGAATGCTTAGTGTAGGTTTTAATCTCTGTGATGAAGCCATGACTTCTCAGTTACCTGTCTCCAGTTTAGGGTATGCCAAGATCTCTCAGGCATCCTGTGGTGCTCTGTGGTTACTGTGGCCTTGCTGGGTTCTAAGGTAGGTAGTTCTGATCACCTGAGTACCCAGATGACAAGACTGCTTAGCATGTGCCTAGTGACAGTGGTACCTATCTTTGTATCCCAGCATTCCACTCAACTGGCATGCCTAGATTCTAGCTGCTTCACCACCCACAGCAGCTTTTGGAAGTCCACCTTACTATAACACAGCAGCATGGCCAGCAGCTCCACCCTGAGCTGCCCAACAGGTCTAGGATCACAACTGTGCCTATATTCACAATACAGGAAATGATTCCTGCCATTGAGGGTGATGTAGTCATTGAATGAGTTCATAGGAAGAACTTGGAACAGTGCCAGGTGTATAAGGACCAGGTCTGTCAAGAATGGGACTCTGTGCCGGGCGGTGGTGGCTCACGCCTTTAATCCCAGCACTTGGGAGGCAGAGGCAGGTGGATTTCTGAGTTCAAGGCCAGCCTGGTCTACAAAGTGAGTTCCAGGACAGCCAGGGCTACACAGAGAAACCCTGTCTCAAAAAACCAAAAAAAAAAAAAAAAAAAAAAAAAAAAAAGAATGACTCCACCCATCTATCTACCTATCTATCTATCCATCTATCCATCCATCCATCCATCAATTCATCCAATTAGGGTTTCATGTAGCCCAGACTGGAATTCCTGATCCTTCTGTCTCCTACAGGGATGGCAGGTATCACAACACCATGTCTAGCTTCCTCTTTGGCTTTTAAATAAAAGTATATACATGGTGTGCAGATCTCAGGGGAGATAACAAGTCCTGAGGGAACATGACCCAGGAGTCAGAACTTCCATTCACATCCAGGAATGGGTGGTGGTGGGTGTGGTGGCACGTGCCTGTCATTCAGTAATTTTAGTGCTCCAGAGGCAGAGGTAAGGGGATCTCTGGGAATTCAAGGCCAGCCTGGTCTGCGTAGCAAGTTTGAGGCCAGTCATAGATAATAGATACATAGTGAAACTTTGTTTCAAACAAATTAACAAAAAAGAAAGAAAAAAGCAACTCAGGGAAGATAGCCACTTTCAACAAATCCAACAAAGCTATGTGTGGCTACACATCAGTAATTCTTACACTCTGGGAGATGAGGGAGGAGGATTACCAGTTTGAGACCAGCCTGGACTACATGGGATCCTGTCTTAAACAACATAAAACCACTCAGGAACGGGAAAGCCACAGTACAGAGATGGCCTTTAGTTGCAACTTGAGGGCATTGGGGTGACTGCTATTTCCTTCCTGTTTCCTCAGAAGATGGCAGAAGCTCTGAATGACATGAGACACAATGTTACCCAGAGTATGGGATCGCAGGCTTCTTTCAGGCCCTCTGATAGGTGGAGCTCACCTCAGATACCAGATTTTTTTTTTTCCCATAGTTTAACTACATAGTCTTCATAATCATACCTAACATGTAGTTTGCCTCAGTACTAGTCCCAGGGCAACTGTAACGGTGCCTGTGCTCCTTGTGACCCTTCCTGTGCAGATGAGCACCCTGAGGACTGGAGAAGTGAAGCGATTCAGTCTGCCATCTCCACAGCTAGAGACAGGCCAGCTACCCCTGGATACAGGGACTTCAGCTACCATGCAGCGTGTCTTTTCAGAATCTCTTAGAATGACCAGGTTGATTCCAGTTGCCAGGTACAGGAAGTAGAAAACAGCAAAATAGACTTTTTTTTTTCCTGTTTTGAAAAGTTTATTTTTACTTGATCTAAGACTTGGGAGAGACTCCAAGGCAACTGCCTAGTGGCTTGAGAAGTTCATTCAGGTGGAAGTCCTGAGGTGGGCTGGTACAGAGCAGAGAAGGGAGCCCCTTGGAAGGCACAGAGGCCTCCTAGTCATGCTTGAGAGAGAGGAGCTCAAAGAGATACTCCCCCAGAGATCCCTAAGGCGGGCTAGTCTGTGCTGGTTGTGGCCCTGCCAGCCTATGGAGGTTGGTCAGGTGGTTGCCCATCTTCTTGATGAGCTTCACCTCCTTATCCAGGAAATGGCTTTCCAAGAAGTCACAGAGACAAGGGTCTGTGCAGGCAGAACCCAGGGCATGCAGATCCAAGAGGGCCTGGTTCAGGTTCTTCTCCAGGGCCAAGGCAGGTTCCGTGGCCTCCTGGGTTTTACCCCACTCATCTTGGGATGGCTTCTGCACATCCTGGAAGAGTGCACGGCCCCCACGATTCTTCTGCAACTTGAGGAGACACTCAGTGCCCTGGCTCTTCTCCTCAGCCAGCTCAAAGAAGTGGCCTACTCCTCCAAAGCCATGCCATTCCGATCAAAAAAGCAGCCCAGAAAGAGGGAGGCGTAGGAGGCCCGCAGGTGCAAGTTCTCAGCAGCTTCCACTTTGGTGGAATAATTCTGACAAATCTGAGAGGTCTTGGCTGATTCAGAGTATGGGGCTAACTGCAAAGACAGTGCTGGCTGGTCCTAAGAGCTGAAGGCAGTGAGGAGATGGTCCTGGAGGCTGCGATTGGAGAGACTTGTAAGGTGGCTGGAAGCTATTAGAGTGGGAGTCCCTAGATCTGTTCCGTCCACGGTTGAAGCAAGACACAGAACCACGGGACCTACAAAGCACGGCCAAAGTGGACCTTTTTGAAGGATGCAGATATTTGCTTCTCTGTGGCCTTATGTTCCTGGGGTGTCATTCATTCATGGCAGTAGCCTCTGAATATATGAATGTTTTCTAGCATCTTGAGCAGCAGCTTCTGGTGGCAGTAGAGTGGGAACCCCATAGGGAACATATGGGAAAGGAGAAGTAGGAACAGCTAGAGGGCCCAAGGGTAGGGGGGTGCTTTTTCAGGGAGGAAACAATCTGCAGGTGTGGTTACTGTTGGGACATCTGCAAGGTAAGGGCTTTGAGCAATAGTGACAGTAGTAGACAGAAGTCAAGAGCAAGTGACAGTATAGCCCCCTGTCAAGTCAAGGCTTACCCTCTGGGAGCTTAGGGGGCTGCTCCAAGAAATTCTCTCTTCTAGTGTACTTGAAAGGGGACAGGGACAGGTGCTGAGAGCGGGTGTGAATGCTGATGGAAAGAGCCAGGCAGGATGCTGCTTCCACATGTTAGGATTATGGGTCATTGGAAGTGACTTTTGCTTCTTCGTTGTGCTGAATGCCAGCTCCTGTGCAGTCTCAGCGGCTGTTTGGCAGAGTCCGTAGCTATGTCAGTTACTGTCTACCTTTGGGACAGTCCCACCATCAGAGGGCATTGCTCTTTGTAAGTTCAGGGGATGAGCTGCAGGTGTGCCCTTCTGTGGAGGCAGAGTAGTTTGACCATGATATTCGAAGGGTCCTGGTGACATCAAGTTTGAAGAATGGGCCTAGGAAGAATTTTTTTGTTGTCAAGCAAGGAATAGCCGGAGAATGGCTTAACCAATTCCCTGGAGAAAGCTGACCTATTCTAGGCGTTTCCTCCAGGAGTGTCTGCACAGCTCCAGTTGGAGCACCTTACACATCCTCAGTTCCCCTTCTCACCTGCAGGCTTTGCTCCCTCACAGTGGTCTGATCCCAGAGCCTTCGGGATCCTGTGGTCAGGCACATTCCTCCAGGGAGCCTCTGGAGTACTTCAGTGATTACAATCATCGTAATGCAGGAGCAATTACCGTAATGACAGCAGCAAGCCTGGCGCTGGCTCCTTGCCAGAGGTCTGTAAAGCGTGTTAAGTGTAATTGCACTTAGTGCTCCAAGGCTTTATGAGGCTGGTGGTATTAAGTGTGCTTCCTTCTGAAGAGGGCAGGTGCTTAGCCTGCTGGCAAGGTCCACCTTCCAGAGCTCTCTGCGGCCCAGTGCTGTCTCCCAATGCTGGCCATTGCAGTTATCATTAGGGAACCTCGCGGGTACTTAGAGAGGAAGACAGGTGATGAAGTAAATATTTGGAGTTTTCCTGACCGTGGCTCAGTGGTCTTGGGTACTGCTAGGCAGGGACTGCCTTCCTTCTTGGGTAGCCTCTTTATCTGGGAAGAGATGTCCTGTTAATTTCACCCAAGTGGCCTAGAGACAGGGTCATGACAATGCAATTGGAGGGCCCTCTTTGTAGAGCAGAAGGCCCAGATCTAGTTCCGTCACCTTGGCTGAGGGGCTGGAACAAGGAGCTCTTCTTCAAAGCCTACAACTGGGTCCTGAGAGCCTCTTGCTTAAAGAAGGGAAGGAAACGGAAACTGGGGATTGTTAAAGTAACTTTTATTCTCCTGTAGTAATTGTTATCCAGAGGCTTACTGCCTCAGTCTACTCTTCTAGGCCTAGAATGTTTTCAGCCTCTGAGACTTACTGCTGAATGAGCTTGCCCTTTCTAGTTCCTTCTGAACTATAGTTGGCTGGTTCAACTCAGCTGCTCTGGTTCAAACTCCTGATTCAATCTCTCTTGACCTTTCCTGAACAGCTCTGCTTGGCCTCATATTAACTTTGGCAATATGTTCCAATCTTCTGGCTCCTTCTCATTCTCTGCCTTATTCTGTCTTCACCTTTCTCTATAAAACTCTCCCCATAAAACTGCCTCCTCCCTTTTTCCTCTCAGCGCTGCCCCTTAAGTAGCTTCTCTTTCCCCTTCTTGTGAGAGTCGGGCATATTCTATTCTGTCAAATCTTTGTCTGCTTCATCACTGTGTCTGCCACACAATTTGACATCATTTTCAAACATGGGTGCTTCTTTCTACAAACTAACTCTATCTTCATTGTTTGGAATTAAAGCTGTATACTAAGGGCTGAGTATTGAGGAAAAGATACAGGGTTTGCAGTGTCCGAGGGTTTCTACTGCTATGATAGAATGCCATGACCAAAAAATACCCAGGAAAGGAAGGGTTTATTCAACACTCAGGTGACATTCTGTATTGCTGAAGGAAGTAGGGTAGGGACTCAAAATGGGGCAGGAACCTGGAGGCAGGAGCTGATGCAGATGCCATGGAGGGGTGCTATTAACTGGCTTGCTCCTCAGAGTTTGCTCAGCCTGCCTTCTCACACATCCCAGGACCGCCAGGGATGACACCACAGTGGGCTAGCTCTCAATTACTAATTCAGAAAATATGCCACAGGCTTGCTCTTAGGCCATTCTGGTGGTAGAATGTTCCCAACTGATGTTCCCTTTTCCTAAATGACTAACTTAGACCAAGTTGACATAAAACTAGCTAGGACATGATGTAAAAGTCCAGCCACGGTAGAAGCTTAGACTTCTCTCCTCCTGGAGCTCATGCAGAACACTGCCTGGAGTCTGTCCACTCTCAGCGGTATGGGCGATGGCAGTCATAGCTGTTATATCCTTTGTAGCAGGTGCCCCAGTGGAAGGGTCAGGTGTCCTCAGAGCAGTTCCTCCTGGCAGCCCTGAACACTCTTAGCGGGTTTGGAGAACTTAGGGAGGGATAAGGTATTTCGCTTCTTGAAGCCATGTTTGTTCAGTCTACAGGCTTATGCATGGCTATGTCATGTGCTGATGGCTCTTCAGCTGCTACCCTCTCCGTAGTGTGCAAATAGCCATTTCATTAATTGATTAGTTTATTTTGTGGTGCTGGACATCAAGCCCAGAGCCTTATACTTGCTAGGTGAGTACTCTGAGCTACATGTCCGAGAGATTTGCCTGCCTCTGCCTCTGCTGGAATTAAAGGTGTACATGAAAATGCTTGACCCAAGTTAGCCATTTTAAAGTACACAATCCCTGGCATTAATGTCACTCATGGTACTGCAGACCACCTCAGTATACATGTGAAGCCTTTCCTTAAGGCTCTAGGAGGGAACCTGACCTGCCTCACTGTCACCCTGCCATCCTCCTGCCAGCCACTTCTCTGCATGCCCACTCTGTCTATGGTCCTTCCTCTTCTGGATGTCTGACATGCAGGAAAGGGCTTTGACAAACACAGCTGTCTGGCTCTTGTACCTTGGAAGCTTTCTGTGCGCATGCCTGACATCCTGTGACCTATTCGTTTTTTCTATCCCGTGCCCTCTTGCCTGCCCTGTCTGATGTTGCATCTCCCCTACTTGCTTGCCTGACATGTGCTGTTCTGCCTGCTTGCCTGCCTGCCTGATGTCATGGGTTGCCTGCCCTCTGGCCTGACATCCTGTGCCCTCTGTCTTTGCAGCTGCCGACTACAGGTCCATTCTGAGCATTAGTGACGAGGAAGCCAGGGTACAGGCCCTGGACCAACACCTCAGCACGCGTAGCTATATCCAGGGGTACTCCCTATCGCAGGCAGATGTGGACGTGTTCAGGCAGCTCTCAGCCCCTCCCGCTGACTCAAGGCTCTTCCACGTGGCTCGGTGGTTCAGGCACATAGAAGCGCTCCTGGGTGGCCCCCAAGGCAGAGACGAGTCCTGCAGGCTTCAAGCAAGTGAGTAACAGCAGTGAACCTCTGCTCCAAGGTCAAGAGCATGAGGTGCTACAGGGCAGTGGATATCCTGCTAGAGACTCACCTCCATATTTCAGTCAAGTGGTCCTGTGGGGCAGAAGCTATGCTTGTTGGGTTTGGTAGGGTGAAGTCATGTAGCCAACATGTGGCTCAGCGGCCATACTAGATGCTGACCTGTCTTGGGGTTCCACTAATGCTTGATGGTAGCGGCTCTTGGGTCTTGTCTTTAGTCCCCTAGGTTACACTTGTTTCTCTTCAGGTGCAATGTCACCAAATATTGGATCTGTGTTCATCCACCAAAACCCACAGAAGTCTCCTGTCTGCTTTGAGATGAAGTCAGTCATGCCCGTGGGTGCTGCTGGTATCACTGGGCACAGTTGTTAGGATGAGGGGGCACTACTGGGAAGGCTCTAGCTTGGGACTCAAATGGTTTGTCATCTTGATCTGGCCATATGGGAAAGCTCCCTTCTGTGGGTGCTTCTTTCTGACGTTGCCTGAGGCCCTTGAGCCCCAGACTCCCTTGGCTGTAGTATACGTCTCCTTTATGTGCAGAGGGCTGAGTGCTGACTTATAGTAGTCCCTGCTGGTGGTCTCCTTGGGCTTTGCAGGCTTGGGTTGGGAACTTGGAACATATTGAAGGGTCTCCTAGGGTCAGGAGATGTCTTGATTTTCTGGATTTTCTGGATTATCCCAAGTAAAACCCCGTTCCAGCCTAGGTGGGAGGTGTGCCTGCATAGATAGTCTTCCCTGGACCTCTGCTGTTCCTGTGTCCAGTACTGTCCCAGGTGTCCACTGTGTTCCAGATGTCATATATAACACCAGGTGTCTTCTCCAAAGGTCTCAGGGAGTCAGATTGAACACTGTGCCCCAACTCTAAGTTATGGCAGTAGGAAGGAGATCAGGGACGGGCCCTGGCCTCAACAGTCAGCCATCTAGGCTTCATTTATGGTCCTGGGAAGAACCAAATAGACATACCACTATCCATGCCAGTGGACAGAGCAGAGCATTGCTTTTCAGGGGCCTCATGACCCATGAAGAGAAGGGCCTCCCACTACAGTCAGCCACTATCTCCTGAGGCTTCTCTGAGGGATGCTGTTGAATTTCCATTCAACAGGGTTGCCCTGCTTCCTCTAGCACCACAGCTGCCCACAAGGCCATGAGGTCCATGTAACCTTGTGAAGAAAGTGCATTAGGTCATATCCCTTAAGTAGAAACATGCAAAAGCATGGCTGGGGGAGGAGGAGGCTGGAGCTGGGCTGCCCATAACCGTTCACTGGCTTTTGGCAGGCTCAGGCTCCAGAGTCCAGTGTCCACATCATGTCTCTGGATTGACAGTAACTCTGTCTGCCTCCATATGGCTGTGAGGACTAGAATTCTCCCTGTCCTAGGTGTCTTCTAAAGCATGCTCTCCAAATGAGAAAGAACACTTCCTCACTTCAAGCCCACAACATAGCCCACTGTTCTTACTGCTTGCTGCTCTATACATAAAATATGTCCCATCTTGTCTTCACCACCCTTGCCTTCTCAAGGCTGAGGACTTAGCAGCAAAGTATCCTCTCAAACATGGAAAATGTATGTGTTCTTTTTAGCCTTCATAGTTCCCTTCCTGAGGAGCCAGCCCACTTCCCACCATCCTTCTCTCTGTCACCCTGTGTGGTTCAGCATGGAGGTCCACTCGGACTTGGAGCTTGCTTGGGGGCTCTCACCTGGACGTGGGCTCAAGTTCCTGCATTACCTCACACCCTTAGAGCTGGCCCTTGCTTCCCAGCAGCTTCTCCATCCTTGGACCTCCAACCTCTTGCATCCTATTTTCAAAGTCTAGCTGTCTGCGTTACAAAGCTGCCTGTTTTGTAGTCAGTGACACTTGTAGTACCAGACCCATGCCACTACAGGTGCCGGGCCTGGAGTGGGACTGTTTCAGAAGAAACCTAAACAGCCAACAACACCTAGGAAACTGCTGTGGGTCGTTAGGTTGTGGGTTCAGAGAGAGCCTAAGAACCTTACCTGTGTGCCTGCCCTGTTGACCCAGAGAACCTGTGCAAGGCAGGCTATTGTGTATCTGGCCCTTTTCCAATCCAGAATGTGTCTATGCCGGATGAGCTTAAAGCCTGTCACTGGGCTGTGGGCCTGTGGCAGCCTTCAGTGTAGCAGCCCTTGGTAGTGTCTCTTCTTGTGAGAATCCAGCAGCATCTCCATTTTTGGTGTCGCCTCTGGGTCTTTTGAGGAAGTACAGTTTCAGAATCTTCCCATCATATCGAGATACTTTCTGGTCAGGTACTAGTGTGCTCAGGGTAAGCTGAGACTGAGCTTGGTGTCTGGTGAAGGGTTGGAGTTTTCCTCTGTCCCAGCCTGTGTCTGCCTGTGATGGGACCCCACACCTGGAGGAAGGAACTCCTACTTGCTGCTGACCGGTGTCACCTCCCTCATGTACCCCCCATACAGTGATGGTCCTCCACTTTATCCTTAGCCTGTTAATTACCAGTCTCCTCTATTCTGTCTAGTGTGATCTGGGCAAGGATGGAGCCTGGAGATGGCCTGTGCCCATAACAAATTTCTCTGTGACTTAAAGCAGAATCAACAGGTAGACCTATTGAGGTGTGGTATCACTTATAGTCAATTTTGCATAGGAGTCAGGGGTGGCCAGAGGCAAGAGAAGTGTCCATGGTGAGGGAAGACCAGGACCAGGTCAGCTCAAGACCTTCCACCTTGCTCAGCAGAGGTGAGGGGGGCTGAGGGACTGGACACCAAGGTGCATTATGGTCTGCCACAGGTGGTCCACTGAGATCCATAATCGTAGACCTGCATAGGGGAGCAACACAGGGCCTGGCTGTCAGCAGGACTGCAGGTATGCCCGACAGAGCATGGGCAGGCTGTGGATGGTCATATGGTTTCCTGGTGGGCTTCAGTCAGCTTTTCTGGACTGAGATTTTGAGGCTTGAAGCATCATCCTTGTGACATCCAGGCATGCAGATTAGGGACGACCTTTCTAGAAACAGGTCTGTCTTCAGGGAAAGACCTTCAGGCCTCAGATACATGCTAAAAAGTGCCTGGGTCGTGTATCCAGAGAGCAGGCACTGCCTAAGAGAAAGAGGCTGGGCTGTTGAGCCTGCCAAGCCAGTGTGGACCGGCCTGGGTCAGGGTGGGAGTGCAACAGACTTGTATCCAGAGCTTAGAGTCAGTCTAGCTGTGGGGCCAAGTCAGATTTGATACCAAGGACAGAGACAAGGAGGGGCTAGAGGCTATTCTTACCTTAACCCTTGTTGCACCTGGTGACTTGGAGGTGGCCTGTGTGACACAAAGTCTCCACAGACTGTTACCTTGCCCAGGCAAAAGATCCTAACAGCTGGGGGCAGCAAGGGCTACAGTGCCACTGCCATGTCATAGTCAGAGCCTATGGAGACCCAGAGGCATGGACAACATTGTGTGGGGATGGGTGCATGGCTAAGGGCTGGTGGGAGGTGTGTGGCATACCACGTGGGTGTTCTTGAGTCTCTCTGGAGGTCTTGTTGGGATGCAGCAGCAGCATGTGAACTGCAGATCACAAGCCACATACATGCCTGTAAGCCTAGCACTGAGGAGGCGGAGGCCAGCCTGAGCTACATGGGAAGTTCCAGAACAGCTGGGGCTACAAAGCGAGAACCTGTCTCAAAAGCACAAGTGCCATTGTTCAACCCTGGCATTGAGAATCAGAGGTGACCTGCCATGTGACCCGTCTGCTCTTGTGCTTCCAGGTAAAGGCCGGCGAGTGCAGCCTCAGTGGTCCCCCCCAGCAGGGACTGAGCCCTGCAGGCTCCGCCTGTACAATAGCCTCACCCGGAACAAGGTAAGAAAGTTTGCACTTGACTCCCATTTTCCTCAGTTTAGGCTCAGAGTCCTGTTACTCCAGTGCTGTGCTATGGCCTCAGCATCTTCTGTTACTCCTCTGCCTTGGCCTCTGCAACCCAGTCAGAGCTGTGCTCTGATACGAGAGCACAGATGCCTTGTACCCGACAGTGCTTTGGGGAAATCTGCCTGCCAGCCTCCCAGCATTGGCCAGGCCTGAGCGTTCAAGGTCCTAACAGCCAAGCCAAGTGCTGGCAGCTTTCAGGAGAGGTCATAGCTATCATACACTGTCCTAAGCCAAGCAGATTAGGCAAAGTGGCAAACCCGCCAGGTGGTGTTGGAGCCCAGCATGTGCCAGGAAGCCAGTACAGCCTCTTAACCTGATAGGCTCATCATGGTTTGTTATACTTAGCTCACACCCATAACGGCATAGGCTTCAGAAAGCTCCCCAGTTGTGGGATGGTTATTATTATTTTTTTATGTTTTACTTCTAATTATGTGTATATGTGTGTATCTGTGTGGCGGTATGAGCATGTGAATACAGTGCCCACAGAGGCCAGAGGCTTCAGGTTCCTTAGAGCTGAAGTTACAGATGGCTGTGAGCCACCCACCATGGGTGCTGGGAACTGAATTCAGGTCGGTCAAAGCAGTATGCACTCATCTCTCCAGCACCCTGGCTGAGGGTTTGATCACGTGCTCAGCAAGCAGGAGACATGTCTGGGACAGGTCCCATCTGCTTATGTAACTCACTGGCAGTGAGATTCCCCCCAGAGAAGTCTGTGACTGTTTAGATGCTCTGGCCCCTAAGCTGGGCTCCTCTGGGAAGGACAGACCTTGGCTAGCTGCTCTCAGCCTTTTGTTCTTTGTCTGACAAGATGGCATCTGTGCCAGCCTCCTGACGTGGTTGTCTAGAGCAGTTAGGATTCAAGCTGGTATTTGTTAGCTTCATTTCTTGCTAAGCTGACATTTCACAACAGCAACTTTGTTCCCTCTCCACTCTGAGGAAGAAGAGGAGGAGAAGGGGGAGTGTTCCAGGGAGGGAGGGGGTGAGGGCGCCTCACCAGGCTCTTACTACACAGCTTACTGAATACTATGACTTTATCAGTAAAACAGGAGACAGGAGGGTCTTGCTGGTTGTGGCTTAGGCCTTTCATCCAAGTATTTGAGAGGTGGTGATAGGATTGTGAATTCAAAGCCGGATTCTGGCTCACAAATAAATGGCCCTCAGCCATCAGTCAGTGTGCTGTCTGTGGCTCCTCTTGCTGTGCTGCGTAGTGTCTTGAGTTTCTGGTGATGGCATTCCTTGTTTTTTAACAAGGATGTATTTATACCTCAAGATGGGAAGAAGGTGACGTGGTACTGTTGCGGGCCGACTGTCTATGATGCGTCTCACATGGGACATGCCAGGTGGGTCTAATGCTGGGGATCTGTACTGCTGGAGAATTAAAGAGCCTGTGTTGCCATCCTGGAGCCTACCCAGACACTGTCTCTACCCCGGTGGACATGTGATGTATACATGCAGACCTAAGGTGTAGTTGGCCATGATCCCTTCCCTGACATACACAGACACACATGTTAACAGTGTGACTTTTCAGAGTTGATGGCTGTTGGGGTAAAAGTCATGGAGCCTGCCCCTAACAAGCTGAATTTCCTTAGCCTGGGTGTCTGGTCCAGAAGTGCTGAGGGTCGCAGGTTTTCAGATTTTGGACTATTTTCATATAAATGGGAGGTCTTGGGGATGGAACCCATACTAAAACCCAGCATCTACTTATTTCACGTGCATCCTATGTACATATTCTAAAGGTAATTTTAATTCTTAACAGTTTTGTTGATGAAATATCTCATAGCATGGAAGTTTGTCTTCGAGGCATCATGTGGGTGCTCAGAAAACTTGGGATCTGGGGGCGTTTTCAGTTTTCAGGTACTCAGTTTGTTCATGTTCTTGCAATATCAAACTAACAGGCACTGTGTGCCAACTGGGGAACTGTGCTTTCTGCTGCTTCAGGTCCTACATCTCCTTCGATATCCTGAGGAGGGTGCTGAGGGATTACTTCCAGTATGATGTCTTTTACTGCATGAACATCACAGACATTGATGATAAGGTAAAGGGGGCGCTTGTGTTAACATTCAGACCTGATGAGTAACATGAGAGGAAACAGGACTTTCAGATAAGAAATCCAGCTGTCCACCATCACTTAGGAGGCTGAGACTGGATGATTTGAGTGTGAGGCCAGTCTGGATTGCATAAGGAGTTGCGGGACTGCTGGGCTACTTGGATGGACAGATGGGCTGGAGAGGAGGCAGGCTCGTGTCTGACCTAATAAACACTGAGTTCCTGCTATGAACTGATAAACAGTTTATGCAGAGGTAGAGTCATTTGCACAGGTGCCTAGATGCAAGAAATCTGCAGATTCTGGGCACTGGCTAAGTTCCCATAACTTCTGGTTCTTTGTGGAAGCAGGTCCATTCTGTATCTTGCTAGCTGAGAAAGCTGAGGCCTCAGTGACCTGTCCTTAGGCACCCAGATGTTCACAGTAGACCTCAGCCCCACTTTGCAGGTACAGAAGGAAGGGTGGCAGTGATGTCTCACAGTGCCACAGTGTTTGGGACCTCTGTCTGTCCCCATGCCCCTTCACCCTCATACAGTTGCAGTGTAAGAACACTTCTCCACATGAGAGAGAGTGGACTATGATCATAACCAGTTTCCCACCTCTACAGATCATCAGGCGGGCACGGCAGAACTACCTGTTTGAGCAGTATCGGGAGCAGAAACCCCCAGCTACCCAGCTCCTGAAGGATGTCCATGATGCCATGAAGGTAAAGGCCATGGGTATCACCCTTGCCTCCTCCTAGTGCCTCTTAAGCCCTTTCTAGGACTCAAACCAGCTTCACTGGGGCCCCAAAGCCTCAGCAGGTGTTGCCCCTGCCAGGCCTACGAGACAGTCACCAGGTCAGAGTTCTATAGGCTATGGTATGGAATAGGTAGTGTTCCTATTGCTTAGGGGGAATACCTGATTCATCTCCATCCCTCTTGCTGTCTTGTCCTCAGTGTTAAGGTCACAAGTAATCCGACGACCAATTCTGACCACAAGGCAGACCCTAGATCTGTAAGTCCTCATTGTATTCACAGTGCTGTGACCTCCACTGAGGAAGTGTGTTCTCCACATCCACACCTTTGCTTTGAACGAGCCTCCTTTCAATGTGTGGTTCCTAGATAAGTCTTAGTTATTTTCCTATTTCAGTGATTAAACACTGGCTGAGGCAACTGACTGTTTATTCTGGCTTATGACTCCAGAGTCATGAGCCCATCATGGCAGGGAGGCATGGTAGCAGGTGCAGAAAGCCAAGAGCTCACATCCTCAGGCGCAAGCACAGAGCAGAGGGAGCAGACTGGAAGCGGTAGGGCATGGCTTAAGATCCCAGAGCCTGCATCCTCTAAGCCTTCCCAGACAGCACCACCTTGGGACCAAGTATTTAAATACCAGAGCCTACAGGAGACAGTTCTCTTTTAAACCATCATACTTATGGTGAGACTAGATCCCTCTGCTTCCTGTCACACACCACCCTTAGCAACTACAGTAACAATCCGGGATGCTCATGGCATTGTCCCTGGGAAGAAATTAGGCCTGAAGTTAGAGCATGGCTATCTTTGGTCTGACAGGACTGGGAACTCATGGAATGGGGCACTTTTGACACGAAGGTGACCTCCAGCTGTCAGGGTTTGCTGGATGTACTGTTATACCTATTTTGCATGGGGCACTTTGCTCAATAAGCTTAAGCGTCCTACCTAGCCACACATGAAGAAAGGTAGCAGATCTGCCTAAACTAGGGGCTAAAGTCTGCACAGTGGGGAACACAGTATTCTAATGCCTAGAGTCAGCTTTAGGATGCAGGGTTCTGCTCATGCCTGACGTGTTTGATATGTTCTTATGGTTGTAGCCATTTTCAGTCAAGTTAAGTGAGACAACAGATCCTGACAAGAGGCAGATGTTGGAGCGGATCCAGAACTCTGTGAAGCTTGCCACAGAACCACTGGAACAGGCTCTGCATTCCAGCCTCTCTGGAGAGGAAGTAGACAGCAAAGTACAGGTGAGCTCTGGCAGGTCCTGGACAGCCCATTTGTATGAAACATCTTACAGTGCACAAGATTGATCCACACTCGAGGTGACCCAGGCCTGTGGCTCCCTTCTTCCATGTTTAATCAGTGTCTCATCCCATCTGGGACCCCCAGACTCTAGTCCCATTCTGCAGGAATGCAAGCTCAGCACCACTGGCCTTGACCCTGGGCTAACCTGAGAACGCATATGGCAGCTGCCTTCCCCCATGCTCCCTCCTCCCACTTCTACTTGGAATGCAGGGGAGCAGCCGTCTGCTTTCCACAGTTATTCACTGCCAGCAGGTGAAGGTAAAGTGAGCAGCAGCAAGTCATGGTTGTGGTGCAGCTGGGGCTGTCCTCCATGAGATAAAAGTGAGGGCATCTTTCTGCTCTCTGTCCTTCCCCTTCCGGCTAGCACCCCCTGCTGGCCACTCTTTAGCTCTAGCAACCAGACACAAGGGTCATGGCTGTAGGTCATCAAGCAGAATGAAGGTGTACTCGGGAGAGGTTTGGGCTTCAGTGTTATAGATTGGGTCCCACCTTGCCCTGACCTTGGGCCCCCACCCGAGCTGATCATTCTACCTTGGCTGTCTTTTTCTGTTCAGTTTTCTCTCTTCTGTGTTCTTATAAGACAGTCTGGTGTTAGGACAAGTCCATGAGTCCATGCAGATAATTCTGAGGGCCATGTTCTTTCCCTCAGCTGTGTTTTGAGATGGGTTCACATGAGGTCAATGCCATTCCTCTGGGAAGATCCTCTCTAATGCTTCTGAGGTGACCAACAAGCTCACCATATAAGGCACTGGTTGCCTTGACCCCGGCACCATATCCTGCCTTCTGTGTGTCCGATGGTTTAGGGACCTTGAGCAAGTGCAGTTTTAATTCTTGTGGTTGACGTCTCTCAGCACAGTGTCTTCTGGGTTCATCCATGTTGCAACATAGGCTAGCATTTCTGTCCTACCTAAGGCAAGTGTCCTTCCATTGTGTGGTGGACCCTGGCTGTCCACTCCCAAGTCTGTGTCTATTTATGTTGTTCTGCTGTTTGCTGTTGCAGTGCTGAGAGCATGGTATACAAATCTCGGTTCGAGACTCTGCTTTTAGAAGCTCTTTGCATATGTCAGAAGTGGGATTGCAGGATCCCACGTTGATTCTTCATTCTGTTTACATCATGGTATTCTGCTGACATAGCACATTCGCAAATTTTCACCAGCATTTGACCATTCCCTTTGGTGATAGCTGTCCCTGTGAGTGGGAAGCAGTCCCACCAGTGGCCTATGTTTGCATTTCTCAACTGCCAGTGCTACATCCATGTGTGAGCTGTGGTGTGGCATCTGTGGTGCAAGTTTCTAGGAGTTTCTTTTTTGGGGGGGGTTTTCGAGTCAGGGTTTCTCTGTGTAGCCCTGGCTGTCCTGGAACTCACTTTGTAGATCAGGCTGGCCTCAAACTCAGAAATCCGCCTGCCTCTACCTCCTGAGTGCTGGGATTAAAGGCGTGCGCCACCATGCCCAGCTTCTAGGAGTTTCTTTAGGCCATATTCTAACATGGAATTGCTGCTGAGTGTTACATCATATATTTGGGTGAGTCTTCAGAGACCTCAACACTCACCATACATCCCTAGGTTCTCTGAAGGACCTGTGGGACTCAGTGCAGAGTTGTATAGTTGTCTGAAATTGGTCACGGTGACACAGGTGGGACACCCAGGTTGAGAACAGGCAGATACTGCAGGATTCCACGCCCCTCTGAATCAGCCTACACCCAGGACAGAGCACGTGCTGTCCTGGAAAGATCAGCCGTATAAGGAAGCTCACAGGAACCTCAGCAGTCAGGGCTGTGGTTTCTCCACTCAGCACAGTCAACAGCTTAGACTCCAGGAAGCAAGGCGAGGGTCCATGCCCATGGTCTACAGTGTTAGAGCAGAGCCTGCAGGGGCTGCTGCAGCAGGGCTAGGCACCAGATGCTCAGGAGAAGGAACATTTCAGCTCTCCAAGCTCCCTTCACTGTAGCAGCCTTGTTCCTTCTCACATTGGTGCTGTGAGATCAGCCAGTGACCACACTCAGCGTAGGCACCTTCACCCAGCTCTCTGACATCCCCTTCCTTCCTTTGTCAGTCAAGTGAATGTTGGGGGTGACACCTGTGATGTGAATACGTCTCCCAAAGTCTCCTGGCATTCTGCTGCCTTCTTATGGTGTGTGACTATTTAGACACCTGTCTTGCCCCTTCCCCTGGGTTGTTGGCTTTTTCCTGAGTAGTTTGTTTGTAAGTGTTTTCCCATCTCTACCCACTTAAGCTTCTCACTTACTGGCATTGCTAACATTCCTATCTTACAGCCATCCTGCTGCTGCCTTTCAGTGAACAGAGAGCCTTAGTTTTCACCCATTTATGCCTGTTCTTATTTGTGGTTCGAGTCTGAGTTCTCACTGTATATCCAAGCTAGCCCCAAAACTCTGTGGCCTGGAACTCGTGATCTCCATGCCCTGCCTGCAGGCCCACTCCACATTCCCAACCCTTTCCTTCTTTGGCAGTGAACATTAATTTGTCAAGAAATCTGCCCCACTGTTCCATGTTTTCTTTCAAAGACAGTAAAGTTTTATGATCTCCTGGAAGTCCTGCCATTGCTGGCTGCGTGGCTGAGTGAGGTGTCTGCTCTCCCCTAGGTAGGGATGCCCTCCTTTCCTAGGGTCCACAGGGCCAGGGCACATCTGCATGTACTCTGTGTGGACTTTGTCAGTTACGCTGTCTAGCCCAGCAGGGGCACCTGCTGCCAGTCTGAGAGGAAGTGGATCTTGGTGTCCTGTGGCACATGGAACATTTCAAACCAACTTGCTTAGTCTGTTGAGCCTCTAGATCTGTCCACCATCAGCCCTTTCCCAGTCTTGGTTGCGTCTTTTCTTTATTCTTTTCTTTTTTTCTTTTTAAGATTTATTGTTATTATTTGTGTGTGTATGTGTGTGTGTGCCTAGGTGAATTTATAAGCAAATAGGAGTCTGTGGGGGCTGAAAGAGGGTATTGGATCTCCTCAAACTGGAGTTACAGGCTGTCACAGGCTGCCAAGTGGGTGCTGGGAACTGAACCCAGGTACTCTGGCAGAGCAGCCAGTGCTCTTAACCACCAAGCCACTCTTCAGCCCTGTCCTACATTCTTTCTTGAGGTTTGCTCTGTTTTCTCTTACTCCTTAATAGGTAGATCTCATTTTCTGGTTTAATTGGGGATGGGGGAGGGCGGGTGGAGTTTATTTGTTTGTGTTGGAGACAAGCTCTCACTATGTAGCTTAGGCTGTCCTGAAACTCACTATGTAGACCCGACTGGCCTCAAAGTCATGGAGGTTGGCAGCCTCTGCCTTTCAGTCCTGAGATTGGAGGAGTGCTGGGATTAAAGGCACACACTATCCATCATTCCCAGCCTTGTTAGCTGCCTCTGATAGCATGTGCTTGGAGCAGCTTTGAATAACCTTTCTACCCTTTTGTAAAGTCTGTTTCTATTTCCAAGTGGATTGTACTTTTCATGTCAACTTGGTTGCTACTTGGGTGAGACTTATTCTGCCTTATTATGCACTTATGTAGAGTGCATCTGTCCTGTACATCTGAGCAGGAGGCTGAGTTCTGGTGTCAGGTTGGGGACTCATGCTGGAGAAGATTCTGTATTCCCCAGTCACTAGTGCGGGATTCTTTTTGGTGTGTCTCTGTGGATTGCTGTCTATCTGCAGGTGAGAGCAGACACAAGATAAGGGTAGAGCCTGTGATTGAGCAATGGATAAAGAAGACAGGCTGAGAGTTTATAGACGGTATAGTATAGATAGGAGCACACAGGAAGAAGGAACGAAAATGGAGGAGAGGAGAAGGATGGACCAGATCCTCGTGCCTTTAAATAGCCACAGGTAGCTATGAACATCATAGAAGGGATGGATTAATTCAGGACAATTTGTTCAATCTAGGTGGGCAGCATATATCAATATCAATTTGCTCTGAGTTCATTGTGTAGGCATTTTGTAGGTTGAGAATTTACTGATATAAATCTGATAAATTATAAACCTCTAGAGTTTTGATTTAACCAGGTTACAGGGATTTGTGACAGCTATCCCCAGGGGTCGTATGGCAGAGGATGGGAGCAGAATCCACAGCATGAGAACCCATGGGGGGACCATGGAGACCTCGTTACCAGAGTATAGCCTGTGCTAGCATGGGATGCCTTTTTAATATTTCACACAACATGTCTCCTGTTCCTTAGCTGTTGTTGGGATTCTGTTTGTCAGACAATTCAGCCTGTTGACACAGTAGTTTAAAGTCAGCTGAGAGGACAGTCAGTCCTCTGTGACGCTGGATCATTTGCCTCTCCTCCTATTCTAACCAAATCTCCTTATTCCCTCCCTGTCTTTCCGTCCCTTCCCATTGCTGGGACCGAAACCCAGAGCTTTGTCCATGCTGGGTAAGCACCGTTAGCCAACACCAGCCTTTTCTGCTCTCTTTTTGGGGGCTGAGTTTCAGTATTACTGCTGGTATTACTCAGACTAGCCTTGAATGTTGTCATGATTGTAGATCTGCACTACCAGGCAAGGTAGAAGAACATTCCTATTTCACATTAAAAGGTGAGAGGTTTCCTGCCCCTCACTCCCACATTACACCCCCCCCACCCCTAGTCCTCCAGAGACACCTGCAGTTAACTCCGTTCTGACACTCACTCAGTGAAGATGGCCTAAGCCTGTGAGATGAAGGCCTTGCAACTTCAGTTTCCAACCACGAATAATTGCTGTCACCTAACTTGAGACTAGTCAACACTGACTCCAGGGTCCCTTCAGGCCTGCTCAGCTTCAGTCAACTTGCCAGGACCACTCACAGAACTCAAGGAAACAACTAAGATACATGATTAGTAAAGCATGAAGAGGACAAGGTCCAGCCAGGTCACCTTTCCTATACACCCAACACATGTCATCAGTGAAATCCAAATTAAAACACAGCAGAGCCAGGCACAGTGGCAGGCACCCTTAATCCCAGCAGCGAGCGATACATGCTTCAGCTATCCAGGGCTTCCCAACCATGTCCTTTGGCTTTTTTGTGTTGGTTTTGTTTATTTGTTTATTGAGATAGAGTCTTTCCACAGTCTAGTCTGGCTACAAACTGATTATCCTCCTGCCTCAGCTTCCTAAATGCTGGCATTATACATGTGACTACCACAGTGGGTTCTTGTGAGCCTTTATGACACCAGTTTGATTAGACTGTTGATGGCCATTGGTGATCAGTTTAGCCTCTGTCCTTTTCCTTTGTAACCTTAGCAGCTGGAACTCTCTTGACAAGCAGACCCATTCCAAGGCTGTCCCCTTATGGAACAATAGATGCTTCTTCACCCAGGAAATTTCAAACAACCTAGAGGCTTTGTGTAAGGAACCAGCTGTCATTATTTTAGAGTGCCACTGCTTCTCATAGAAATACATGGTTTAAGTTTCCTCCATTCCTTTCCATGGCCTGATAGTGCCTGTCTTTTTTAGCACTGGCTAATACTCCGTAGCCCATTGTCTAGATAAGACCCATTTGTTTATCTGAAGGGTATCCTGCTTCCAGGTCTGGCAGTTATGAATAAATCTGCTATAGACATCTGTGTGTGGGCTTTGTGTGGACATAAGTTTTCAGCTCTTTTGGGTAAATAATGATTGTAATTGCCAGATCATATGGCAAATGAATGCTTATTTCTTACTAAGCTGCCAACTGTTTTCTAAAGTCTCTGCACCGTTCTGCACTTCACAGGCCTTAAAGGACTCCCTACTGAGGTGCCATCAACAGAGTCCTGAAGACTCTGTCACTATCATAGGTGTGGGGCTTTTGGTAATTGGGTTGTGTTTATTTATTTGTTTGGTGTGTGCATGTGTGTGCAGAGGTCAGAAGAGGGAGTAAAATCCTTTGGATCTGCAGTTATAGGTGGTTGTGTGTACTAGGATCCAAATTTACGTTGCTAGGGTTGAGCATCAAGTGCTCCTAACCTCTGGGCTAGCTCTCCAGCCCTGTACTGTGTTTATTTTTATTTTATTTTATTTTGAGACTGGGTCTTTGTTTTATCTCAAGCTGGCCTGGAACTCATGTAGACCAGGCTGGCCTTGGATTCATAGAGATCCCTCTGTCTCTGTCTCCTGAGCACAAGGTTTAAAGGTGCCTGCCACCATGCCAGGCTGTGCTGGGTTTTAATTAGTATTTTGTTGATGGCATGTGTTGTCAAACACCTTTTCATGACTGTTTTGGAGCTACTTTAAGGAACAGTTTTAAAAATGTTGATCTTCATTTGTTCATTGCTACTTGTAGCAGATATGTATCTGTTCCTGTGATAAAACTCCAGGAACAAAGGCAACTTAAGGAAGAAGGAGTTTGAGGGGGTGGCTCCAGGGAGTTGGCTCATGGTTCCAGAAAGAGTCCATAATGACTGGGAAGCATGGCAGCCGAGCAGGAAGCTGCGTGAGCCAGCAGGAAATGGGAGAAGGCTATAGACTCTCAAAGCCCACCCTCATGGATGTACTTCTGCCAGCAAAGTTTTACCACCACCCCAAATAGCACCACTGTCAGGGACTAAGTCTTCAAATATTTGTACCTGTGGGGACATCCTCCTCCTAACCACCATACTGCTATACTGATTCACTGAGTGATTTTTTAAATTATATTTTTATTCATATGTCATGGTGGGAGCACATACTACTACATGAAAGAGGAGGTCAGAGGACAACTTGCAGGAGTTGATTCTCTCCTTCCACCATGTGGGGCCCAGTGATTGAACTCAGCTTCAACCTTGGTAGCAAGTGTCCTTATCTGCTGAGCCCTCTCACCAGCTCCCGCTGAATAGGTTTCTTTCTTCTCTTCTCTTCCTCTTCCTTTCTCTTCTTTCTTTCTCCCTCAATCTCTTATTCCCTCTCCCCTCCTTTCCCCTCCCTCCTTCCCTTTTCCTCCTTCCTTCCTTTCACTGTTGGTTGTTTTATGTGTTAGTTTTGTGTTACTGCAACAAATGCCTGAGGCAGCCAACTTAGAAGGAGA
Organism: Mus minutoides; assembly: GCA_902729485.2. NCBI lineage: Eukaryota > Metazoa > Chordata > Mammalia > Rodentia > Muridae > Mus > Mus minutoides. The sequence continues at coordinate 71,046 of LR749912.1, forward strand.
AGTGTCCTTCCTATTGGGTCAGCCTCAGGGAGGGTTTGGGGCCTTTGTTGGCCCTGATGCTCTGTCCTGGGGTGAGACTGCAGAGCATGGCAGCAAAGTGGGATGGAGGATGCTGCTCCTTTTGTGGCTTTTGGAAAGCAGAGATGGGAAGGGCCCACCCTGGCGGCCTGACTTACTTCTGCTAAGCTACCTCTTCTCTTCACAGCCTGTCAACACTGAGAGGCAGCCCTGGGGCCTCTGCTTTGATAGACACTGACATCTCGGCCTACACTGTGACCCTCACAAATGGTCCTCAGTTTCTCTGCTTGTCTGGAACAAGCTGATTACTGCTGGCCGGAGCTGGCGATTCCCTTCTCCGGTATTCTTTGTTCTATTGAAACTCTGGCAGGTTCCTCATTGGTTAAATAACTTTCCTGAAGTCAGTGTCATAGGTCATAGAGGGTGACTATACCAGAACATTTGAGTCTTGGTAAACTAAATACATTATAGAGATGTATTCCTTATAGTTCCTGAGGCTGAGAAGTTGAGGATCAAGGGATTCTCTATCATCCACTGTCAGAGAGCAGATTGTGAAGAGAGGGCATGTGGGAAGGTCACCTCTGGCTCTTACACGGTGCACACTAATCCATTCACTGAAAGGTAGTGACCTAAACACCTATTAGGCTCACTTCCTCACACAGTATCAGCGTCGAGTCTGTGGCTTCTGGTGATCATGAAGCCCAGGGCAGTTTTGCAGGCAGGCCTTCTGTACTTCAGAAAGGCCCCTTCTCCTCGTGTCCCACAGGTATCAACCATGAGAACCTGGTAAGCATGGTGACTGACCCTCTGGGAGTTGACCCTGGCAAGTCCCTCCAGGCTTATCTGTCACCTTGCTGGCTTTGCTGCCCACATGACTCCATGAGCTGTCAGCTCCTGCATCCGTTCCTGAGCTCTGTTGTCAGGACCTCATGTTCCCTTAGAGGCAAGAAGAGCCTGTGCTTTTGTTTCTACCCCACACCTGCTGTGTGAGTGGCACAGCGTTTTCTGCATTCCCTGTGTGTCCTCACTGCTGTCGTTGGAACTAAAATCCAGCCTTTTTCTCTTCCGAATTTATAGATTTGGAGGTCGTCTGATTAGGGGTTTCAAGTTTAAGGTTAGTTTTTTTCTGAGCTATTTCATCTCCCGTCATGTTGAAGGCAACTTAGTCCCTAGTACTCCAGCCCACCAGCCCCTGCACTGTATGGCCAGCATGGACTTGAGGGCCAGCCTACCTCTATCCCTAGTCAGTGGCCTGCTTCTGGGGCCGCTATTGAAGTCCAGCCTCCTGCTCTCTGTTTGCTGAGCGATCTCAGGCAGGCTACCTTCCAATCAGTGTAATCCAGGCTAGCTTTTCCCATCCCTTGGTTTCCTGAGTGCTGGTACTGCAGGTGTGAGAACCAGTGCTGTAGTGTCTTTTGGCCTCTGGTTGCTGCCTGTGGGCTCCTTCTCTGGAGCAGTCTGGTCGTACACACCTGTCCTTCCCAGCTCACGTTGAAGCAGCGCTGAGTGGGAGTTGTCACCCAGCAGCGCATCAGACTGCTCACCTCTGAAATAGTGCTGCGTGTCTTAACTGAATGGCCTAAAGTACATGCTCCCCCTCTTTTCCAAGTAACGCCGGGAGGTCAGAACTCAGCATCCCAACTGCATGCTGTAGTCTCTTGCTTTTAAAGCTTCTGTTATGTGTCTCAGCCCTCTGCCCTTTCACCCCAGTCTCTTCACGCACGCTGAGGTCAGATTCACTTTCATGACTTCCATTCTCTGCCCAGCATTTCCTGAACATCCATTGGTCCTGTCTCCTGTAGCTGTTAAATTCAGGTTTCTGGGCTAGGGAGACAACTCAGTAGTTAAGAGTGAGTGATTCAAATGACCTGTAACTCTAGTTTCAGAGCATCTACTGTCCTCTTTAGCCTCTGTTTATACTCACTCTCACGTGGCAGACACATGTGAATACACATGAATAAAAATCTTTTTTAAAAAGAATGCAGGATTACGGTACTCCCACCCTACCCCCTTGCTGGTGGATGCTGGCTAGGCTCTGTAGCCTATACCTTTCCAGAGTTTCCAAGAACACTCACAGTATAAGTCAGGCTATACTATGGCTTTGGTGCCATGCCCTTTGAATGGACCAGATTTTGATGGTACCCACTTTCCTAGGGATTTGATGCCTGTGGAGCCAGCTTTCCCCTGGACAAGACAGTTCCAAAGTCACACCTGGATGGGATGTCACTAAGCTCTGAGTCTTCTCTCTTTGGCAGTTTTGAGAAGCACTGTTGAGAGTGGAAAGTCCAGCTGTTGGTGTTCATTCCAGTGAGGTCTCAGGGGTGGTTTGCATGATGTGCTGCTTGGGTACCCTTTTCTCCAAGCCCCTGGGCTGTCCTGCTGACTGTCAGCTCCCAATGTCGGCAGTAGCTAAGAACAGAATGTTGTCCTGTAAATCATTGTCTCTTTCTTCTGCCTAGCTCCTTCTAAAGACTCTCTTGTGGCTTCTTGCTATCTCATAAGATGACCAGGTGTGCATGTGCTGCCAGCCTGCAGGTTGTCACCTGAGTTCTGAGAAGTCCTTGGGCATTCTTCTGGATTCCTGCGGCTTCCCTTCCTCCCTCTGGAATTCTTGTTAGAGGTCCAGCTCTGTTCTACCCTTCTGGTCGCATTCCATTTTAGGTGACGTCAAGTCCCAGTCACCACTCCTCTCCAGCCACCCTGCCCTGTCTCTGGAGTGTGTAGTGGTTAGAAGACTGTATCTCAAAGATCCATTTATTCCTCTGTTCACACTTGCCTGGACTATCTCCATGGCATCTGTGGCTTGCTGTTGCCTGTCATCTAAAGATTACATTTTTCTAGACATGACACTTGTAGACACTCAGTAATTATCTGTAAACTCGGGTCACTACTCTTTTCTTTTTTTGAGATAAGGTTTCTCTATGTAATCTGGGCTGTCCTAGAATTCACTGTGTAGACCAGGCTGGCCTTGGCCTCACAGAAGTCTTCCAACCTCTACCTTCCAGGTGCTAAGATTAAAGGCATGCCACCACACCTGGCTTCCTTATTTATAGCCCAGTTTGGCCCAAATTCATAGTAGTCCTCCTGCCTCAGCCTCCCAAGTACTTCAAGTAAAGGCATGAGCCACCAACCCATCTTCTTTTTGCCTCTTTTTTTATCCCCTACCCCTTCATGTGGGGAAGAAAGTGAGCGCCCAGGAAAGATCTGCCTTGCTACTTCCAGGAACACTGAGAACAGTGCTGGCCTGTGAGCTTTCCTGCCAGTGTGCCGGACCTTGTGACCTCCCAGGTGCCCTGGCTGTGCCAGGCCATCTGCATGTTGCCCTCTGGTCCTTGCTCTTGGCTCTGTGTTCCTGTGATGGAGTACAGACTGCCTGTGTGGCCTCACAGCCCTGCCTGCACTGCTGAAGGTAATATGCTCGATACATTCTCTCTGAGGACAGGCATTTTCTCACCCAGCAAGAACACAGTTGGAACATGTTTCACACCCACAGTGGGAGATGGCAACTCATGGATGCTGTTCTGCAAGACTGCTCATGACCTCAAGGCACTGATTAGCTGCTGGCATCTTGCTGGTTTTGCTCGCATGAAACCTATCTCATGTATGGGTATCTTTTCTCTTAGGTGTTGCTGGAGGAAGCAAAGGACTTGCTCTCTGACTGGCTGGATTCCACAGGTGGCAGTGAGGTGACTGACAACTCGATTTTCTCCAAACTTCCCAAGTTCTGGGAAGAAGAGTTCCACAAAGACATGGAAGCCCTGAATGTGAGTGTTTTGTATTGCCTGGTCCTTACTTTCTCAGGCCAAGACCTGTGGTCCAAGTTCTTATTTTGGTAAAGTCACAAAGCCTGTGGTCCACAGTATATTCATTTTGCAAGCTCAGTGAGAGGTTGACTAAGCCTTAAACTTGAATGAGAAGATACTTCTCCTTGTTTTTGTGTTTTCATGTGTATTGCTCCCATGACTGACACTTAGGACTTTCTTGAAAAGGAGTCAGAAACCCAGGGTCATAGTCTTCATGACTGTGCAGAGGCCATGCTCAGGTGTCAGCCACCTCCCCTGCCCCAGACAGGGAGGGACTAGGTCTCTTGTCTACCTTGTGTCTCTTTTCCTGCTGAAACATTTTTTTGGCCCTTACCTTTTATTTTAAAATAAAGTTTCTATGGAATATCCCTGTGGGCCATAAACTTGTGATCCTTCTGCCACAGTGTCCCAAGTAGCAGGGAGGCCACTTCTTTGTAGGCAGTTCCAAGAGTCATGTGCTTTTCAAAGAGTGTGCTTAGCAAAGGCTAATGTTTTCACACTTGTCAGGAGAAAATGCTGAGCCTCTGTCCCCACAGGTTCTCCCTCCTGATGTCCTGACCCGTGTCAGTGAATATGTGCCAGAAATTGTGAACTTCGTCCAGAAGATTGTGGACAACGGTTATGGGTGAGCATGAGAAACCTCTCCTTCCGTGCCAGGCCACACAGCTCCGTGGGGGAGAGTGGGTGCGGGGCCACACACTTTCTTACCTCCCAGCCCAGCACCTGACCTAACTCCTCTTCACTCTAGCTCCCCTGCAAGAACTTGCATTACATTATGGATGAAACCCTTGCTTCATACATACATAGTATGCCGTTGTCACAAGTATTTAACTGGGAAAATGCCACTTTGCTAATTGAGTCAGGAAGCAGGCTGGAGAGGCAGAACTGGCCACAAACTAGCACCCAGCAGCCATTCTTTGGAAGCCCTATTACAGTCTTAATGACTGCCCAGAGGTCTGTGCACAGCTGTCCTGAGCCTCCTTTTCCTGCTGACAGGAAAGAACCAGGTTTTTCTGTCTACTGTGTGTTTGTTTTCCCACTAAACCAGCCAATGAGGTGGGCATCATGCTAGCTGAGCAATGAGAATCCTTCTGAGTGGCCCAGTGGCCTCCCCTAGGTGTAATCAAGAAGACCTGCCGGAATATCTGTTTGGTAGCTTGACAGTCATGACCGTGTCAGTTGGGGCCATGATAATGAGTTTGGACACTGCAGGGCCCCTCAAGACATTGGTACCATTTAGACACTTTAAGAGTGTGTCTCCTGTTGCTTGGCTGTGATTTTAGTGTAGACATTACCCAGCTCACTGCTACTGCTCTAGCATGTCTGACAACTGCAAACTTTCCCATGTCACTCAAGTTAGCCTTTTCAGAGGAGTCTTAACAGGGAGTTATGGATGGGATCCTGGTGTGCACCTGCTGACTGCATCACTGGACCTGGTCTCAAGTCTCTTCTCTGCTTGCTGGCTGCTCAGGCTAGAGAAGAGAGGACTCTGCATGGTGTCGGCTACAGCTGCCTCTGAAGTGACAGTGCCATTTCACCCCATATGACCAATGGCTGCAGGGCAGCAGGAGACACTGTTCTAGCCAAGTGGCAAGCTGGGTCAGAGTACATTCCTCTGTGCTGAAATACAGTAGAGACATAGTCATGACAGGATTACACAGTAGAATGGAGACAGAAGAGAAGGTGTGTCACATGAGGTTATGCCATCGTTGTGCTGTTGAGTGAGCATGTAATCAAGGGGCTACATACACCAAGCAGAAGGTCTGGTAGGGTCCCCTGCCTCAGGAGGCATCCCTGTTGTTCCTGCTTGGCCCATGAAACTGGCTTCTGACCAACTGCAGAGAGCAGAGGATTAGTGGCCTAGGGCCTTGGCAGTTCCTAGTCCTTCATGCTCTCTCTCTCTCCAGTGCTTTGTGTGTGGCTGAGACCTCTTTTCCTCTTGTTTCTAGTTATGCTTCAAATGGGTCTGTTTACTTCGACACAGCCAAGTTTGCTGCTAGTGAAAAGCACTCCTATGGGAAGCTGGTGCCTGAGGCCGTTGGAGATCAGAAGGCACTTCAGGAAGGGGAAGGTAAGAGCCCACGGAGCACATGTGGAAGTAAAGCTAAGCTGTTCTTCCTCATTCGTGGCCTGCACCAGGTTTCTGCCTCTTGGTCATGGTGGGCATCTGTGTACCCTGCATAGGCACATGGAGAGCAGGCTGCTTCCCCTAAAGGAGTGCCAGTTTTCTTCTCAAGACAGCACTGCTTAAGAAACAGAGAAGTCAGCACTGCACTGTCTTGACACATAGCTCCTGGGCCTTCAGCTGCTGTAATGGGCACTTGTCAGAGAGGCCCTGGGCCTGACCCTAATGTGTTCTGATGGAGCCCCTGACACAGATGCCCCAAAGCCTGTGACAGAGTGTGTTGCTTAGATGTATGTGCAGCGATGTGTGTTTGGTGATGTTGTTCTAAGTATTTTAAACATAGATGTCAGGGTTTTCCTGGCTCAGGAGGAACCACGTGAACACACCTTTCAGAAGTTTATCCCACAGTAAAGCTAAGGAGAGGCTCACAAAATCCAAGGTTGGGAAAGCACACTGTCCTTAAGATGAGGAATTACCTTCATGCCAGGTACATCTCCTGATGACCTCTTGTTTCTAAAAGTCAGTCTAGCCACTAAAATTTAGGCTTTATAAAAATATCAGCTTTGGGGCTCTATTCTAAAGAAATATCGGAAGTGAAAAGCTCAACAAAATAACATGGGAACCTTGGCAAGTTCATCTCTGATATTGGGCCCAGTGGTGGCTAGATGAAGTGTTTGGTGTTAAAAAGGTGACTTCACAGTGATAGAGCTGAGGGCTCCAAGGCCACATGCTGATATGTGCCGAGAGCCAGCCTTGCATACTTTGCAGAATCAGAGAGGTTGGGTAGGCAATGGTTAACAGAGGACTAAATGTTTTGAATATGCTAGGTGTGGTTGAAGGAATCAAGTAACACCTTTCCCCTTTGACATTTTGTTTATATTGTGTATAGTATTTGATTGCATGTATGTCTGTGTACCATGTGTGTACCTAGAGCCTGAGAAGGTCAGAAAGTAGGGGTTTCAGATGAACCCAGGTCATCTCAACGAATAGCCAATGCTCATAACCGCTGACCATCTCTCTAGCTTCTGGGATCTTTCCCTTTTAAGTTCCCAGACCACAGGCCAGGTGCAGAAAGTTCTGAGCTACTCCCAAACAGTCCTTTCATTGTCTGACCAAGGTGCAGGTATGCAAGGCCTTCACACTGTAGGAATGGGAAACTGGAAAGCTACCTGAGTCCCTCAGAGGAAAGGAGACCACAGAGGCACAAGAGGCGGGTATAATGCTGACTGCCGGATTCATGTAGCTGGGAATAAACAGAGAGGAAGGAAATGAGCCAGGCAGCGAGGCAGGAAACTAGCATGGAGAACACAGGGGAGTGAAGGTAAAGGCAGGTGAGTGAGTGACTACATGCTGAGAGCTGGCTCTCCACACACACAAATAACATGGAAACCTGGCTACTAGCCTAGATTGGCTGAAAGAGGGTAGCTGAAAGAGCATGTTGATAGCTGTGGTTCTGAATGCTTCTTGCTAGCAGAGGGGTGGCAGAAAGGAACAGGAGCCAGGCTGAGGTTTGTCCTGCGTGCTGCGTGTATCTGCATTTCTCATGAGGAGATTATTTTCATCTGCAGATGAGCACACCAGACATAACAGTAATTGTCTCTGGGCCAGGAGGTGACAGCAGGAGCTTGTGTTTCAGGATGCCCTAGCACTTTCTCCCTCCCACCACAGCTAGGAGGCATAGCTCCTCAAAAATGGCTCCTCCGAGTTCACTTTCTAGAATAGCAAGTGTTTTCCTTTTCCAGGGCTTCCCACGGGGCTCCATGGATGTAAGGATTGGATAGACTCCTGTAGTCCAGGGCCTGAGCCTGAGGTAGAACGAAGGCATTTACTCTGTCCATTCATCTAATATAGACTTGATCCTCAGTAGGGTCCCTATCTCCATAGCAGCTCTGTCTGCAGGTCTTTTGTGTACTTGGAGACTGCGCTATCCTCTTGGGTCTCTAGTCATCCTATACCTGTGTGCTGTTGTCCAAGTGTCTCTGACCAGTGGTTCCTTCCACCACTGCTGAGGGGCCTCAGAGAAGCTGGCAGGAAAGTCGCCTAGCACCTAGTCACCCTCATCTCTCTCAGCCGTTTTATCTGCCTCTTTGTGAATTCAAGGGAGAATGTCACCACTCACCTCAGCTTGCACAAAGTGGTGCACAGCAGCTCGGCCACACCTTTGCCCCTCTGGAATCCAGCATGCTGGCAGCTGAGTGTGCTCTTGACCCTGGGCTCCCACCTGCATGGGCTAGGTTTCCTGAGCCACACATCCACTTAGCTTCAGCCCAAAGTGCAGCAACCTCCTACAGACAGGGCATTCACAGCTCAGGAGACAGTTGTGTCTCTAGAACCAGCACAGTAGCTGAGACTCTGGCTCAGAGTCAGACTTAACTGCTGATGGGTAGTGATCGGTACTCAGGTCTCTCACAAGTTAATTAATTGACTAATAACAAGAAAGTTCGACCATGAACACATAGAGTGGCTTTGAGTGCAACACTCCTATAGGCACCTGATACTAAATGACCCTGCCCAATGTCTTTAACCGTTCACAGGTGATCTGAGCATCTCTGCTGACCGCCTTAGTGAGAAACGCTCTCCCAATGACTTTGCCTTGTGGAAGGCCTCCAAGCCAGGCGAGCCATCCTGGCCTTGCCCCTGGGGAAAGGTAAGTAAGCCACTGGTGGGAGAAGGGGCAGTGAGAAGAGATGGTGTCACAGGCTGCTAGCATAGCTCCTTTAGTCCTCTAATGGGCAGCTCTGTTGGTGGAGTAGGTGCCAGAAAAGGGTGGGCAGTGCTGCTGGGACCAGAACCTGGTTCTGGAACAGTGAAGAGCTGCAGGGCCCATGGGTACTGGGCCTCTGGGTGAGCAGCTTCTCTTCTCAGGTCTCGGTTTCCTGATCTGTTAGTGGGGGGTAGTCACATTGGCTGCCTTGGAGGCTTCTGCTCTGGGGCTCTGGGTTTCTTTCTTTTTCTTTTCTTTTTTCTTAAGATTTATTTATTTATTATATGTACATATACTGTAGCTGTCTTAAGACACACCAGAAGAGGGCATCCGACCTCATTACAGATGGTTGTGAGCCACCATGTGGTTGCTGGGATTTGAACTCAGGACCTCTGGAAGAGCAGTCAGTGCTCTTAACCTGAGCCATCTCTCCAGCCCTGCTCTGAGTTTCTATGCATGTAACTTGATGTTCTTGATCCTGAGGTCCAGATGAGTATGTGACATCCTTGACTTGGGTATATGTGGCTATTTGCCACTTGTTGAATGCTTGGGGATCTAGAAATAATTTCTAGGCTCTAGCTCAGCCACAGCTCAGACTGACTGAACCATATAAACAGATTTTCCCTTGGTTTATTCCTGTGAAGATTTTGAGCTGGTGTAGTGAGGTTCAGAGGCATAAAGGTCATTTGCTTCAGTAATAAAGGCCTGGGCAGGTTTGGAGTGGTCAGCAGGGCCCTTTATGTCTCTCTAGGGTCGTCCCGGATGGCACATAGAGTGTTCCGCTATGGCAGGCACGCTCCTGGGAGCCTCAATGGACATTCATGGTGGAGGGTTTGACCTCCGCTTCCCTCACCATGACAATGAGCTGGCACAGTCAGAGGTAGGTAAAAACAGGTTGCCTTGCTAGAAAGGGAGCTGATGTCCTCCTGATAAACTTGACATCAATTTTGGGAGCCGAGGGTGAGTTGAACCCTGGTCATTTTGTCTGAATCCCAGTGATAACAGCAGGCTTCAGTGACAGGCAGGCTTAGGTTCAAGTGAGTCGTGCCCGGCTGGCAGGTCACCAGCACATTGCCTCCAGGCCTCGGGTGCTCCACGTAAGAGAGATGGCACCTAACTCATGCACGGTGCATGCACCATGCATTAAGTACCCAGCACCTCTTGACAAATGAGATCTCACCCCAGCCCCCAAGCCTTCCTCCTGTCTCTTTCTTTGTACTCAGGCCTACTTTGAAAATGACTGCTGGGTCAGGTACTTCTTGCACACAGGCCACTTGACGATAGCAGGCTGCAAGATGTCCAAGTCACTGAAAAACTTTATCACCATTAAAGATGCCTTGAAGAAGCACTCAGGTGAGCACAGCTGCTGTAGAAACCCATGGCATGGGTACCAGCAGCTGCTTGGGAATAATGGCAGCCATGTGTCTGCTCCCCAGCACGGCAGCTGCGGCTGGCATTCCTCATGCACTCATGGAAAGACACACTGGACTATTCCAGCAACACTATGGAGTCGGCTCTTCAGTATGAAAAGTTCATGAACGTGAGTGCTCAGTTCTTGCCAAAGGTGGGAGGGGCATTGTGGGTGGTGTGGGTCTGCTGATGTAAGCCAGGGCACAGTGATGGCCACTTGGTGCCTCTTCTTAAAACTGATAGCTGCAGAGTGAAGGCCATGTTCACATGCAGGACGTTTCTCTCTGACTCAGGCTTCCTGCCCAGCGACTATGTCACGTTTCTGTCCCAAGGAATAAGTGTTCTTTTAGAACTCTGCATTGTGCTGACAGATCTCCCCTCAAGTAACAACATGTCAGTAGAATGACAAGTCTTGGCAGGTAGAAGTTTGTTCAAATGCCATTAACCTGACTTCCATAACTCCAGGAATTTTTCTTAAATGTGAAAGACATCCTCCGAGCCCCTGTAGACATCACTGGCCAGTTTGAAAAGTGGGAAGCTGAAGAAGTGGAGCTAAATAAGAAGTAAGGTGGAGCCTTTTCCTTGGCAGGGCTTAGGGAGAGAGAGAGAGAGAGAGAGAGAGAGAGAGAGAGAGAGAGAGAGAGAGAGAGTGTGTGTGTGTGTGTGTTCTGGGCTGGCTGAAGGTCTCTCCATCATAGCCTGTCCTGGGTGGCTGATGAGGCCAGGCCCTGCCACATGTCAGAAGTGCAGTACTTGCTGTCGGCAGTGGCTCTGGTTGCTGGCCTCCAGAGAGCTATGCTGGAGCATCAGACCTGACTGTTTCTTCCATTCCTCTTCTTTACTCAGCTTCTATGGCAAGAAGACCGCAGTTCATGAAGCCTTGTGTGATAACATTGACACCCGGACTGTCATGGAAGAGATTCGGGCTTTGGTTAGTCAGTGCAACCTCTACATGGCAGCCAGGAAGGCTGAACGGAGGAGGCCCAACCGAGCTCTGCTGGAGAACATTGCCATGTACCTCACCCACATGCTGAAGGTGAGCCTGGTGACAGGTCCATGATGGGAAGTTAGCTTCTGAGTGAAACTTGATACTTGGAAGCTGCCATGTGCTGACCAGAGTGGTCATCCTGGTTAGAGGCCTCCCTGAAGTGTACGTAGAGCCTCAGAGCCACCAATAGTCACAGCTGTTGGTCACTGCTCTTCTCCATCTTGGAGTTTGAAAACAAAAGCCAGTGAGTGACAAGGCCTCGGCTCTGAGCACATCTGTGCAGAGCAGTTCTGGCTGCAGGCCACCTTGCCCTAGAGCAGCTCTTCCCTCCTCGGCTAGTGGGACTTTCCCTGCCTCCTCCACCTGTCCTTGTTTTCGGCCTTCAGGGAGATGCACCGTGGATGGATGCAGGCACCCTGGGATAGGGTTAAAGGGCTTGATGTTGCTCTTTTCTGCCTCTCCTCAGACAGTCGGGACCACCCACCTGGCTCCCTATCCCCAGAGAAGTCAGAACAGTTTGTGAGCTACTGGCCATTGGTGGCACCTCACCTCTGTATATATCCGTGCATCCTACACTCAGTTTGAGTCCTGTCTGTTTTTTTTTCCTCAGATCTTTGGGGCCATAGAGGAGGAGAGCCCCCTGGGGTTCCCAGTTGGTGGACCTGGAACCAACCTGAACGTAAGTAGAGCACACTGAAAGGATTCCCACATGCCAGCTGATGCCGCCATCTTTATGCTTTAAAGCCACCTAGGCCCTTTCACAGTAACTCCTTTTTACATCTGCATGCCTGCCTGCGTGCATACATGCATGCATGCATGTATGTCTCTCTGTGTGTGTAGGAAGGTCAGAGGTCAGACTCCGAAGCCTCCTGCTTTGCTTTTTTGGGGGGGGTGTTTTTTTTTTTTTGGTTTTTCGAGACAGGGTTTCTCTGTGTAGCCCTGGCTGTCCTGGAACTCACTCTGTAGACCAGGCTAGCCTTGAACTCAGAAATCTGCCTCTGCTTTGCTTTTTGAGGTGGATCTCTCATTGACCTAGGACTCTAATTAGACAAGGCTGGCTAGCCATCAAGTGCCAGGGATTTACCTGTCCCTGCATCCTCAGCACTGGGATCATAAGTGGCATGTCTGTCACCCTGGCTTTTTTATGTTAGGGATCAAACTCAGGTCCTATGCTTGTCCAGTAGCACTTTTCCAACAGCTCTCTCCTCAGTCCCCTTCTATAAGTTTTAAATCATCTCTAGGTTGTATATAACCCCCATGTTATAAATGTTGTGCAGATGGTTACATTGTGGAGTTTAGGGAATGATAGTACATGTTCAGTGCAAACACACAATTTCTTTTTCCTCAAAATACTTCAACCTGAGTGTCTTAGTTAGGGTTTCTATTTTTGTGAAGAGACAACATAAAAAGGAAAATAATTTGGGGCTGGCTTACAGTTTCAAAGGTTTGTCCATTATGGTCATGTCAGGAAAGCATGACTGCATGCAGGCAGACTCGGTGCTGGAGAAGGGGCTGAGACTTCTACATCTTGATCCACAGACAGCAGAAGGGACTGTGAGCCACACTGGGCATAGCTTAAGCATAGGAGACTTCGAAACCTTCCCCACAGTGACACACATTCTCTAAAAGATCACATCTCCTAATAGTGCCACTCCCTATGGGTCAAGCATTCAAACACATGAATGAGGCCATGTTAGCAATTCCTATTCAAACCACCTCACTGAGACTATGGAGTGTGGCCACCCTAATCAGTGGACTTTTTCCTAAAGGTCATGTGTTCACATACCACAATGCTATCCTAGGGGAACTCCCACCATTTGTCTTTTCCCCACAGAGCTCATGTCAGGCCAGGTCCAGCCCCTGTTCTAGCAACCATTGCCAAGAAAGTGGAAAGAAGCGGTTCCATAGAGCATCTGTGTACCAGTCTAAGCATGCAAAGAAGCCCAGTTAGAACAGACCCAAGGTCCACAGTTGACTTCAGTACTTGTAGGTCTAGTGGGATGAAGGACACATATGACAGTTATGTTCCTGTGCTACATAAGGAAAGCTTGTTTCATATTCCTCCCCCCTTCTTCTACAGAGAGCACTCTAATTACAAAACTAAGAAAGTGTATATAAATATTTAGATGGCTTGTCTGCTGTGCTAATGCAAACAGTAGCTCAGTACAAATGGTAAGACAAAGCGGTCTCAGAGCTGCTTCCTACTGATGAGCAACCCAAGAGGCCCCTCCTCCACACTGGGCTGTCAAGTCTAAGCCAGCTCAGCTCAGTGAAGGAAGAAACTGTCAGCACCAACTGCTGGTGTGGTGGCTTCTAGACTTTGCCAGACAGGAATCACTGCTGGGACTTTTTAAAAATCCACACAAGGCTCCTCTGTCCTCCTAACAAAAACTCTGCCAGCTTTCTTTTTTTGCTTTCTTTTTAAACATTTTATTTTTAATTGTGTGTACCTGGGGGGAGGGGTATTTGCAGTGAATGCAGGTGACCTCAGAAAAAGGTATCAGATTCCCTGGAGCTGGAGTTACAGGTGATTGTGAGTCACCCGATATAGATGCTAGGAACTGAATTTGGATCCTCTACAAAGCCACCAAGTGTTGAGCCATCTCTCCAGCCCTCCCTCTTTTCTTTGAGAGAACACACACACACACACACACACACACACACACACACACACACAAGACAGAACTCGTAGATGAAAGTTGTTCTGCCTTTGAACTTAAAGGTAGCTTTTAGTCTTCAGCAATGCTGTGATCTTGGGGAGGCATCTTAAGATATATCACATCCTGCATCCCCAGATGGGTTCATTAGCCCCTTGAAGTTGGCTTGTAGGAAGAAGCAGCCACAAATGAACATGGTAAGCCTGTGAGGCCAAGTATTCTCTATCCCACAACTCCCATTATAAAGTTCAGGTGATAACTTTCAAGTTAAAAGGTTCTGTGGGAACCAGAGAGGCAGACTTGAGCCTGAACCTCTTGTGCCCAGGTAGAAGCTGGGCAGCAGGATTCTAGCTCCAGGACTCTTAGAGATAGACTCTGCCCTCTACCAAGGAGCCTCCTTGAGTACTGAAAGCCAAGGTTGGCTGTATGGTGGCTAGCCTATTTAAGCTGTCCAAAGGGGTTGGAGATAAGATGTAGTTCACTCTGGAAGTCCAGGGCCTCTGCTGCTTTGAGACAGTTTCCCCTCAGTTTGTGTGGAGGAGGGCCAGGCCTAGTTAGCTCAGACTTAAGCACTCTCTTGCCTTCCAGCCAATGCTACTCCCGCTTCCTTATCTTGGCTCTCCAGCTACCGTGTAACTGAGAGACATAGGAAGACCCCATTCAGAAGTCCCAGACCTTTTCAGTCCCGGAGATAGAGAAATACACTGTAAGATAGTTCTAGATTCAGACTCCTGTTTGGGTCTTGCCCACTGTGGTTTTGGGTTCCCTGGCTTTATCTTTAGTGTCATCGTAGGTGGTGACCCTTTGTTTAGCTATTTGTGTGCGTGTAAGTTATAAGATGACTCAGCAGGCCCACATGTGACCACAAGCAGTCAGTGCATCCTGACAGCCCATTGAAAATGGTGGTATGGACAAGTTTCTGACAACTGTGTCTGTTCTGAGGAAAACACATCATGTCAGCAATGGACAGAATAGTGTCTGCTGAAGTGTATCCTATTGGAAGCCCAAGTGTACCTTTTGCTCCCTGGCCCACATCACCTTTATTAGGTACTTGGAGCTAAGGTTGGCCGTGTTGTGGCTAGCTTCTTCAGACTGTCCCAGAAGGGTGGAGATAGAATCTGGCTGCACACCAGCACATGCTGCTCCCATACCACTTGGCATGAAGAGGACCTGTGGGCTTCAGGACATGGGGTCCAGCAGCATGTATCCTGTGGCATATCCACTGAACTGTTGGGTATTCAGTTACAAAATAGCAATGGCTCTTGTGGCTCAAATCCGTTCTTTCCAACAGCTCGAGTCAACAGTCATGCCCTACCTTCAGGTGTTATCGGAATTCAGAGAGGGAGTGCGAAAGATTGCCCGAGAGAAAAAAGGTAAGGCCCTGTGCTGTGCACCCCACCCTTGCTGCTCACCCTCTGCTGAGTTACCTGTGGTGGCTGTCCGTGGTGTGTAAGCCCCAATGCCAAACTGGAACTCCCCTATTCCTCAGGACTCGGAGCAGCATTGTGTTGGGTCAGAGTTGCTTTTGACTTAGAACATCTCAGGCAGAACCTTTCCTTGGGCTGAGGGCCAGGTGTCTGCACAGCTCTTGTTCTGATAGAGGCCGAATAGAGGGCCCTCTGCACAGCCAGCATGCCTTTTGGTTTACACTGTATCTCCTTTCTGTTCCTGGTTACCTAGGCTTGAGACACTGGAGAGTGGCTTGTCCTGCTGACGTCTGAGGGTGCTTGGAGAAGCTCCTTCTGGGGCCAGAGCTAGAGTCATGCTCTACCTTGTGCATGGTGGTGCCAGGCTGCCTGTGCACACCAGGTCTTCATCCTCCAAAGTTAGGAGGTGAATGGTTTGAGAGATAGAGGATTACTCAGAGTGTGGAGAAAGACACCACAATTTGTGCCAGGTGGTTCTGGGGAATCAGCTGCTGCTAGCACAGGTATTCCCAGGAGGCACTCTGTCTTGGAGGGGAGCCCACAGACTGCACATGTCCATATTTCTAAGCAGAGTTTGCTTCTTAAGGAGATCCTGCAAACACCTGCAGTGCTGTGAAGTTGTGGCTATGGAGGAGCTAGCCTGATGCCCTTGGGTCTATGATCAAAACCTTTAGGTCTCTTAGTTCCTAAATGCAAGGGGAATTGGAGTCTCAGCCTGAGCAGTTGAGAATCTGTGTTGTATCTGCTGGGGACCATGGTGCTGGCCTAGTTTTCCAGTATCTATCCCTTTACCCTCCACAGAGAAGGGTAACACAGTCATCATAAGTACTAGCACCAACAGAGAAACCGACTCAGAGGTACTGGCCTTCAGAGACTGATCACACCTGCAGTCCTCTGATTCCTACCTGCTCTGTTAGCTCCGTCCAGCGTCCCTGTCTCCTGCTCTCCTGTGTGCTCTCACTCAGCCTTGGGGCAGCCACTTCTTGTGGTGACCAGGCCAGGTCTGACCAGGCTAACCAAGCTCCCTGTCTGTGACCCTTCCATATCCACACCCGTGGTCAGACCAGACTGACATCTCCAAGTGAGATAGGCAGCAACTGGAGGACCACTCCAGCCACCAGACCCAGTCTGAACCCCAGAGACCCTTCATTCTAACTACATTCTGATTTAGCAGGGCATTCAGAGCTGGTTGGGGGCAAGGTGGGTATTTTGCTGAGCATCCAAGGAGCTCTTAGCCCTCATTCGTATGGACAGGACTGCTGAGGTGGGCCTGTGGCAAGTGTGTGAGGTAACAATGTTAGGAAAGGGATAACCCCTTCAAGACATCAATATAACTCAGGCAGAGTCACTGAATAAGTATAGCACTGGTCTGGGGACATGCATGAAGGGACATGGCCTCAGTGCTGAGCCAGGCTGGCAATGACGGTAACCTTGGGTATTATGGAGCCTTGTCGTTATGGGACAAAGTTTGGCTGTACCAGGCTCTGGACAGCTGACTTCTCCCTGCTCAGCATCTTTATCAGACAGTTCCTGGCTCCCAAGCACTGGTCTGCAGTGCTAGAACAGCCAATTGTCCTTCTTGGACCCTAGGTGCTTGCCATGAGGGTGGCTGTGGACCTGTGCTCTGCCTTGGACTTCTGTGGCAGTGGTGGCATGGGTAGCCTCCGGGCTTCCCTGGCTTCTCTCCATATGGAGCAGCCAGCACCCACTCAGCAGCACTGTAGGAAGCACAGGTTTGGGACCTAGGTCTTCTGCAGTCTAAAGGAGCTGCTTTTTCTTGCCCACAGTCCTTGAGGTTCTGCAGCTCAGTGATGCCCTCCGGGATGACATCCTGCCTGAGCTTGGGGTACGGTTTGAAGACCATGAAGGTGGGTGATTTCCTCACACTCTTGGGGAGATAAACTGCATGTACCCTGGTCTCACTGCAAGCTTTCTGACTTCCTGGAACCTTTTGCTACACAGGAAAAAAATCCAAGTCTTTAATATTCAAAGAGTTTCATGGGGTAGGAACAAAAAGCTCGTCCAAGACCACCTGTGCCTGTCTGAAGGTGACTGACAACAGTGGCTGACTTGAGCAAGCTACTCATTTCCTTCCCACTTGGTTAAGAGCACTGACTGCTCTTCTGAACGTCCTGAGTTCAAATCCCAACAACCACATGGTGGCTCACAACCACCCGTAATTAGATCTGACGCCCTCTTCTGATGCGTCTGAAGACAGCTACAGTGTACTTATGTATAATAATAAGTAAATCTTTGGGCCAGAGCAAGCAAGGACTGAGTGAGTGGGGTTGACTGGAGTAAGCAGAGGTCCTAAGAAAATTCAATTCCCAACAACCACATGAAGGCTCACAACCATCTATACCACTACAGTGCACTCATAAACATAAAATAAATAAATAAATCTCCAAAAAAAAAGGAAGGAAAAAGACAATGGACATTGGACAGTGCACTGTTTTTAATCTTGACTTTTGAGACAGCGTTTTACTAGGTAGCCCAGGCTAGGCTTGAACACATGGCAGTTCTGCTGCCTAGCCTCCCAAGTCCTGGGATTGCAGGTGTGAGCCACCACACCTGCTGAAATGACTCCAGACAGGCAAGGCCTTCCTGTTTTACCATGGTTTTGTGTTTTTGTAGTGCTGGAATGGAATCTCAGGGCCTTAAGCAGTGCTATGCAAGCAAACATTCTACCCCTGATCTGTAGCCCGGCCATGTTTTATAATCTTTTTACCAGTTTTCTTTTCCTGGCGCTGGTTTTTGTCTGTGTGAGCCAGAAGGCAGTGTCCTGGATCCCCATGCGGGAGTGCTGTTGGGGCCTCAGCTAATATGCTCAGGCAGGCAGGCTAGTCCATAGTTCCTGGGTCTTACCAACTGTCTGCTTTCAGGACTGCCAACAGTGGTGAAGTTGGTGGACAGAGACACCTTACTGAAAGAGAAGGAAGAAAAGAAAAGGGTTAGTAAGTCAACACGATGGAGCTTGATTTTGCTGAATATGAAAACACTGTTGGATTTTTATGTTGTTTTAAGAATGGATGTTTGGAGCTGAGTGGTGGTGGCGCACGCCTTTAATCCCAGCACGTGGGAGGCAGAGGCAGGTGGATTTCTGAGTTCTACAAAGTGAGTTCCAGGACAGTCAGGGCTATACAGAGAAACCCTGTCGAAAAACCAAAAGAAAAAATAAAGAATGGATGTTTGGGCTGGTGAGTTGTGGCACATACATGCCTTTAATACCAGCACTTGGGAGGCAGAGACAGGTAGATCTCTATGAGTTTGAAGCCAGCCTGGTCTACAGAGCGAGGTCCTGGCCAGCCAGCGCCACAAAGAGAAACCCTATCTCGAAACTACCGCCTACACCCTCTCCCCAAATAAATCATAAAAATAAGTTAACTGGGTAGGTAACTAATTCAGAAAAGGGACCTTTTGACTGAGTGTAGTACATTCCTTTAATCTCAGCACTAAGGATGCAGACAGAGTATCTCTCTCTGAGTTTGGGACCAGCCGGGTTTACATAGTTCATTTCAGGCTAGCCAAGGCTACGTAGTGGGACCTTGTCTCCACAAACTGTAAAGGGGTTGGTAGTGGAGTTAGCAGTTTATTCTGTTGTGTTTTGTTGAAACAGGGTCTCCTGTATCCCAAGCTCAGGATTTAGCTAATTGAACTCTTGATCCTATTGCTGTTACCTCCCAAGTGATTACAGGGGTGCACCACCATCCCCTTTCGATTGTTGGTTTTGTTTACGTTTTAAATGTTTTCTCTATTTTAGAGTCGTGTTAATATTTATTGGGGAGGAGCAGCGGGGAGGATGGTGGCTCAGCCCTTGGTGCAGGTTTCTCATGGCTGCTGGTGTTGTTCAGTCCTTCCTGGTTTCTCTCAGTTTTACATCCCAACCCCTTAACATTTTTATTTATGTGTAAGCATATAGATGAGTGTATGCCACAGGCATACAGGCACCTACAGAGTCTAGAAATGAGCCCTGGGTCTTGACATGGGTGCTAGGATCCTACTTGGGTCCTTTGGAAGCACAGCAAGCGTTGTTCAGCACTGAGCCATCTGCCAGCCTCTGTCCCTTTTTAAAGATTTGTATTCTTATTTGTGTCTACCTGTGTGTGGGTGTATGCACATTTGTGTGGGTACTCACAGAAGCCAGAAGATACCAGACCCTCATGGAGCTGGAGTTAGAGGTGGCTGTGGCCTACCTGAAAAGGGTGCTAGGAAAAACTCTGTTCCTTTGTAAGAACAGCGAGTGAGTTGACTCTACAGGGCCCCACCCTCTTTTTGATGTACTTGAGTGCCCACTTGACCTTGATCAGCTCCAGGGCATGAAGCCAGCATGAACTTGGTGTGGCCAGTGAGGTGCCAGCTAGGCCTCTGCTTGCTGGAGTTCTTTTTCATCTTGTTAAGGCCCACAGCTATGGAATTCGATTCATGGCTGTTGCCCTCAGTGGGAGCCAAAGGACAGTACTGCCTGGAACGAGTGGATCCCTCAGCTAAAGTGAAGCTCATCACTTAGGAAGTGTGTGTGTGTGTGTGTGTGTGTGTGTGTGTGTCTCACCTGGCTCCCACCTGATGCCAAGTGTCCCTCTCCTTGTTCCCACTCTCAGTGATGGAGAACATCCCTGCCTGTAAGAACTTGGGTGTCAAAATGGGGAAAAGAACAGAAGTGTGTTTTCATAGTAAATGTAGTGATGCTTGTCTGTAACCAAGAGGCTGAGCCAGGGCAATTGCTATGAGTTGCAGACTAACCTTGGCTATACAGCAAGATGTTGTTTCAAATAGAAAAAAGGACTCACTATCTCTCTGCTCACTCATAACTCTGGATGCAGTGACTGGGTGAATAGGCACCTTGGACTCATTGTGCTGCACGGGCTGGGCACAGGCAGGCACCATGTTGGGTGGACACCAGCTTGGGTAGGCCCAAGGCAGCTCTTTCCTGGGGACCTTTGAGAAAGGAGCAATGCTGATAGTGACATTCAGGGCCATGGTCAAGCACCATGGAATGGGTAGGGCCTGACAGAGCAGCAGGATGGCTCAAGAACACATCTCAGGCGTGTGCTGCTTCCCTAGGCTGAAGAAGAGAAGAGGAAGAAGAAAGAGGAGGCGGCCAGAAAGAAACAAGAGCAAGAAGTAACTATTTTACTTGTTTATTTAGGGTGCAGGATCTCCTGGGCAAAAATCACACTGAGCCCTGCAGCACAGTTCTCTGTGTCTTCTTTGGGCTTAGAACAAGCACCCTTTGGAGCGGAGCTGGCCTCTGCCTGCACCCCTCAGATGGTGTCCTGGCATCAGCAAAGGACAGATTACCCTTAGTGGGCCCCCAGCTCCACTGTCCTGCCACCTGAGGACTACTGCAGCCCCCAGGCCTCTGGAGTGGATGCTTAGGTGGTCTTTTGCTCCCTGCTTTTGGTTTCCATCCCAGTTTTTTGTGGGGCTTATTTTGAGTTTAAGGGCATGGAAGCCATGTGGTAGAGGAGGTAGGGTGGGGAGCATGGTTGGTGGGCTGGTCTGTGTGCTGCTCTGGCTGTGACATATATTTTGCCTGTGTGTGTTGTATCTTCCAGGCAGCAAAGCTGGCCAAGATGAAGACACCACCCAGTGAGATGTTCCTGTCAGAAGTCAACAAGTATTCTAAATTTGATGAAAATGTAAGCCAACCCCTTGCTCTTCAGACTTTGGTAGCCCCCATCATCCAAGCTGGAGGACTTTCAGTCTTGGGCCAGTGAGTCTCCAGTTTGGAGTGGGTGTCCCGTAAGGCCAGCTAGGGCCATCCATCTCCTGTTGGGGCAAAGGCTAAGCTAGGCTGTCTCTGCCAGTTCTGTAGTGAGCTATGGCCTCTAGCACTATAGGCTCTGATCCCAGGCCCAGTTAAGGTGGCAGAAAAAGGAATCTGTAGGTTATGCAGGGACCCTCCCGACTGCCCAAGGTGCCAAGGCCACAGCCTTGTCCCTTAGGTATCTCTCTGCAGGCCCTTGGATTCATTGCTGCATCTGCCCGGCCACCTCTGAGCTAAGAAGTTATAGGCCCTAGTGGTACTCTGTTCCTCACCCTAAGAAGAGTGTTCCAGCCAGGCAGTGGTGGTGCACGCCTTTAATCCCAGCACTTGGGAGGCAGAGGTAAAGGCAGGTGGATTTCTGAGTTCAAGGCCAGCCTGGTCTACATAGTGAGTTCCAGGACAGCCAGAGCTATACAGAGAAACCCTGTCTCGGGGAAAAAAAAAAAGGAAGAGTGCTCCAGACTTTTCTCTGTTCTCAGCTGCTAGAGCTCCAGTGCCAGATCAGCACACTGGACTAAGGATGGTGACCAGACAACCAGAGGTGTAGACTCACACCTGTGATCCCAGCACTGTAGAGATGGAGGCAGGAGGAGCTCAAGCTTGAAGCCAGCCCAATTTTTTTTTTTTTTTTGGCTTTTGAGACAAGGTTTCTCTGTAGTCCTATCTACCATGGAACTCACTCTGTCCTGGAACTCAGAGATCTGCCTACCTCTGCCTCCTGAGTGGCAGGATTAAAGGCATGTGCAACCACTGCACAGCCAGCTTCTATCTTGAGATCTGTCCCCCATCTCAAAAACACACTAGATAAATAAGGGTGTGGATGCTGATCCTGAGTAAATACAGCCAAGTCAGAGAGAGAGGTGTCTCCTGCCAGCAGGAATGAGGACCAGAGGGCAGAGGGAACTGATGGCATCTGTGTGGTCCTTGCAGGGTCTGCCTACCCACGACACTGAAGGCAAAGAGCTGAGCAAGGGCCAGGCCAAGAAGCTGAAGAAGCTCTTTGAAGCCCAGGAGAAACTGTACAAGGAGTATCTGCAAATGTTGCAGAATGGCAGCCTCCAGTGATGCCACAGCAGCCCAGGAGGGGCGCACCTGCCAGTCTGGCTGCTATGGACTAGGCCACACCTACTCAGGCCCCGTGCCCTGATCATGTTTACAGCTGTTCTCACACCTGAATCAGGCAGAGTGGTAGCAGCTCTGGGACATTGATAATAAATTCTTCTGAACGGTGAAGCCTGGTCTGCCCTCTCAGCGCTTGGAGAGCTGACCTACAGGCGCCTGGTCAGCAGCTTGCGACTTAGGCCTCCTAGTCCATTGAGCCCTTTCAGCCAGCCTGCCCGAGGAATTTCCCTCACATTGGCAAGCTGAGCTAATCTCTGCTGTGTTGGCACATTTGGTGGTATTGGAGTAGGGAAAAGGCCAACTCAGCCCAACGGATCCCCATGAGCCCCAGACAAAAGCCACTCAGTTGGCTGTCTGGCTCTGATGAACACACACTACAGGTTTCCCAGAGCAACTGCAGGGTGGCAGCAGGACAGTTGCCGTGTGGGGTGGGGCTCTGGCAAGCTGCCTGGGACTGCCGTTATGACAGCAAGCCCAGTTCAGCACCACTGGCTTGTAAGATAAAGGGTGTCTAGGTCCAACCCAAGTGTGTTCCTCTCCACCTGCTCCTGCCTCTTTGCTCTCAGCCCTGCTAAGAATCAGCACCTATGCCTTCTCTGATGATTTATTAAAAAAAAAAAAAAAAAAAAAAAAAAAAGGTATCCACAGCAGCCAGAACCTGCCTGGTACCTGTAAAGGGTATCTTCAGAGAGTTCAGGGTCAGGCATGAATCCCAGTTGCCACAAAGCCCATGTGACAAGTATGTTGGTGTCTGCTGTAAGTATCCTGCCACTCTGTCCCTATACCAGCCTGGGGTACCATAGGCATGTATTGTCGAGTTTAATAGTGTGAGATCGCAGGAGGCCATACAGTGTCTTTCAAATAGTCATCAGACGCCAGGCGTGGTGGCGCATGCCTTTAATCCCAGCAATCGGGAGGCAGAGGCAGGCGGATTTCTGAGTTCGAGGCCAGCCTGGTCTACAAAGTGAGTTCCAGGACAGCCAGGGATATACAGAGAAACACTGTCTCGAAAAACCAAAAAAAAAAAAAAAAAGTCATGAGACAGGATCATCTGAGGTATGCAGCTTATCTCTGGTCTCCTGAGGCTTCAGGGTGACTGCATGTCCAGTCTGGCAGCTGTGGCTCCATAGGTGTACTTCCTGAGAGAAGACACCAGGTGGCTTTCTCAGATGGAACCTCACAGGTCAGCACAGTCCCTCCTTGGGCTTCTGTTTAGAAGCATCTCAGGCCTACCTATGTCACTGTGAGGAGATGAGACAGGTTCCCTGAGGGTAGAAGCTAGAGAAGCCATAAGTCAGCCTGTAAGAAGTAGTTCACTGTGTGTCAGCTGCAGAAGTGCAGAGGGATGCATGGGCTACAGCAGCTTTGCTCTTAGCATCTCGAGGCATTGAACATGTAGGCAAGACCACTGAGCGGAACCCCAGCTATTCACTGAGGCAAAATAAACCCAAGAAGGAAAGGAACAGCAGTGCATTGTGGGTTGTACAGATTGGGACAGAGGCACTTACATGGTCCCTCCAGGCAGTACAAATGGGCAAGCTGGCAGAGTGTGGCAGCAGGGCATTCTGGGCCCTAAATGCCCTCCCTCTCCTACAGCAGTGGCCATAGCCATGAGAAGTGGTCTGCCCACAAAGGAATGGGACAACCTAGAGACACATAGCCATAAGCTCACGGCCATTATGCTAAGGGAGAAAGTAGCAGAACTTCAAAGGTCCCACAAGTTTGATTCCCAAGCTATATTTTCAAATCCAACCTGCAGAGATGGCAGTAACAGGGCAACCCTGCCTGTGTAACATAATATAGAACATGATATAGTAGCCACGCTTTCTGCCCATGTCTGCCTCTGGCATTGATTTCATGTTCTGATCATGCAGGAGTGGTGTAACTCTTATTACAGCTGGTATTGCTGGAAGAGAAGACACAGACACCCATACATGGACAGAGGAACACAGGTAGAGACTTCTGGGGAGTGCCAGGCCCTGCCACAATCCTGGTTCTATGCAGCCAGTGAGAATGTGTTTCTGGTAATACAAGCTCCTGGCTTGTGATAGATACTTTCTTACAGCAGCCACAGAAAGCAGACAGACAACCATTTGCCACCCCTGCTCTCTGTAGGAGAAAAACAGGCATGAACCAGTGTTTCATTTAACAAGCAGAGTTCAGAAGTTAAACAAGGGTCCAGCTAGTGTGTAGAAAACAGCCGTGTAGCATAACTTAGGCTGGGGAAAGTGAGTATTTGCACATACCTACTAGGACTGGAGAGATGGCTCAGCTGTTAAGAGCATAGTCTACTCCTCCAGATGACCCACATCAGGTGGCTCACAACCTCCTCTAAGTTCAGCTCCAGGGCATTTGATGCTTCTGACCTCCATGGGCACTGGCACACACATACAATTAAAAAAAATTTAGAACAAATATCTAGGGTAACAGATATGTTGGTCCAATTGCTACACAGTAAACATACATAGAAATACCACTTTCCACCCTAACTGTACAAATACCATGTCTATTAAAAATGAAAACACTATAAAGAATATGCTTAAAACCAGGCACGGTGGCACACACCTTTAGGATATCTGTAAGTTCCAGGCCAAGAGCTAAATGATCTTCTATAGGCAAGTGAAATTGTCACCTAATTTTGTTTGTTCTGAGACAGATCCTCACCCTATAGCTCAAGCAGGCCTGGGACTCACTGTGTGACCTCAACTTCTCTGGAACTTGTGGTGATTCTCTGACCTTGACCAAGAGCCACCATACCCAGTTTGCTATCTAGTTTCACAGCAGGCCATTGCACTAATGACAGACTAGAGTGAGAGACTCTACCGGGTGGGTCTAGCTTAGAGTCAATGAGTTCCCTGGGCTTGCGAGAGCATGAGTGAAGCACGGGCAATCCCCAAACAGCTGCCATCACTGGCTCACTCCAGCATGGCTTCCCCATACATGGAGTCTCACCCTCCACCCCATCGTCAATGCTTTCTATAGACCAGCATCTGCCAAGCTGTGCAGCTGAAGCACAATTACATACAGCAGGAAGGGAGGTGCAGGAAGAAGTGGTTCTGATGACCTTCCCATCTTAGGAAGAAACAATAGACTCACTCCATCTGAGGCTCTTGCAGAAAATCACAGCCACTCCTCTGTTGAAGATGGTGATGGCTTTATGTTGTCATTTCAGGCAGATATCTTGAGGGGTTCACAGAACTGCTCTTCAGGGAGGTTGATGTTACAGCGTTGGTCAAATTCCTACTGGGAAGTTCCAGGCCAGACACTCAAAAATCAGAAGATGTCAGCATACCCAGAATCACTAGGTACCAGCATGATCCTTGCTAGAGTTAGTCTGACATTACCTTCACATCATCTAATCCCTGTCACATCAGTGGACCAGAGGCACCTGCTCCTGAGGACACTTCCTTTGTAGGCTCCCCTGCACTGGGTAGGGACAAGAGCCAACTTGAGATAATCGCTGGCTGCTGGCTACTGTACGGCCTTAGCCATTACCAGCCCCAGAGTCCTTTCCTCCAAAAGCCGGACACTCCCAGAGGCAGGGAGTTGAGGGCAAGGAGCAAGTGTTGAGAACTGCATAATCCATTGACTTGAAGCAGACAACAGTGATGGTAGGAATTCTGGCTGGAAGCCAAGGGCTTGGGAGGGGACTGTCAGCCAGACTTAAGTCATAAGAGAAGGGTCTGACACAGGAGCATGCAGAAAGAAGGGACTTTGACATTATTCTCAACTTTCTTCAAAACTCTTAAGAAGTCTAGAGGGACAGCCAGGGCATGGACAGCTCCAGATGCAGGCAAGTAGACTTCAGGTGGCATCTAAGCCTTGAGTGAACCTATAAACTCAACAGGACCTTCTATCCACTCAAAAGGCTGTTAGAGGTAGGTGTGGTGGAGCAGTCAGGTTATGTAATCCCTAGCTCTTTGGGAGTCTAAGACAGGAGGATTATAAGTTCAAAGCCAGCTTGGGCACTTTGATGAAGCCATTGAAAAATATAGATCAGTGTTTGAGTGCTTGCTTAGCATGTGCCAAAGCTCTGGGTTTAATTGTATTGGGAGAGGTGGGAAGCTTCCAGAATTGGTCTTCAGCTTAGCTTATAAATCCCACAGTTACATTACTGCTGGTTCCCCTTGGCATTCGACTTCCTGAGCACAGGGTTTGTATAAGGCCAGATGTCCCCCCATGGGCTTGGTGTGGTCTGAGGGGTATGATTAAAGGGATCTGCTAGGCTGCAGTTTCTGACTGCTGGGACATTGGGTGGATGGATTCTTTCTCTTGTTATTACTACATAAGTGGACAGGAGTCCATGAGAACTGCTAACACTGGCCTCAAGCTGACAACTCACCTGGTGCTGCTCTAAACCCTTCCCTAAGCCTCTTGAAGTAGGGAAACAGGCACAGGCACTTATCCCAGGGTTACCAACTAGTTAGGGGGGTCTCACCCAAGAGTCCCTAACTTTTTTTTTGGTTTTTCGAGACAGGGTTTCTCTGTATATCCCTGGCTGTCCTGGAACTCACTTTGTAGACCAGGCTGGCCTCGAACTCAGAAATCCACCTGCCTCTGCCTCCCTAGTGCTGGGATTAAAGGCATGAGCCACCACGCCTGGCTGAGTCTCTAACTTTTAACCTCTGATGATAGCATCCACACAGCCAGACAACTAGGACAACTGCTAACACCCTGCTTTAACATCAGGTGAGATGCACCGGAGCCCTCATAGAAGAACCACTTCCTGGTGCCTGTGCACCGAACATCTGGAGATGGCCCTAGATGTGTAATCTCATCAGGATGAAATCATGAGAGTAGGCCTAGGATTTGGGCCTAAGGGAAAGCCATGTGCAGACAGTAGTTAAGATTACAGTATTGCAGCCGGGCGTGGTGGCACATGCCTTTAATCCCAGCACTCGGGAGGCAGAGGTAGGTGGATTTCTGAGTTTGAGGCCAGCCTGGTCTACAAAGTGAGTTCCAGGACAGCCAGGGCTATACAGAGAAACCCTGTCTCAAAAAAAACAAAAGATTACAGTATTGCAATCACCAGCCAAGAACAGCCTGGAGCACCGTGCAGTGGAGAACGCAAGGAGGGAGGTCCCATCTGAAACCTCATGGGAGTACAGTTGACATGTACTCACTTCAGTGGGCTAATCTCCAATGGGCGTTTCTGGTTAGTAAGCCACCAACTTGGGCTGCTTGGTCGCAGCAACTCAAGAAAAGCAGTACAGCCTTCTCTAACTCCTTACAAACAGGAGGTTTGGGGGGAATGTTGCCTACCTGCCAGTTAAGTCACTGCAGGGAAAGACTTAACACACACCTCCATCAGATTCAGGAGCCAGCACCACTTCCCACAGTGCCTCCCACCTTCTTGTCACCCACAGTAACCCCCAGGTGGGATAGATTCCATGAGAGAAAGTAGGCTTGAGCTGGGCAGAGGTGGCACACACCTTTAATCCCAGCACTTGGGAGGCAGAGGCAGGCAGATTGTTGAGTTCGAGGCCAGACTGGTCTACAAAGTGAGTTCCAGGACAGCCAGGTTTACAGGATTACACAGAGAAACCCTGTCTCAAAAAACCAAAAAGGAGAGACTGTTAAATAAATAGATGGGGTTTGAATTTGAAAATGCTGACCAAAGCAACCTTCACCAGGCAAAAGGACTAATTTCTTCTTTGTTTCTTTGTTTCTTTGTTTCTTTGTTTTTTTGTTTCTTTGTTCCTTTCTTTCTTTTTAAAAATTTCATGTGCATTGGTGTTTAGCCTACATGAATGTCTGTGTGAGGGTGCCAGATCCTCTGGAACTGAGGTTATAGTCAGTTGTGAGTTGCCGTGTGAGTGTTGACAATTGAACGTGGGTCTTCTGGACAGGTGGCAGTGCTCTTAACCACTGAGCTATCTCGCCAGCCCCCCAAAAGACTCATTTCTAAGAAATGAAGACAATTTGTTCATTCCTGCTTGGTGACCTTGTTTGCTAGCCAAACTAAATGCTTTTTATAAATTGTCATGGGGAAGCTGGGCTGGTACTGTACTCCCTCCTCCAGCCCAGGCTACATAGAGGAAATACCTCCCTGCGACCCTTGTCAGCAGCAGTGAAGGCACATAGCCCAGCCTAATGCATTTCCTTCCTCCTTAGAGACCTCCACTAAGGTAAAACTGGAACCTTGACTATACTACAGTAAAGAATTTCAGGACAAGTCATAGTGAAGCAAAGTTAGCAAGCTTATTAAGCAGAGATAAGAAATGGTGCATGCTTTGGATTTAAGTGTAGGCATAGAGTAAGAGACAAACAGTCTTAGATGAAAAATAGTTCGTATTTAAGACATGAGTGCATGCTGCTGAAAGAAAGCCAGGCTAACCTGCCTACCTTAAGATCAGCTGTTGATGTGAACCTGTGGCTAAGTCAGACTGTTCAAAGGATGTAATTTACAGTGATAGTTAAAGATTAAGTTTCAACTTGGTGATGGTGGCACATGCTTTTAATCCCAGTTCTTGGGAGGCCGAAGCCTCTGAGTTTGAGGCCAGCCTGGCCTACAGAGCAAGTTCCAGGACAGCCAGAACTATACCAAGAAACCTGTAGATAAAAAACAAAAAGACTAAACATTTTTTTTTTGGGGGGGGGGGGTTGAGACAGGGTTTCTCTGTATAGCCCTGGCTGTCCTGGAACTCACTCTGTAGACCAGGCTGGCCTCGAACTCAGAAATCCACCTGCCTCTGCCTCCCGAGTGCTGGGATTAAAGGCGTGCGCCACCACGCCCGGCTCAAGACTAAACATTTTATTAATGTTTAAAAATTAAGCAGTGTCATGCTGTTGACCATCCTGCCCCCCCCCACCTTCTGAGCACCTCTCTTAATACCTATGCTTCAGCCTGTATTCAAATAGCTTTATTAATCCAGGCATGGTGGTGAATAACTTTAATTCTAGGAGGCAGAAGCAGGCAGATAGATCTCTATGAGTTCACAGGATAGGGCTACATAGACCCTGTCTCAAAGATAATAAATAATGAAATACCGTTATTAAACTTACCAGTTGATGGGGTCTGAGCGTTTTATTCAAGGAATTGAAATAAATATACACACAGATTGTAAGGTAGCAAGGAAATTTTATCCAAAAGTGAATAGTACAGGTCAGAAATACTCTTGTGACAGGCCCACGAGGCTGGTCTTGAACTTCTAGAGATCTGTCTGCGTCTGCCTCCTGAGTGCTGGGATTAAAGGTGTGTGCCACTACTGCCTGGTGTCTTACTTAATATTAAAAAAGGCGGGTGGGCTGGAGAGATGGCTCATGGTTAAGAGTGCTGACTGCTCTTCCAGAGGTCCTGAATTCAATTCCAGAAACCGCATGGTGGCTCACAACCATCTGTAATGGGATCTGATGCTCTCTTCTAGTGTGTCTGAAGACAGCTACAGTGTACTCATATACATTAAATAAATAAATAAATAATCTTTTAAAAATATGTTGGGGGGACTTTTACACTGCCCAGAGCATTATTAGAAGAACATTATGTGTAGTCCAAACCAAATAAGTCCCTGGCTACCAAACTATTTTCTATACTTGTCTGATTTAACCACATCCACTCCCCAAATAAAAATGAAGTAAAAACCTGGTGGTGCTGCTGCACGGCTTTAATCCCAGCACCCGAGAGGCAGAGGCAGGTGGATTTCTGTGAGAGTGACGGCATCTGGTCTACAGATCGAGTTCCAGAACAGCTAGGGCTGTACACAGAGAAACCCTGTCCTGGAAAAGCAAAACCAGCCACTAACCAACCAAAATGTCAGAAAAAAATGTATGTCAGAAAAAAAAAGTAAGTAAAAACATAGGAGCTTATTTACTTTCCTTAATTTTGTAAACGAAACTGTTTATACATAGTTCCAATTTAAGGATGGGAGAGAAGTAACACAGCGAAGCAACGCTGTAAACCTTCTGGCCTTCAGTAACCACACTTCATCTTAAGTTTTGTTTCTTTTTCAGACAGGCTGCATGTTGCTCAGACTGGCCCTAAACTGGCTACATAGCTGGAAGTGACAAACTGCTCATTCTGTCACCTGTATCTCTTATCTCACAAGTACTGGGATTGAAGGCATGCATGCTGTACCATACCCAGCTTTGTCTTCAACTTCCCTGTTCGTAGAATTTGTTAGGAAAACACACATTATCTGCAAGCAAGTTATTTATTCTTACCAGATGTTGTCTATTGCTTCAATGAAAACACCATGACCAAAAGGCAAGTTGGGGAGGAAAGGGTTTATTTGGTTTACACTTCTATATTGCTGTTCATTACTGAAGGAAGTCAGGATAGGAACTCAATCAAGCAGGGATGGAACCTGGAGGCAGAAGCTGATGCACCGGCCATGGAGGGATGCTGCTTACTGGCTTGCGCAGCTTCCTTTCTTACAGAAACCACCAATAAGCCCAGGGGTGGTACTACCCACAATGGGCTGGGCCCTCCCCCACCAATCATTGAGAAAATGCCTTACAGTTGGATCCTATGGAGGCATTTTCTCAAAGCTCCCTCCTTCCAGATAACTCTAGTTTGTATCAAATTGACACACAAAACCAGCCAGTACAGATGTGCTGGACTTTCCTATCAGAAGGGTAGTCCCATGCCAGGCAGGCACTATAGACAGAGAGTCAGAAGGTCTTGAGAAGTAGGCGGTGCTTTTCCCAGGCCGGGGGAAAGCAGGGAGTTGTACGTAATCTGGAAAGGAAAGCTGCCGATGTGGTCCAGGAAGCTCAAACCCTAGAGTTTGTAGCAAGCTCAAGCTACAAGCCCAAAGTACTACACAAGCGCCCAGCAGCCCCTTTAAAGAGGCAAGGAACTGCGCGTGCGCCGGAACATACGTCACTACTCTATCTACATATAGCTCGCGGGCTTAGGCTGGGCGTCGTGCCCCCTCAACAGATTTTGATTGGATGCCGCCTCTCCTAGTGCCTGGGTGCAGTTGATAAACAGCTCTATTGTCCATTCGTAGCCCGTTTTGCTCGCAGAGGGTGGAGCCCGGCGATACGGCCAATGGCAGGTGGTTTTGTTGGTGACTACGGCGGCGCAGCCCCGGAGCGAGCTTAGGACGGGCGCCACTGCCGCAGGAGGCGCGAGGTGCGGTGCTGGCGGGTAACGGCGCGGCGGGTGGCGGGCGGCTGGCGAGGGACTGGGGTGGAGGAGGCGGAGACGGGGAGGGGTGGGCGGCGCGGGCAGGCCGACTCGCCATGGTGGCAAGCAGAGGCGGGCGGCGACCGGGTCAGAGGTCCGTGTGGCGGCGGATGGCGGGCCCGTCCCTCCTCCGTGCAGCCCCGCCCCCGGCTGAAGGTCAGCGCGCTTTGTTCCCGCCGCCCGAGAGCCCACGCGAAGCCGCGCAGGCGGTTCCTTGAGGGGACAAGGCCTCCCCAGCGAGGTGGGCCTGGGTACGCCTTGTCTCAGACCGCGCCTGGGAAGGAAGGGGTCTACTGGGCCGCCGCCTCGCCCTTCCGGGCTTTGCATGCTCTCCGCACAGTGCCCGGGTCAGACCTCACTCTCTGAGCCTGCGGTGGAGGCGGAGCCAGCCTAGTGACATACACTGAGCCTTCAGACCCGGGCGACCCTAACGGGTTCAGGGTCACCAGCAGTACCCCTTCTCCCAGGGGTATTCTTGGGGCAAGTTGGCCCGCACTTCCTCCAACTCTGCTTCACTGCCTCTTGGAGGAATTTCCGCGGTAGCTTCCGGCGCGTACGCTGCGGTAACGAGTATATGCGTATTCCACAGCAAAAAGACTCAAGTTCAAGTTTTTGGTCCAAAAGTTACATGCTTTTAAGTTACTGCCGCCTTCCTGTCATAGTAGTTGCTTCCTCTCGGTGACTAATCTCTGCTTACTACACACCAGGGGCTCCTTTAAGCTCCTGACGTGTCTTAACTCATTCACAATAGTACGTGATGTAGGTGCAACAGGCTGACTGTGCCTTAGCAAGAACCGCTCGGGTTCTGAAGTGGCTCGGTTTGTGGAATATTTGTAGGTTTGACAGATGATCGTCCCTAATCTGGAAGTCCAAAATGTGCTCGAAAAGAAATGGCTTTTGGGATGTTCTGGGGTTTTTTTTTTTTTTTTATTTTTTTTGGTATAGGAGTGTTCGACCTGTATTGCAAATTAAGTCCCTGATAGGTTAAGTGTGATGGTAGCTTGCATCTAAATTCAAATAGATTTAATCTGCCTCAGTTTTAATAATAAATGTTTATTATTAAATAAATAACGCATTGAAACAAATAACCATTCAGATGAACAGTAAGATTCAGAGAAAGCAGGGCTTTGATAGGACTAGAGTATAGTCCAGAATTAAAAAGGGATGGTTCACCTGTCGTGTAGTCTTCAGCTGTATCATTTTATGCCTTTAACTAAAGTAGATGCTGTAAAACTCAGTTGTCGGTCTCTTTTTTTTGTTTTGTTTTGTTTTTCGAGACAGGGTTTGTGTAGCCGTGGCTGTCCTGGAACTCACCCTGTAGACCAGGCTGGCCTCGAACTCAAAAATTCGCCTGCCTCTGCCTCCCGAAGGCGTGGTCCACCACGCCCGGCAGTCTCTTTTTTTTTCCCCCCCCTTAGTTGACCAATATTGGTTCACAGTGTCATAACATCTAAACACACTTTGATGTTTTAGCTTTAAATCCTGAACTGTTTTTCACAGTTAATATAGAATAACTTGTGAAAATAATAGCGATTTTTATCATTTTTGGAAATTCTGGAATTTCATTACCAAAGCTCTGGGGGGAAATGTATATATTTTGGGATCTTCTCAGAAATCATGGCCATTATGGCTTGTGAGCTGGTCATTTGGCTTTGTGTAGTTGAGTATATAGAATATACCAGTGGGCAATAAATCTCCTGCAGGGATGGTATTCTTAGAGATGAGGTAGTTCACCACTTTGGTCTGACTTTGTACTTGAGTCTTAAAATGCCCCAGCTAAGATAGATGTGGCAGTATACACCTATATTCCCAACTGCTCTGGAACTGTTTAAAAATCTGTCTTGGAAACACAGCAAGATCCTATCTCACTTTTTTTTCCTATTTGCCTGTTGTTAGTGAAAATATACTAAGTCCCCGCTAGCTGTCTTTATGTTGTGTATAAAAGTTTATGTTGTAATTGGATAAAAATAAAATTGCCAGTACCTAAATTTTTGGTTTTTTGAAAGAAAAAAAAATTCTAGGCTAGAGAGTTAATTTAGGGGTGGTTAAGATCATTGGGTGCTTTTGCAGAGGGTCTAGGTTTGAGTCCCATACTTTAAAGGTGACTATAACTTAAGTCCCAGGGTTCCAACACCCTTTTCCGGTCTCTGCGAGCAGTGAAACTACCCATACACATAAATAAGTTAAACATTTAAGAAAGGGTAGTTTAAATCTGAAGGTCTAAGGGCAACTCTCAGTGTGAAATAGGCAGATCGGTGGGTTCTTTTGCTGCTTGCATCCAGGCCCAGGTGAACTGTTTTGAAAAAGAGGCAGTAGTAATGAGCTGTTGGGGACTTTTAGCCAGTGAGCACAAGGTTTTTTGTTTACTTAAAAGGAAGTGTAAGTGGGGGTGTTGACTTGTATCAGTTTTCCAGCTCTTAAAAGGTAGAAGCAGGAAGCTCAAGGCCTGCCAGCACTACTGCAAGAAAGATGAAGTGCATTTAGGCATTTAGAATTGAAGCCGATGCCATCTTCATCTTGCTGCACCTATTGCCGAAGTAGAGGAGGGTACTAGGGAAATAGCAGGGACCAGGACTACCTGATAGTGGGAGTATGGAGGCTTCCTAGACTACACTTGGGGCCTGTTATTGATCATAGATCAGGAAGCCTGTTTTGGTGAGTAAAAATGGGTAAAGAGTCTTGGAATGGATTTTTAGGCATCTTGAAGACATAGTTGATGGTAGCATAGAGTTGTTTTCATTTAGCAGTCAGGTCTCCTCTGTCTTCTGAGAGGAAGCTCATCTGCTTTACTTTGGTCTGCTATTGAATTTTACAGTAACAGGGGGCATATTGTATTTTTATAGTGTGAAAACTACAGAAGCTGGCTTTGTGAACTTTACCTTTTGATTCTGGCTGCTTGCTGCTTGCTGCACAGCCTTAAATTCCTTTTTTCTGTGTTCTGTCAGCTGTTATAACAATGTGCTTCCATCCTGTGTCCAGGAAACTCAGTCTAGTGAGGTAAGATTAGCTCTGAGCTTTATGTACAAAAAGATAATTATATTATATTTATGATTTAAGTCACATTCAGTTGCTTCAGAGTAATTTTGTGTCTTATTCATGCAAGATCTCCAGCCTAGGGTCTCCAGTGTAAAGCAAATAGCGAGCGGTCTTGTCCTTCCTGCAGTGGGAGCAGGTGAGAGTCAGAGTTGGGAGGATACTTTTTGAGTAGTTTGTAATTTCAAATATGGGGGAAGAAAATGCCTCTGAGCAACAAGAAGAGATAGCCAGTGCTGGATTAAGAAAATTGTCCTAATATCTGCATATGCATATATATATTTCTTTTTCCACAGGGTTTCTCTGTATCGCCCTAGCTGTCCTGGAACTCACTCTGTAGACCAGGCTGGCCTTGTTTATATTCTCATAACTCTTCCAAATGCTGCACAAGTACTTCTGCCAGAGGAGCGTTTTGCTTGAGGGAAAAAAAATCATTTTTCCTTTCTTCCTGAAGCCTGGTGGTTTGGCTTCTAGAAATCTCTGGTGAGGTGACCTGCTGTTTTCTGCTGGAGGTGTTTCAGTACATGTTGTAAGCAGATGTGACTAAGGAAATGTCCTCATCTTGTGTCTTCCAAAATGCTTAGGAGAGGCCAAGATGTTCAAAGGGAGTTCAGTACCATGGTACTTAGATGCAGGGGTTAACTGGGCCAAGATATCTGGCTACCTGTTTCATGCCAAGTCCTTTGCTAAGCCCTGAACTCTACATTGAGTCAGTGGACA
This sequence comes from Mus minutoides, assembly GCA_902729485.2. Classification (NCBI taxonomy): domain Eukaryota; kingdom Metazoa; phylum Chordata; class Mammalia; order Rodentia; family Muridae; genus Mus; species Mus minutoides. The sequence goes on from LR749912.1 coordinate 105,950, forward strand.
TGCTCTGCCTTCCTGGAATTTTTTTCGTCTTTGGTCTTTGGCCTCACTAATGAGAAGTTTCAGAAGCAAGCAGAAAAGTACCACCTAGCACCTGCAGTGACCAATCTAATGTATATCTGATTGCTTAGAAATATTACAGGCTAACAAGATGGCTCAGCTGGCAAAGGGGTCTGCTGCTGGCTCCACATGGTTAAAAGGAGAGAACTGACTCCTGAAAATTGTCTTCTGACCTCCATGTGTATAGCATAAATCCCCCCCCTGGGGGGGGGGCTTTCCTGATTCCTTCTTAAAACATGTCATTTCTTTGTCCCTTTGACATGATCCTAAGTTGCAAGTCAGTCAATACTCCTGTAGGACCTGGTTGTATGTCCTTAGCTTCTCTGGGTCAGCCTGCCATCTTTCAGACTGAACCAAGTTATTGTGCTTTAGAGTCCCTTTATATCCTGCACATACTTGCTTATGTGCTGGGAGTAGAAGTCAGAGGACAGCTTCTGGGGGTCTGTTCTTTCCTTCCATATGGGACTCAGTAATCAAACTTACATATCAGGCTTAGTGGCAAGCACCTGTATTCACTGCCTCATCTCCAGGCCAGCTTAAGTTATAGTAATCATGTGCTTATCTTGTGTGGCTTTGGAAGACCTTTGGCTTTTATGAAGACAGATGATATATAAACGTGTAGGTTTTGTGAAGTGTGATGCCACTCCACAGCTTTTGTCTTTCAGGAGTGCCAGTTTAGGTGTTCATGGTTAAGAGCACTGGCTGCTCTTGCAGAGGACAGGGGTTTGGTTCTCATTACCTTATGTGGTGCCTCAAAACCACCTATAAAAAAAACACCTCCAGTTGCAGGAGGATCTAGTGCCCTCCATTGGCCTCTTTGGGTATTGCACATATATGCTACACATGCAGTCAGGCATTCATATGCATAAAAGGTTTGTTTGATTTGTTTTTTTAATCTGTAAAAAGTGGCCAGTTTAAAATTTGCTATAAAAATTTAATGTTTTCCTTCTGAAAGTTTTTTGTTGTTGTTTGGAGCAAAAAAAGGAAATGAACCTAAAGTTCTGTATTAGTATCCCCTGATGACTGTCATAATCTCATAATCTAACTTGATTGTTAGGGTTTTTGTTTGTTTTGCGTGGGTTTGTTTTGTTTTGTTTTTGAGACAGGGTTTCTCTTTATAGCCCTGGCTGCCCTGGAACTCACTATGTAGACCAGGCTGGCCTCGAACTCAGAAATCTGCCTGCTTCTGCCTCCTGAGTGCTGGGATTAAAGGCATGTGCCACCCCACCCGGCTCTTGTTTTGTGTTTTAAGACAGGTTCTTTTGTAGCCCAGGCTAGCCTCTAACTTGCTGTGTAGCCAGCATAGCCGTACCTTCCAAGTCCTGTAATTACAGGTGTGCGTTGTTATGGCTGGCTCTTGATGCCTTTTAAAAGTCGTTTGCCTAATAAGGCTTTGTGCTATGGAACCATAAAACCAGTATTAAACCTGTCATTTTAACCCTAAAAACAAGATGGATGTTTGTCTCAACACCTGCATAGCTCTTTTATGACTTTCAGTGTTTGGTAAACACAGTGATTGTGCTGGCACTTTGCCTTGGTTTCAGTGTGCAGAGGAGAGACTCGCAGGGCAGCATAGTCTGTATGAATGTATCAGAGATGGGCTGACTTGCTGTACCACTGCAGTGAGGTAATTGACCTTCACAATTGCTTCAAGTGGGTGTGGCTTCTCAGTCTTTGATTCTGAGACTCTTGTACTGAGGATTGCTGTACAAATGGGAAAGGGTGGTGGGCCGGGAGTGCAGTCTAGAGAAGCTGCTGTTAGTCATAGGTAGGTAATGGCGTACTGTAACTGTGGAGCCGAAGTGTAAGGAATGCCAGTGTGTAACCAACTCAGTGTTTATTGCTTTTTTTTTTTTTTTTTTTGGTTTTTCGAGACAGGGTTTCTCTGTGTAGCCCTGGCTGACCTGGAACTCACTCTGTAGACCAGGCTGGCCTTGAACTCAGAAATGCGCCTGCCTCTGCCTCCCAAGTGCTGGGATTAAAGGCGTGCGCCACCACCGCCCGGCTTATTGCTTATTCTTTAACCCAGAAATATTACATGAAAATCTTGCCATCTAAATTAAGAATAGCAAGGGGTGGCAGGCCACATTTGACTAAGGTATTCAATGGAGACCTCAAACAAAAGTATATGGTAGAAAAGCCTTGTTGGACATCTGGGCAATAGTGTTTGCTGGAATTGAGAATGGTTCACTTTGTAGGGTAGATGTAGGAATGTACATCTGTGGCCAGTGAGTTTGGACTCCAAAGATCTAGGGTGTGAGGAAGGTTCTTTGGAGGTGAAGCTGAGTGGGAAGCTGCTGTGTTGCTCTGGGTTTGGTCATGTGCAGTACTGTTGTTGTCTTACTCTTTTTACTTTCATAAGTAACTTAATTTTTAAAAAGACTAGTCATATGTACTGCTGGTTTTGTGTGTCATTTTGATACAAGAGTTATCAGAGAGGAAGGAACCGCAACTGAGGAAATGCCTCCAAGATCCAGCTGTAAGGCATTTTCTCAATTAGTGTTCAGTGGGGGAGGGCTAGCCCATTATGGGTGGGATCACAAGTGAGTTGGTGGTTCTGAGTTCTGTAAGAAAGCAGGCTGAGCAAACCAAGGGAAACAAGCCAGTAAGCAGCATCCATGATGGCCTCTGCATCAGCTTCTGCCTCCAGGTTCCTGCCCTGCCTGAGTTCCCTGTTCTGACTTCCTTTAGTGGTAACAGCAATGTGGACATGTAAGCAGAATAAACCCTTTTCTCCTCTTGCTTTTTGGTCATGGCGTTTCATTGCAGTGATAGAAACCCTACCTAAGACATGTGACATGTTTTTGTGCATTTTGAGTTTGTTTTGTGACAGGGTTTCCTGTGTATCCCTGGCTGGCCTGAACCTCAGTATGTAGACACTTGCCTGTGCCTACCAAATCCTGGGATTAAAGGCATGAACCACCTGCACACATTTTATTTTGAAACAATAAAAACCTAATAGAAAATTCAGCTAGTTAACTGTGAAACAGTTGTCCATCACTCTTGCTGGAACTGTTTTTCCTGTCTCCTGTTTTCCTAGCAGGAGTATAGCTTTCAGAAGGTCTTGTTACAGAAGGTACACTTGGCAAGAGTGAGGGGCTTTGTATGGTTGTCCTTTTTTCCATTCATCATACCCCCTTGAAGTAAGAAGGCTGCCTAGAGAAGCAAGTATTCTTATAGAGTGGTCGTGTTGAGTGTCACATAGTGTTTTTACAGTGTAGGTGGCATAAAAGATTAGCATTATTCTGTCTATATGAGAGACAGTTCAAACAATGTGCTTTTGAATTGTTTGAATAAGTTGCTGTGTGGATCTGTTAGGTTTACTGTAGAGAGAAGGCAGATTAGGATTCTGTTTTCTTACTGTAAAGTCTGGTCACTTTAGTGTCAGTAAGAATGTTTTGGATCTAGCTCAGTTTGTAGCATGCATGGAGTCCTGGATTTTATACCAGCCCTACATAAGCCTAGCATGCTGGTGTATACTTGTCATTAGTACTGGGGATGTGGAGGCTGAGGGTCAGGCGTGCAGGGTCATCAACTACACAGCCAATTGAAGGCCAGTCTGGCCTACATGAGACCTTGTCTCAAAAAATTTTTCATTTCATTTTGTTTTTTCACATGATCTCACTGTGTAGCCCTATTTATCCAAGAACTATCTATGCCTCAGACTCAAGTGATGTATTTGTGTCTGCCTCCCAGTTGTTGGGATTAAAGACATACACCACCATGTCCAGTGAAACCTAGATCCTAAGTGTACCTGTCTATGAGATTAGACATGTACCTGCGCATATAACTTCAGGTCACATCAGGGCATTTCCATTTCCTTCACCTGCAAAAAGGTCTCAACTGCCATGTCTGGTGGAGTGCCATCGTGGTGCTGGAAGAGTAATAGAACATTTGTGTGTGTGTGTGAATGTAATTGTGAACTTTCTCATTTGTAGGGAACAAAGGAGTTCAGATGGCAGAAAACAGGTAAGCCAAAATGGACTTTGTTTACTAGATTTCAAAGTTTAGGTATGGAGCTAGAGCCCACTATATTTCAGAAACTAGAATTCAAAGTTAACTAGTTTAAACTTCAAGTGGTAATGTCCTTTTTCTCCCTTTTGTTGGCAAAGAAATTGATCTCACCAGCGGTCTCCGGTGAAGTTTCTGTGCTCCCTAGCCTTTAATCCCTATTTCCCCACCCTTGGTGAAGTTATGTCATTAATCTGACATACCTATCAGGGATCAGGGAAAGGATTTTTAGTGGGATATGCAAGGTCAGTGTTGGTTGAGTGTTGTTTTGATTTTTTTAGTTGATATATAAAATAATAGATTTTATCATGGCATTTTCATACATGTGTGTCATTAATTTTGTTCATAATTGCCCTTCATTTTTCCATAGCTCCCTCTGCTTTCATGTCCCAGAGATGCACTGGAAGGGCTTGTAGAACTTTGTCTTCAGGAAGGTATACATGGCTCTTTGGTAGCCAGTCAGGCCTGTGTTTGTGAAGCCATTGTTTTAGTGATGCTGCATGGTTGGCAGAGCACTGTGACCATTGCATCTACGGTACAAGGCAACTTGTGTGCTCTGCTCACCAGGGGATAGCTTGTTGTTCTAGTGAAGTGGCTTAAGCACTATAGACCAGTTATATCATCAAGAGATTGACTGTCAGAATAAAATTAGCAGGCTGGAGAGATGGCTCAATGGTTTAGAATGTGTACCACTTTTGCAAAGACTTAACTTTTTGTTCCCATCACCCACATTAGGCAGCTCACAAACTTCAGTTCAGAGGATCTCATGTCCTCTTCTGGCCTCCATTGGCATTGCGCATAACCACATATGAACATACTCAAACATAATTTTTGTTGTTGGGTTTTGTTTTTGTTTTGTTTTTAGGACAGGGTCTCAATGTGTAGTAGCCCTGGGTGGCCTAGAATTCCTGGTGTGCACAAGCATGGCTCAAAATTCCTAGAAATCCACCTGCCTCTGTTCCCAGGTGTTGGGATTGAAGGTGTATATCATCACACATGGCACATAAAAGGATTTTTTTTTTAGTTTTAGAAATTAAAAATGAGGCAAAGTGTGTTGGTATACAATTGTCACCATAGGAAGCCAGGACTACTGAGTTAGACCCTGTCTCAAAACAGAAAGGAAAAGTTAAGAAGCTTTGGCAAGGGTTACAGATTAGACCTATGTAGAGCAGCCTTTGTATTGGGTGTGAGGAAAGGGAGCTGGATGGATGTGATCTTTTTAGATGGGAGGAAGTCTCCCTTAAATAACACATGCGTGTCTGTGTTGTCTTTTTTGTTTATTATCTCCCTACCTCCTTGGGGGACCAGGTCTTATGTAGCTCTATCTGTCCTGCAACTTACTGTGTAGACAAGGCTGGCTTTGAACTCACAGAGATAAACCTGCCTTTGCCTCTCAGGTGCTAGGATAAAAGGCATGGTGCAGCGTGCCCAGCTAGTGTTGTCTTCACCTGACCTGGAGTCTCTTGCTGTACAGATCCCTAATACATTGGATAAACACTGAAAATGCCAGTTGGTGCTATCTGTGAGATTCTGTTCATAATACTTTGTAAACTTGTTGTTTTAGTCTTTCAGATGGAGGCCCTGCAGATTCTGTGGAAGCTGCTAAAAATGCCAGTAATACAGGTAAGTGCAATACAAGCAGTGATTATAGAGGGTTTCCATGTGTAACTGGGGGTTTCTTCTCCAGAACCACTTTGTTACTATAAATGACCTGAGTGTCAGAATGTTAATCAGACTGGCACCCAACTTTCCTCTCCTGCTTATTTTGAAGCAAAACCTAGATGTATGTTTGTGTATGTAAATTCACATGCAGTCATGTACAATGCACATCTGATTGAATACATACACTAATAATGATAAAGTGAAAAAAAAAATCTTAACTGTCTCTGAGCAGGGTGTGCAGACCATGATATAATTCCAGCACTTGGGAGTCCAAGCGGGAGGGTCTTTAGTTCCAGGTGGGCCTGGATTGTATGAGAGGAATTGTTCAGCTCCATCACCTAGTGCAGGACAGTTCCCATTCTCTTGGTGCCTCCTTTTTTTTTTTTTTTTTTTTTAATTGGGGGAACAGGTTCTAAATAATAACTCAGTGTAACAAGTTCAGAACAAAGGCATGTGAGGAGGTCAGAATACTTTTCGTAGGTAGGTTTGGGTGGGGAAAGCTTTCCAGGGAAGAGGGCAGTCTGGGGAAAGCTATCTCTTTGAACTAAGTGGGTGGATGCTTTAGAAGCTAATCTTGTCCTTGTCCCTGGCTTCCAAACACCAATGGAACTGAGGAGCAAGGTGTAACCAGAGTTAATTACCAACCCGTGAAAATTGGTAGTCAGTGATCTCAGGGACCTAGGCTAGATACAGGCAGGAGCCTCTGACTGTCACCACCTACCCACTGGGGTGATTAACAGAGATAACTTTTTTTGTTTTGTTTTGAGATAGGGTTTCTTTGTGTAACCGTGGCTGTCCTGGAACTGACTAGGTAGACCAGGCTGGCCTCAGAGATCCACCTGCCTCTCCCACCAGCCCCCATTTCCCCATCCCAAAAGATACTTTTTTTTTTTTTTTTTAAGATTTATTTATTTCATGTATATGAGTACAGTGTTGTTATCTTCAGGCATACTAGAAAGGGCATCGGGTCCCCATTACAGACGGTTGTGAGCCACCATGTAGTTGCTGGGAATTGAATTCAGGACCTCTGGAAGAGTAGTCAGTGCTCTTAAAGGCTGAGCCATCTCTCCAGTCCCCAAAAGATACTTTTAGGATACAAGTCTCTAAACAAGTAATTTTATTATATTTAGAAATTAGGAGCAAAGATAAGTAAACGTGTTGGGGATTTATATATTTGTTTATTTTAAAGCAAGTGTGGTCTGAGGTGCTACAGTTTTTTCTTATCTTTACAACACAAGCCTCTTTTCTTACACAGAATTCTGGCTTAAAAGCGCTAGGTAATGTACACTACTTTTTTGTTTGTTTTCTGAGATATCTCTTTGTAGATCTCTGTGTATCCCTGGCTGTCCTGGAACTCATTATGTAGTCTAATCCCCGATTTCAGATTGCCTGCCTCTTCTTCCAGAGTGCTGGGATAAGAGCTTTTGACACTGTCCCTAGCTGGGAATATATTTCTAACAGACATTTGTGGTAATAAGGATTTAGCCCCAGGGCTTCATATGCTAGGCAAGTAGTATACTATTGAGTTACAGTCCAGAACTCTTGTGGGTTTTTTATTTTGAGGTAAGGAAGGTCTTGGCATGGCATTTCCTTACTTAGCCTTTTGAGTAGCTTGGGTTGACAAGCCTGAGATCCAGGTTGGTGTTCGGGTTCTTGGCTGCTAACTAACTCTTGTCATTTCCAACTCCTCATAGAAAAACTCACAGACCAGGTGATGCAGAACCCACAAGTGCTGGCAGCTTTGCAGGAACGTCTTGACAATGTCCCTCACACTCCTTCTAGTTACATAGAAACGTAAGTACATAGCCAGTTTAGCAACAGAACAAACATCTTCGTGCCTTAGAGGAGCAGCAGGTGTGTTATTCATAACTCAAGAGCAGCTCATCTTGTCTGCTTGGTAGTGCACAGTACCACCATGTGGCTGGTAGAGGACTCAGCTAATAAGCTAGAGTGCTATCTATCTGGCCAGCTGTAGGACACTTGTACTTTTACCCTTGTCAGGAGGCCTGTGTCCTGGCTCTGTTGTATGGTAGAAATGAGACATTGCTTCTCAGGGCCTCCCTGTCTGCCTTCTGGAAGAAATGAGCCACCTCAGGCTCCATGTCCAGTTGGCTAAGGCTTGGCTGTTACAATAGGAGGAGACACTGCACATTTCCTTGTGTCCATTTAGAAACCATTCTGCGTTTACTCTACTCGGTGGGTACAGTTTGTTTTAGTTCTGTTTGACTTTCCTTATTTGTTGTTTGTTGGTGGAGTGGGTGGTAGGATGTAGTGAGGGGGTTGAGAATGGTGTCTGGTTTTCTGGTTTTGCTCACTGAGACAGAGACACAGGGTGATGATAGCTTGTGAGAACACAGCCTCACATATCTGTTGGGCCAGCACTGGCTGCTTATGTGGGCCTGTATTCAAATTTGCTGTGAACACGTTTTCACTTGTGGCATTACTTTTCGGGGGTTTTTTTTGTTTGTTTGTTTTTTGTTTTTCGAGACAGGGTTTCTCTGTGTAGCCCTAGCTGTCCTGGAACTCACTCTGTAGACCAGGCTGGCCTCTAACTCAGAAATCTGCCTGCCTCTGCCTCCCAAGTGCTAGGATTAAAGGCGTGTGCCACTACCGCCCGGCACTTTTCGGGTTTTAATTTAAACAATTTCATAGGTTAAATTCTTTTTTCTTTCCTTTCATATTCAAGACGGGGCTTCTCTGCGTAGCCCTGGTTGTCCTGGAATTTACTCTGTAAACCAGGCTCACTTCAGAACTCAAGAGATCCACCTACCTCTGCTACTTGCGTGCTGGGACTAAAGGCATGTGCCACCATTGCCCTGCATGGTTTTTGTTTTGTTTATCTGGTTGGTTGGTTGGTTGTTTTTCCTTTTGATTTTAGGAGTGCTCATACAAACAAAGAAAAGAAACTCTGGAATCAAGGCAAAGAAACTCTTAGCTGGTGCAATTAGGAGAATTCTGTGAGGTTGCCTATAGACTACATGATCAGTTCTAGCATCAGGGCCTACATGCCTGACTCCTTGTCAGCCAGCCTGTGTCTAGTCCTTGTGTGGGAGTTCTGCTTTTGCTCTTTATTGTTATTTCATCCTGTTGTACGCATGTAGAGATCAGAAGATAGTTTAAAAGAGTTGGTTTTCTCGTTCTATCTTGTGATTCTCAGGTCATTAGGCTTGGTAGCAAGCGCCCTTACCAACTGAGCCATCTCTACCAACTGAGCCATCTCTTTGGTGGGCTTTTGTTTTACATTATGAGTGTATATGTGTGTGCATGAATGCTTGAGTACAGATACACATAGATGCCAGTGGCATCTCATTTCCCTAGAGCTAGAGTGTTAGGTAATTTTAAGTCACTCAGCATGAGTGCTAGGAACTGAACTCAGATCTTCTGTAAGAGTGGCAAGTACTGTTGAGCCATCTCTCCAGCCCCAGTCTTTGGTTCTTTTGAAAGATAAAATCTTTCGTGGTGGCCTAGTCTGAGCTTGAATTGGCTATGTAGCCAAGACAAGCCTTGAACATCTGATCCTTGTTCATCAACTTCTCAAGTGTTAAGACTATAGGTGCATAACACCATGCCCAGATCCCCACTTCTTTTGTTTTTCGTGTGTGTGTGTGTGTGTGTGTGTGTGTGTGTGTGTGTGTGTGGTGTTTGTGGGTGTATGTGCCTGTGTATGGTGGGAATTGGACCAAAGGCTATCTGTATATTAGGTTGGTGTACTACCTTTGACCTACACTTTTCCCCCCTTGGTCTCTGTATATCCCAGAATAGCATTCAACTTCTGCAACTCTTATTGTTGTAGCCTCCCACATGATTGGGATTGCAAATGTGCTCTTTGGTCTATTTTTCATCACCAGTTTGGTTGGGACAAGAGAATAATTTTATAAACTGATACTCCATTTCTGCTTTTGATATATTATGGGATTGATTTTTTTTTTCTTTTTTGATAGGGTCTTTTTATATATACCTGGCTGTCTTAGAACTTGTTAAGTTAGGTAGATGGGGCTGGACTTGTGCTCACAGAGAATCCACCTGCCTCTGCTGGAATTAAAGGCTTGTACCACCTTGCCCAGCAAGCAGTCCATTCTTTTCCGTTGGCTTGTTTGCAAGTAGGGTTTTAGCAGCTCTTTCTAGTCAGGGTGCTTATTGTATATGTATATGTAGTTGTTTGCTGGCACTAGGTGTTTTATTTCCTGTTCTCTCATAGTTTACCTAAAGCTGTCAAAAGAAGAATTAATGCTCTGAAGCAGCTCCAGGTGAGGTGTGCGCACATAGAAGCTAAGTTCTACGAGGAAGTTCATGACCTGGAGAGGAAGTATGCGGCCTTGTACCAGCCTCTATTTGACAAGGTACGTGCTGTTAATGTGCTTGCTTCATGCAGTAACTCCTGTGGGGTGAGACACAGTACCACCTAGGGAATTTGACTGTCTTTGCAGAGGCCTGTGTAAACATCTTAGCTTTTGAGTTTGCAGAGAGCCTAATGTACTGATGGACTCTTGGCTTTTTATGTAGAGAAGAGAATTCATCACTGGTGACGTGGAGCCCACAGATGCAGAGTCAGCGTGGCACAGTGAGAATGAGGAGGAGGACAAGTTGGCTGTAAGTTTCTGTTGTGCAGTGTTGTTTGATCCTAGTTATTTTTGTGGTATTGGGAGATGACCACAAGGGCTTGCTCTGCTTCATGGTTTCTGTCCACAAAGCTTTGTAGAGTGGGACTACAGTAGTTCCCTTCTCTCCACTGGATGCATGAGTTTATGATGACACTGAGGCATCTAAGGCAGTGTGACAAGTGAGTTACTACCCCTTCTTAGTGGTGTCTGCAGCATAGGATTGAAATACAGATCAGGCAGGCAATAATTGATTGTAGTGTGCAAGGCATGGTGGAACATGATTTTTACCCCAGCATTAGAGAGATAGGCAGACAGATTCTTGTGTTCCAGGCCAGCATGGGCTACATAGAACAAAGCTAATCAATGAGAGTCCAAGGCTAGAGGAGGTGGGGGTTACAGTAGGTGGGGCTGAACGTCTTCCTCAGTGGGGAAGAAGGCATGTGTATTGAGGGGCCATTTGGAGCCTCAGGCTGCTCGTCCTCACTCTGTCTTTAGACTATCAGGTAACTGAATGACCAGCATCATGACATCGTATCCACTTTCTGTGACAGTCTCATCCACATACCATGGAAAGTTCTAGCATGGTACAAGGTTAATTTTAACTTATATTCTGGAGGTTTGTTTGCTTTGCTTTGCTTTTTTTTTTTTTTAAGGTACTAGGGATGTAACCCAGAGGCACACCTGCAAAAGGCAACTACTACTGCGTTACACCGAAGCCCCTGTCTGCCTCATTTTGTGTTTAGATAACAGAGAGCTTTGGTTCGATAGAGCTATCTTTCAGTGATCTTTTTGGAAATATATTTAATATTTATGGTTATGTGTAATGCTTTTTTTTTTTTTTTTTTTTTTGGAAACAGGGTCTTAATATGTAACTTTGGCTGACATGGAACTCGCTGTATAGACTAGGCTGGTCTTAAACTCACATAGATGGCATATGCCACCATAATCGGCCAGTGTTCCAGTTTTAGACATTGGCAGAACTTGGTTGAAGCTGTGGTTTTACATTTCGTTTGTTCCTATGATCCAAGAAAAGCCCATTTTGATGATTTAAAGATCTCTGCATGTTGTTCTGACTTAACAGGCATCATGATAAGCATTCAGAATCCATTTGGGCCGGGCATGGTGGCGCACGCCTTTAATCCCAGCACTCGGGAGGCAGAGACAGGCGGATTTCTGAGTTCCAGGCCAGTCTGGTCTACAAAGTGAGTTCCAGGACAGCCAGGGCTATACAGAGAAACCCTGTCTCGAAAAACCAAAAAAAAAAAAAAAAAAAAATCCATTTGGTTCAGCTTCCTTTAACCTACCTTCCTTCTGAGGCTGTATTCTAAGTCTTCCTTCCATAGTACTCCATGGCCTATCTGATCACAGTGCTGGTGTTTGTTCAGTACATCTACCCTTATTACCCTCATGCTTTTTCCTGGGAACTGCATACCCAAGTTGAGCAGTGTGCTGATTACAGTGCTCCTGCAGCAAACAGATTTTCCTGGGGTTTGTGTACTTGTTCTGTTTGTTTGTTTGTGAGACAGCCTTGGCTGGCCTGGAACTTGGTATATAGACAAGGCTGCCCTCAAATTTATGGTAGTCTTTATGCCTCTGCCTCTCATGTGCTGGAATAACAGGTGTCAACTACCATACCTGGCCTGAATTGGGGTTTTCTTTACATTCTTGGTAATGGATGTGTCTCCATATATGTGTCTGTTAGAAGCTGTTGCAGTTTTCATTTTTTGTATGATGATAGGAAGCTCACCAAGCCAAACTGAACAGTCTTTCACAAATCTGGCGGCAGTTTGACATCTGTTCTGTTTTGTTTTCCCCTCGATAGGATATTCATTGTGAAATTACACTTGGACATAGTACCATGAAACACAGGAGGAAAAGGAAATTGTATAATGGCTCTTAAAATAATGTCTGACAGTAAGTCCTTGAACTGTGTTAAATTTTGATTTCAAAGATCTGTTTTGTAGGGAGAGATGAAGAATAAAGTAGTCCTAGCTGAGAAAGAAGCAGCAGCAGTAGAAGAGCTGAACCCCAAAGGCATCCCTGAGTTCTGGTTCACCATCTTCAGAAATGTGGACATGCTTAGTGAGCTGGTGCAGGTGAGGGGCTTCTGCCTGGTAAGCAGGTGGGTTGGGGAGACTGGGGTGATGCCCAATTCTTGTATGTTGAGAGCTTGGCTGGTGGTGGTTACATGCCGCTTACCCGGGTGCTGCTGGGATTCTTTTTAAGATGAATGAAAAGTCTCCTTTTGGGGGCTGGCACTTGGAGAGCAGCCCTGATCCCTAGGGGCTCTAAAGACTTGTTGGGGGCAGCCGAATTTTCTTTGGCAGTACTTGGCAAGGCTTATAATTCTGCCAATTCTGCCCATACCAGAGCTTGAGAGGCTTCTCTCCTGTACCTCCTATAGAGCCCAGAACTGCACGCCAAGACCTTGTTCACAAGGTTCTTCCTGTGAGCACAGGGAATCTGGGGAGAGGTGTTTTCAGAATCTCCTCACATGATCCATGTATGCCCCAGGTGGCTCATAGTCCTGTTTGGCTTTATAGGATGGGAAGTATGCATAAAGAAGGGGTTGGGGGTTGAGTCAGGCTGGTGGGGACAGTTGTTTTGTGTGTGTGTGTGTGGTCCTGGGTGTTGTTGCTCACACTGCTAGGTGGGGACAAACCAAGTAAACTCCGTTGTGATGAGGGTATAGTTTCCAGTATTTAGGTACTAGGCTGCTTCTTTCTGGGTATCACTGTTGTATGTGTGGTCTGGCCAGCTTTCTGGCAGCTCTGGTAAACGTGAGGGATGGGGGCATAGGACTTATTGGTAACATGGCTTTGCTTGTGGAGAGAGTTCTGGTACTTTAATGGGAGTGTATGTGCATGTATTTATTCTCACACCTCCATATTGGTTCTTGTCTGATGTTGAGACTTCCCATTTGGGGTAGCAGTAGACGCATGATAGGCTGCTGGGATGACCATTCAGATCAGGTGGCAGGCATATTGGTGTAGAGTTCATGCACCTTTATTGGTATCAGATATGTGATTGCTTTTGGTGTGGTCTGTTTTTTATATGGTTTTTTGTTAGTTTTGTTTTGTTTCTCTAATAGCTAATAGATAAGGTTTGTTTTTATTCTGTAATGTTTAAAAAACAAACAAACAAACCTCATAATTTGGACGTGGCCTTTAGTGGGCTTAGTTCTGAGAGGTTTGGAACTTTCAATCCTGAGACTCAGTGTCACCCTCAGGGTGAATTCTAACCTGTAAGTAGTATGTCATTTCAGGAACCCAAGTCGTCATATCTTTAGCTTTTTCTCATGTTGGCTCTTACTGTACAAGTCTAAGCAATAGTCATTGTAAATCATAGAACAAAGGGAGCCATTGGCTCCTGTATGTTAGGCTTTGACATATTCTGTGTTCTTACAGAAGTGGCATATGCAGATTTGAGATATTAATTGTCCCTAGTTAATACTGTGCAGGAAGACCAGCAACTACTTTAGCCATCTCCCCTGGTGCCAAGCCTTTATTTTGTCATTTTAGATGTTGGGGGCCAAAAGTCTTGGTTGGTGGCACTGTATCAACTGTAGGGTCAGATGGTGGCAGGAGAGCATGGGACTTCGCAGCAGGCAGCATTGATGACACTCTTAAGAGACAGGCGGCAGCTGACTCTTGGTGTGTTGCTGCCGCCACCAGAGATACATAGTGAACAAATCAGCATTGCTTTCCAGAAGTTACTACAGGACAAAGACAGGAAGCCAATGGAGACAACCCAGCATCTCGGGCACATACAGCTATGACTGCCATGAGGGGGGGCTGTTGTTCAGGCTCTCTCTTCCTTTGTTAGGAATATGATGAACCGATCTTGAAACACCTGCAGGATATTAAAGTGAAGTTTTCAGACCCTGGACAACCTATGGTGAGTAGTGACCAAGCTCCTTACTCATTGACTAAGGTGCAAAAGATCTGATTTTTGTCACTCTGAGTTGGGCAGCCCTGAGGATGCCTGCTCATCAGACTTCTCTTGCTGCTGCAGTTGGTAATGGGCACATTTGGCCAGTAACACGGACCATATCTTGTCCCAAAGCTGAGTAGCCAGCTGGATACAGGCTACTGCCAAGTTGACTTTGCCTTGACTGCCGGGCTGAGGTTATCACCTGGTCATCCTCTGATTTAGTTGCTGGATTTTCTTGTTTGGTGGAGAAGATTGACATACCATACTTTTCCTAGGAGTCACATGGGAAGTAGCAGGACATTGTGGCATGAGCGCATAATCCCAGGAGGGAGGTGGATTACTTGAATATAGGAGTCGGGATCAGCCTGAGTCACACGGCACAGTGAGATCTCTTCTTAAAAGATTGGGAAGAACATATACAAACATGGACAACACTGGTTCAGAAATCCAGATTCTAAGAAAAGTAACTTCCTTAAAATAACCAACGTAGATGTGACTGAAACTACCCCAAAACAGCTTCAAACATGGGACAAGGTGTGGCCTCTGGGAAGATGGGCTTACTAGGATGTGCCGGGCTGGTGCTTGCTGGGCCTCACCTTCTACTCAGGAGCACTGTTCGTAACCTGTCAGTCTTGCTGTGGCTGGCGGGTTCCATTCCAGTGCTACAGGATTTCCAGTGACACATGACTGACTGGCTGGCTAGTGGCTTTCAGTTTCAGGTCTTGGAGACACACTGTTAAGAGGAGATAGGCAAGGGATCTTGAGGGAGGAAGCTAGAGGTTTTAGTCTTCTCATTTCTATCCCAGTCCCAGCTTAACAGGTGGAGATAGGACAGTGGGTGGGATTTCTTGATCATCAGTCCTTAGGGCAGCTGTATACATCCCATCCCTTTTTCCTTTATAAAAGTTAACATTTGCCTATCAACTCTGAAGATTGCCTCTCGTGGTCAGAGGCTGTCTGTCTCCTTGTTCACGTGGCCACAGAAGCGCCTTTCCACCCAAAGCTCTGGCTGTGCTACCTGATCTCTACCTTTCCTGAATGGGCAGACTTGAGATGCTCTGTGGCATTTTACTTTCAGTTCATCCAGACTCAATTGTACTTTTGCCTTCTTAGGAATTATCATTGTTGTGAAATAGGGTCTTGTTGTGTAGCCTGAACTAATCCAGAATATAGACTTAGCTGATTTCAAAGTTGTGGCCCTCTTGCCTCTGCTGCTCATGTTCTGGAATTACAGGCGTATGCTACCTTGGCTGGTTGGTTTTGTTGTTGTTGTTGTTGTTGTTGTTGTTTGTTTTTGAGATAGACTATTCACACTGTATCTCAGGAAGGCCTGAAAATCATGGCACTCTCCCCCTGCCTCAGCCTTCCAGGTGCTTAGAATATAAAGCACAAGCTCACCTACTCTCAGCTAGATGAGATATTCTCATTCATATTCATTTTCTTTCTCTTTCTCTCTCTCTCTCATTAGTAGCTTGTTTGATTTCTGATGATTCCATCCGTTCCCAGCCAATTTTATCTTGCTCTGCATGTTAGTTGGGGCTGTGCTCCTGCTGAGGCAGTGGTTATGAGCATGATCCAGCTAGGCTAGAATGTGTTGAAGTTAGGCCCAGTTCTTCCTTCCAGTCCCATGCTCCCAGAAGTAAGATACAGACTCAAAATATATTGCTAGGCTCATCTCTGACTAGATATAATTAAAATATATCATTCATTCCTCTATATTCTGCCATGTGGCTGGTGGCCTGTGCTCAGGTACATGCATCCTTCTCACATCTTCCTGGCCAGTCTCCCTTCTGGCTTTATCCCAGAATCCTTTCTCTCCCAGATGTTCCACCTCTATTTCCTGTCTAAGCCATAGGCCATAGGCTTTTTAAATGACAGGTGATGCATCCATACAGCACACAGATACTCGTTCTCTCTGTCAGGATGGGCTGCTCCCCCCTCCCCCCCCTCCAAAACAAAGACCACAGATGATGGTTATGGAGGTCGGACACATTGAATTGTTTTGATACATTTTGCCTCAGAAAATCATCTTGCTTGTTTTGTTTTTGTTTGTATGTATTTTTGAAACCAAGTTTTTTCTGTGTAGCCTTGGCTGGCCTTGAACTCAGGGGTCTGCCTGCCTCTGCCTCCCAAGTACTAGAATTAAAGGTGTGCATCACCACTGCTCATTTCCTTTATTTTTTGGTTATATATTTGTGAATTGGCTAGTGTTTTCCTTGATGCCATTGGACTTGATATACCTGTTTTTTTCTGCAAATATTGTCTCTGTTGATATACCTGTTTTTTCTGCAAATATAGTGCTCTGTGAGGCACTGTGCAGCTTCAAGGGAGCAACTGACACTGTCCTCTATTTGCCTCTCACTGCAGAACACAAAATCTGATCCAGATTTCATACAGGGCGGGGCTGCCCATGCTGATTTAGTAGGAAGGGCTATGTGATATGTTGTGAGTTAGTTCCTTAAGTTCTTTGTGTAGAGGTTAGGTAGTTCTTAATCTGGATTTTTGCTTCAGTCTTTTGTGCTAGAGTTTCACTTTGAACCCAACGACTACTTCACCAATCCTGTCCTGACGAAAACGTACAAGATGAAATCAGAGCCAGACAAGGCCGACCCGTTTTCTTTTGAAGGTCCTGAAATTGTGGACTGTGATGGGTAAGAACATGTCTTTCTGCAACAACAGCAGTAATGCAACATTTAAATTTTAGAATGAAGAGTCAGGTGTAGGGGTGCATGAGAGTTCAAGGCCAGGCTAGGCTATATACAGTAAGATTTCTGTAAAACAAAAAGATCAAAATTGGGAATGATGTAAAAAAAAAAAAAAAAAAGTCTTAGGGGCCAGAGAGATGACTGTGTAAGCATAAGGATCAGAGATCAAACCCCAGCACTTAAATAACAAGCCACATGTCTGTAGCCCCAGCTTTGAGGGTCCAGAGGACAGAAAGATTGCTGGGAATTGTGGGCTTCCAGCCTACTCAAGAAAATAGGAGCCCTGGGTTCAAGAAGACCCTGCTTCAAAGGATTGGGTGAAAGTGTTATGGAGGACATGAGGACAGCTGATACCCTCTTCTGTCTGCATCTGGCCTGTGCATGTATGCAGGCGCGCGCGCGCGCACACACACACACCACAGTTTGTACTTAGAGCAATGCAGAAATATTTTTCTGTTTGTGAGACAGGGTTTCTCTATCATGGAACTCCCTCTGTAAACCAGGTTGGCCTCGAACACACAGATCTACCTATCTCTGCCTCTCGAGTGCTGGGATTAAAGGTATGTGCTATTACTACCCAGCAGTAATTTTTTAAAAATATATTTTAAAGTCTGGAACCACTTAAAAGCTCTTCAGAAGTTGTCTGCAGTAGCTTATAGTTGGAACGCTGCAATGTGGACATGGCTAAAACTGGAAGGTGTGTTGTGACTTAAGGTTCAGATATATTTGGAAGCCTGTCCTCAGTTTCTCTTTGAATGGAGCCAGGCTTTGAATTCTTAGATAACCAGGAATTGAAAGGTTTTTGGTTTTTTGTGACACTGGAAATTAAACCTAGGACCTTTACACAGAAGACCAAGTGCCCTTGGGGCTTGTGTCCTCAGCCCTAAGTTTCTTTTTTAAGATTTATTTTTTTATTTAATGAGTGTTGTGTCTGCATGTGTATCTGTACCACATGCATGTGGTGCCCACATAGGTTGAAAGAGGGCATCAGATGCTCTGAAGTTGGAGTTGAGGATGGTTGTGATGCCACTGTGTGGTTGCTGGGAAGCAAATACTGGTCTTTTGAGCTATTTCTCCAGCAGAAGTGGTTTTTTGAGTTGTTTTTGAGTCAGGGTGTCATTAGGTAGCTCTGGCTTGCCTAAAGCTTGCTCTGTAGATTAGGCTGCACTTAGAGATCCACCTGCATCTGCCTCCAGAGTGCTGGGATTAAAGGCTATGCCACCATTGTGCCCAGCAAAGCCCCAAACTCTTAAGAGGAAAAGTATTTGTTTAATGGTGAAGTTAATCCATGTCACAGTTCACTTACAGCTTTGGAATATGGCACTGATTTGCTACCTGATAAATGACAGTGTTGGTTTCTAGACCACTCAATGGAGATACAGCTTGAAGTTGACTCCTGTGATTGTATTTCACTGTTTGGGAAATTGACGGTTGAAGTAAAACGCTCACCAGAACCAGCTCAGTGTTGTTAATGTCACTACATGATTTGGGGCTTCATTCAAGTCCTACTTGATTCAAAGGCTTGGGGTATTCAGAGTTAGGTTAGGGGAGATCTTTTTCCAGGGCCGGTTGTCATGTAGGAGAGACTTGGCTTTTTCATGTGTTCCTAAGCAGACATCATTCAGCTGCCACCAGAAGTGAGACAGTGGCCCCTGCTGTCCTGTGGTACTAGGTGTGCTCAGGCATAACAGGTGGTGATGAGTTCTTGAGCATTCTGTGGACTTGACAGCGTCTTGCACAGAAGACATTTCAGCATCCTTATGGACTATTGTAGAAGAATGCTGTTGTCATTTCAGAGCTGTAGGGCTTTTGAGCATTGGTTATTCAAGGATGATGAGACCAGGCTAGCTCTTGTAAGCTGCCTGCCATACAGATGGACTTTGGGGATCTTTTCCCTGGTTTGCAGATGAGTGATGTCAGATGTTACATAGGGCTCTGGCTTCCTTCCTGGACAGTAGTGGGATTTCTCTTGGGGCAAGTGTCTATAACAGCTACCTTGTCCCTGCAGGTGTACAATAGACTGGAAGAAAGGAAAAAATGTCACAGTCAAAACCATCAAGAAAAAACAGAAGCACAAGGGCCGGGGCACCGTACGAACCATCACCAAGCAAGTGCCCAATGAATCTTTCTTCAACTTCTTCAGCCCCCTGAAAGGTGGGCAGGGGCCGCTCGCTCTGTGTTCTCTATAAAGTTGTTCTACTCCTTCATACTTGATTAGCTCTTAGAAATAGTGTGTGCACCTCAGGAGAAGATGACCACTTTTCTTGGCATATGGAAGGCATAGGCCAGCTTCCTAGGCAGGAGGCAGGCACAGATTCTCTAGGACCCTTCCTGGCTCAAGCTAGTCACAGTTACAAACCTGAGTCACCAGTCCAACTTCTTTTTCTTATAAATTCAGTTTTTCCTAGTTTTATACAGTTCGACAGAGCTTTACTTGGAATTTCTATGTGATAAAGTTTTTAAAGGCTAGAAACAGAATTATAACATTGAAGCTTTTTGCTAGTTTTCTGAGCTATATAATAAAGATAGGACCTTGAACCTACTAATAACTGCAGTCCACTTGGGACTCCTATCTTGGTGGTCCCACAGTAATTATATAATGGGGAAGGTGCTTGGCCAGACCCTTTCTTAGTGTTAGAGAATGGGTATGAGCCATTTTGTCACTTACCATGAAGAGACCATCATTGGACATGAATATTCATCCCTGCTGCCAAGATTATCCAAGTAGAGTTGTTTGAGGGACCTTAGGCACTTGGCTTTGCTTTGTCCCAGAGCTTGCTGCTGTTGTCCACCATGTGTGCCTTATGGGGCATTTGGGTGATGTTATTGTAATGGCCATTTTCTATGATTTAACTTTGAACCCACAAAACACAAAGTATGTTCCACTAGCAAGTAAGAGTAGGCTTTAGTGCTCACGTTTCCTGTGTGAGGAGATTTCCTTAGAGCACACACTGACACACACACAGTGGACCAGGCTGGCTGTGTGGGGCCCAGGGGGAGGATCCCTGCCTTTTAAGAATTGGCTTCTTAGCCGGGCGTGGTGGCACGAGCCTTTAATCCCAGCACTCAGGAGGCAGAGGCAGGCGGATTTCTGAGTTCGAGGCCAGGCTGGTCTACAAAGTGAGTTCCAGGACAGCCAGGGCTACACAGAGAAACCCTGTCTCAAAACTAAAAAAGAAAAAAAAAGAATTGGCTTCTTGATGGGCATAGTGCACATGCCTGTTTGTTTGTTTGTTTGTTTGTTTGTTTGTTTGTTTGAGACAGGGTTTCTCTGTATAGCCCTGCCTGTCCTGGAACTTTGTACACCAGGCTGGCCTCAAACTCAGAATCCGCCTGCCTCTCGAATTAAAGGCATGCGCCACCACGCCCGGCAACATGCTTTTTTTTTTTTTTTGGTTTTTCGAGACAGGGTTTCACTGAATAGCTCTGGCTGTCCTGGAACTCACTTTGTAGACCAGGCTGGCCTTGAACTCAGAAATCCACCTGCCTCTGCCTCCCAAGTGCTGGGATTAAAGGCGTGTGCCACCACGCCCGGCTCGGCAACATGCTTTTAATCCTAGCATCTGGGAGGCAGAGACAGGCAGATGTCTACATAGTGAGTTTTAGAACAGCTAGAGCTATGTAGTTACACCCTAAACTACTCTTTTTTTAAAATTTTTATTTTTTTTATTTTTTGTTTTTTTGAGATAGGGTTTCTCTGGGTAGCCTTGGCTGTCTTGGGACTTGTTCTGTATACCAGGCTGTTCTGGGACTCAGAGATCTGCCTGCCTCTGCCTCCTGTGTGCTGGGATTAAAGGCAAGTGCCACCATGCTTAGCTCCCTAAAAGTGTTCCTAAAGCAACAGTGAAAGTGGAATTCATTTATAAGCAGATGTGATTTGGGGGGATGATGTTTTATACTGGCACAACTCTGAAATTAGCTTATTCAGTTTCCAGCCTGCATTTTAAAGGGAAATGAATATAAAACAGTAAACAATGCTTTTAGGAAGTTAAAGAGGAGAAAATAAGGAAATGGCTACAATTTCAGTCAGGCAACATGTAACAATATCAAGTGATGAGTTCTAGGACCAGGAAAGGAAGGAGGATGGTGCTCAGGAGCTGGGCTACAGATTTGAGGATGGAGACACTACTACATTGATTGACCTTCAGCCTACAGAATTGGCCTAGAAGGCATGTGCTGGTGCTTGTCACTGGGGAGACAGGGTCCAGCCCTTAGACTGTTCCTTGCCTACATGGTAACAGCCTCTTGTAGGTGGTGTTCATATACCCAGTGCTGTAGTTTTGTACCAGTGAATGTTGTCAGGCTGTAACAACAACTGATATGAGCCCAGTGAGAAATGCTGACACCACAGTTAAACAGAGAGCATTAGATCTGCTCCAACACATTGCTAGTCAAGGTCCAAATTATCTGTCAGGTAATGGATGTTTGGTTTCATGGGGGTGTGGCAAGAAGCCCACATCTTCTGTTTGACTTGGTGAATATCAGCACCACTTTGATGGTCTTGCAAGTAGACCCCACGGATGCATCATCCGTGGGTGAAAGGCTGCAAACCCATCTGCAGGGTCATCAGAATTCACATTCTTTTCTTTTCCCCATAGCAGATAAACATGTACCATTCAGCATTGAAGGGTGTACAGGGTCAGTCTTTGTATGGTGCCAGTAGGGCAGCTGATTCACCTACCTCCTGCTCATCCTTCAAACCCTTAACTAATTGAAATAATAGTAACAGATGGAGCTTGTGAAATGTTCACAAGGTGCCTCCGTGCCTTATTGGGATCTGAGAGAGCTGTCTGCCAGCTGATTTCTCTTCAGTGTAGATGTTAAAACATTGGTGTCATTGTAATGTAAGTGTGTTTTCTTTTCTTCTTCTAGCCTCTGGAGATGGAGAAACTCTGGTAAGATGTATTGTTAAAAGCCCTGATTTTCTGTCAAGTATTTCTTGAATAAGCACTTGCTCTTTCTGATCCATTCTTCTCCTTTAGTTTCTGTAGTTAAAGTGAAGTCAGGGTATAATCTTGGGCCTCATGAGAATGTGTTCTCCATGCCTGCCCTTTAGTCCTCAGTAGAAACCCCAACCCTGTACTCTGAAGCATAGGACATGCAGCAGAGCTGCCACCCGCCTGCCTGCCTTATTGTTTTCATGGTGTTTGTAGTGTAATTTGAACATTAGCTTTAAGGTCATTTTAAGTGACTTTGAATGTGGTGACTGTTAACCAGCAGCGCAGATCATTCAGAAGTAAGGGTTGGGGGAGTGGGTGTACTGAACATGTCTTTAACCCACTGAAATGAGTTAACTGTTGGTTTTTCCTCTCAGGATGAAGATTCCGAGTTCACCTTAGCCTCTGACTTTGAAATTGGGCACTTTTTCCGTGAGCGCATCGTGCCACGGGCTGTCCTCTACTTCACTGGGGAGGCCATAGAGGATGATGACAATGTATGTGGGGCAGGGGGTGGTTACCTGGGTGTTTAGACCTGTGGGTGCTTAGACACTCTTACCTGGAAGGCCTAGAGCTGTGATTTCATCCAGACCCAAGGCCCTACAGCTCTCTTGTGCTTATGACAGTAGACTTAGGGGAGGAGAACCCTAGAAGCTGTAGGAAAAGGAGGGGATATCCTATGAGGCTGTCAGTCCTCAGTAACCTGGGAAGCTAGGATGTGACTTGTTTAACCTTGCCTTCTTAAGACCCTGAGGGTCACACTGATTTGTGGAAAGCCTGAGAACTTGAGCAAACTCCAGTATGAAGAAGCCCTTCCTTACGGAGATTGGGCCATACCAGACAGTTACTAGTAGTGGATATACTAGCATGTGTCATAGTAGTGCCCTGCACCAGAGCCTCCTACCCTTTGTGATGTGTTCCAGGTATTACTTAGTAGGCTATACTTTTAATGTGACCTGGCACAGGATCTCATGGTGGCTAAGGCTTGGGTTGCCCCAAGTTATCACAGTCTATAGAGGTCAGGTTGTTAACCTTCATTTGAAGAGCTCATGAGTCTGTTGGTGCTTTAGATGGAGAGTGGGGTGATCAGGCAGGTCTAATGGCCTGTCTCTGATATATGGAGGGCTGCCTCTCCTGATTGTTCTTGTGGGTGTTAGCTTCAAAAAGTCTTGCTTGTTCCTTAGGCAGAGATAATTGTGTATACTGCTTAGCATTGGTTGTTTCCTGCAGTTTAGAGGCATGGGTTTTAGGACAGTCTAGTTACACAGCAATTCTAAGGCAGCATTCTCAAGATGGTGGCAGTAGGGCTGTGTGCACCACTGACTTGTGCTGCTGTAATGGTAGAACTGATGTTGAAGTTAGCCAGAGTCATTGGAAAGTTTGCCCCCAGTTCAGTGGTCTTCATACTTGACACAGGGTCTGAAAGGCCTAAGCCAGCAGTGTGAGCATGTGCATATATGTGTAGATTTTCTTGTTCAGGCCAAAGAGTGTATGATACTGTGAGCTTATGCTTTAAGGATAGCAGTGAGGGTCTACATAGTCTCTTCTGCCCCCATACTGAGGAGCAGGCTACAGCAGCTTTACTCACCAGGCATTGAAAGCAAGTGTAAGAAACACATTACTACACAAGCCCAGAGGGTTGTTAGTGGGGGAATCCGCAGCTGGCCATGTCAGTGTGGGAGGTGCACTTGGTGCAGACCCTTTTTACCCCACCAGATGATTTTTTTCTCAAGCTCCAGAGGAAAGAAATGTACTTGAATCTTAAGATAATAACACTGGGCTAGTTCAGATGTAACTTCTCTCTTGGATTCATGCAGTACAACTGTCATCCTGGCACTCAGGAGCTTGAGATAGAATTGAGTGTTTTGAGACTAGTTTGGGCTATATAGGGAAGCCCTGATCTTAAAAAAAAAACAAAAGGCCTGTCTTTTAGAAACCGGCTTAGATGCCATGGGGGGAAAGATACTACTTTGTGGCTGGGTCCCTCCTTGCTGCTTGTGGTGCCAGGAGGCCAGTGGCTTCTGGCTTTTCGAAGTTGCACTTTCATATTGTCTCAAAGGAATATGCAAGTGGTCTTATAAGTGGCAAATCAGGTGCCTTCTCATGTGCTAGGAATCACTGGTACTAGAGTGACCAAACTTTAGAAACCCACTCATGTTTGGAACTTGAAATTATCTGATCAAAAACATATTAGAGAAATTGACACAGAGCCTTGGTTGTGGTTTCACATTAGTTTTGACTAAATACCAAGATTTTATAAATGTTTATAAAATAAATATATAAAAAAGAAACCTAATAAAGGCTGTCCCACCCTACTATTTGAGGTGCGAAATGTCAAAATTTTTGTATGCAGTTAAACAGCTGATTAACTTAGTTTAGCCTTGGTCTTAGTTGGGTATTTGTTGCTGTGATGAAATACCATCACTGAAAGCAACTTGGGGATGAAGGGTTTGTTTGATCTTAGCTGGATCTTCCATCATCCAGGAAAATAAGGTTAGGAACCTAGAGGCAGAAACTGATGCAGAGACCATAGAGGAATGCTACTTATTAACTTAGCTTGTCTTCTTATAGCACTAAGGACCACCAGCCTAGGGGTGACCCCACACACAGTGAGCTGGGCCCTACTGCATTAATCATTAATCAAGAAAACATAGCCGGGCGTGGTGGTGCACGCCTTTAATCCTAGCACTTGGGAGGCAGAGGCAGGTGGATTTCTGAGTTTGAGGCCAGCCTGGTCTACAGAGTGAGTTCCAGGACAGCCAGGGCTATACAGAGAAACCCTGTCTCTAAAACAAAACAAAAAAAAAAAGAAAACGTACTACTGGCTTGCCTATAGGCACATCTCATGGAGGGAATTTCTCAGTTGAGAGTCCCTCTTCCCAAATGACTCCTGTTGCCCCTTTTTCAGTCTGAAGATAGAAAGGGAGCTATTCCAGCATGTTCAGTCACAAGTCATCACCCCTCCCCATCCTTAACTCTTGAGCAACTTTCAGTCCTGGGAGGCCGCTCACACACACAGTGCTGATCTGCTGGGCCTGCAACAGTAGCCTGTGCCTCACGGATACCTGCATGGAGCCATCACTGCTTCTTGTAGCAGCACCAAGCTTCATGCTACCTTTAGCCTAGCAGGTTGCTTATTGGCTTGGCATTGGGGCTACATTATGGTTCTAGAAATTTAAGTTGTTTTTCTGTTTCCTCTGCAGTTTGAAGAAGGGGAGGAGGGTGAAGAGGAGGTAAGGAAGAAGTCATATGCAGTGTTGTTACTCCAACCTTGTGTGGCTTTCCCTTGTCTGCTTGAAGTTTGGAAGTCCAAGGATCTTGCTTGGTTTCAGTTGCGATTTTGAAACCATTTGGTTTTGGTGCCCATAGATTT
Source organism: Mus minutoides (assembly GCA_902729485.2). Lineage (NCBI taxonomy): Eukaryota > Metazoa > Chordata > Mammalia > Rodentia > Muridae > Mus > Mus minutoides. The sequence goes on from LR749912.1 coordinate 131,229, forward strand.
TGATCCTGTAATTGCATATAAAGATGAATATTAGAGCTAGAGAGATGGTTTAGCAGTTAAGAGCACTGGCTGCTCTTCCAGAGGTCCTGAGTTCAATCCCCAGCAACCACAAGGTGACTCAACCATCTATAATGGGATCTGATATCTTCTGGTGTGTATCTGAAGACAGTGACAGTGTAGGCAAAAAAAAAAAAGGCCGGGCGTGGTGGTGCACGCCTTTAGTCCCAGCACTCGGGAGGCAGAGGCAGGCGGATTTTTGAGTTCGAGGCCAGCCTGGTTTACAAAGTGAGTTCCAGGACAGCCAAGGCTATACAGAGAAACTCTGTCTCGAAAAACCAAAAAAAAAAAAAAAAAAAAAAAAAAAAAAAAAAAAAAAAAAAATGCATGTTAGTAGCCATTTAATAAGGAATGTCTGATTTTTTTTGGAAATGTTTCAGAATTATCTGTGAAAACGAAAAGATATAGAGTAATTGTCAGTGACTGTGGCCCTAATGCAGGACTTTGCTGTGATTTGCTGTGGAAAGGAGACCCCACAGGAAGCTGAGCTTCTGGATCAGCCTATTCAACTACTTCTTTTTTTTTTTTTTCTTTTTTCTTTTTAAACAAATAATTTTTTTTTTAAGATTATGCACGTCTGTCTGGGTATGCATGCATATGTGCTGGTTCCTGTGGAGTGCAGAAGGCATCAGATAGATCTCCTGAAGCAAAAGTTTGCAGTGGCTGTGAGCTGCCTAACATAGATGCTAGAAACTGAATTCATTGTCTCTGCAAGGGCTGTCTGTGCTCTTAAGCATTGAGTGTGTGTGGCCCTGGCTGCTTTTGTAAGAATTAGCAAGAGTTGTGCAGAGTAAGCTGTGTGTTACTTTGTACAGGTTCAGGCGATGTACTTCGGTCACACCCTAGTCATCATTCTTTTGTCTCTTTAATACAGGAATTGGAAGGGGATGAGGAAGGAGAAGATGAGGATGATGCTGATGTTAACCCCAAGGTTAGTTATTTGGGGACGTCCTGAGCCTACCAGTATTGCACAGTGGGGATTTTGAAGCTGTTCGCACTTTGAGGCAATGATGCTAAGAATATACATGTCAGAAAATCCACAGTTGAGGAAAGGCAACTCCTGTGCCTGGAACATTAGGCGTCAGATCCAACCTGGTATTACTCAGTTCTCTGTAGACTTGAACATGCATTGCTTCCAGCTCTTCCCTAGAGGGATGTTGTGACAGGAAGCACCCATGTGCATCTGCAGAGCACCTGGTGTGGATTGTGTGTGATAATAAAGAGAACATTAGGTTGTGATCAGAATTTTTGCTTAGGAGATTGACAAAAAGCATCATATGTACATATACATGCATAGTGATTGGTTGCAGGACAGGAAGACTGGCAAAAGAAAAGACAATCTGCACTACCAATTTCACCTGGAAGTTTGGGGTTTTCTCTGGTCTCAGGAGACTCTTCATTAGGGGGCTGTGGCACCCGATGGCAGGATGCCCTGAGCTGCTCTAGTGCAGCCATACTTTCCTGTGTTTGACAGTGTGGGATCTGTTGGAGTACATCCCTGCCTGGTGTCCCTGTGCCTTGCGTCTCTGACTGGCTAGTGTCCGTCTGTTGTCCTTGTTTTCCCTGTGTGGAGTTTGTGCTAAAAGCTATCAGTGCAGCGACTTGGTGTTGTGACTGTTGTGCTGCTGAGAATGCATGCACACACTGGGAAGTTTCCTGAGGGAAAAATGGGAAAGGTGCTGCCACCGCATGAATGCCACTCTCCTCTAAAGATCACTTGTGGGTCATGGAGACTGTACTACCTGGTGAGTCTCGGGGTGTTGGCTGTTCGTGCTCTCTGAGCAGTGGATGGACACATGGTCACAGTGCAGTTGGCAAGGACCAGGTCAGCTTGTCACGTGCATATTCCACCTTGGTACACCTTGGCTTCCGTGCTGTGCTTGTCTCACATAGCCTCCATTGCATCCCCTCTCCTCCCACTTCTTCCTGTTGTTTTCCCTTTGCCTTCTGTCTCCTCTCATATCCCCATTTTTGAAGAGAGCCTCTCACCCAGGTTATCATGTGATTAGTAGAAAACCCCGCAAACACTTGGCCTTTTGCATTGTCTAGGGGTGGAAAGAAGCTTCAGAAGTAGGCAATGGGGGTACAGTGAAGGCAACCCAAGGGGTGGGCCTTCTGTCCTTAGGTCAAGGTGTGATTGTTCTGTGGCTTCATGTGCACCCTCCAAAGTGGAAGGTAACTGGAATCATAACTGAAAAACTGCACACAGTGTTGCCTGGGAGTTGTTTATTGTAAGAGGGAATAAGGTTTGACCTCGGGAAGGCATGCAGCTCTGGTGCGCTGAAGCTGCTCCTACCCCTACCGGAAGCCTTTGTATCATGAGAATGTGGCTGTTGCCTCCTGTATAATTTTGTGCATTTCATTTTCTTTCATGCTGACAGTTCCTTTCAATTTTTTTCCCCATTTAGGTGTAATTTTTGTGTTAATCATTCATGCGTTTCTAGGTAAGGTGGAATCTGTTCATACCTAACTTCCAAATTGCTGTCTGTAATTGATTCGTTGATTATTTTGACTTCTGGGACATTGAAAGATGTGATCCATTACATCGTATAGGAGCTAGGGCTGCCTCTGGGCCTTGTGAGTGGCACTTGTACTGGCTCCACAGTTAATGCATTTGTAAAACCAGCATAACAGTGAGACTCAGCTCCTACGTTCAGGGCCTGGTGTTTTTGATAACTGAGCAAGACCTGTGCTGTGGGGAGCATTGTCACTGGTAACAGAACAAGAGCCTCTGGGAGTCACCCCAGACAAAAAGCCCTGATAGAAAAGTACCTGTTGTCTACACTGCACCAGGCTTAAAGACACTATGTGACTGTAGTCGCTCTGGATTTGTCTAGGTGTCTACCTACCAGGCATTGGGTAGATCAGTGAGTGAACAAAACGATCAGGTCAGGTGGCCTGGTGTACCTGCCAGTATGGCCCCTATGAAGCCCCATCTCAAGATTTGTTTGGAGAATGACAGAGCCAGTTGTGGACACAATGTAGGGCGCCTTGTTTTCCCTGTTTAGTTTGGAGATCACATTCACCTATAAGTAACTAGCAGTGAAGGGAGGCCCTTGCCCTTGTCAGTGACAGGATCTTCCGCGTGGGGTGCTCACAGCTTTTGCACATATCTAATGCAGTAAGAAAAGGAAGAAAGGCCAGGCAGAGTGGGAGGTACCACAAAGATCCCATGTGTAAGCCCCTGCCTTTTTTATTTGTAGGCAACAGTTTATAAGGAATTGTCCAGAATGACAAGAGTCTGACAGAGCCTAGTCGTGTTGTCTTTGATGGGCTCACTCTAGGGCCTTCTTCACTCTAGCTGTTAGGTGCAGTTGACTGTCAGTGTTAAAATATCCCTCTTTATGGAGGCCATAGTAGCAGACCATGGTGCGTGTCCACCTGCTGGTAGCTTTGGTGTAGGCCTTCCTTGCCCTCTAGTGCAGCTGACAGGGTGGAGAATATAAGTGACCTCAGCTCCACCTTTCTCAGGCCCACCATGCTTTTGATAACCCCACCTTATGTAGGCCTGTGCTGCTGATCGAGGTTTTGGCCGACTTATGCATTTTAGTGCTAATGTTGAGGGGCCAGCCGATAAGATTTGTGATGTAGCAGAAGATACAGTTCAGTTGCAACTTAGTTTCTGACTGTGTTACAGGCCAAGCCAGTAAGTGTCCCATTTGCAAAATCCCTTCAAGGGGTTGTTATCCCAGCAGTACTGTAGGTAGACACTACTACCTACTGCCTAGCAGGGGTGGGGTGTGGAGCTGTGGGTTCCTGTGTAAACCTGCTGCTTCACTCTTCTTACCTTCCCAATGGCCTCTTCTGCCACCCTAATAAAGAGTATTCTCCTCGGTAGCTTCATTACCTAAACTGCTATTGCTTATGTTTTGGATTTTTACATCCTCAAGTTTTGGTTTTATTGAAGACAAAAAATTTTACATTCCTATGGTCAAATGCCACTTCATTTAAGTAACGGGATAAAGTTCAGGATGCCTGTGTTCTGAGGCAGTGGTAGGGAGGCACCTACTCCTTGCCCACTTGTTTTTTACCTGCAATGCCTTTATTTTTCTTTGCTGGGGGAGACCCCAGTTGCACCCCAGCCCCTAGAGCTCCCACTCCTTCCCTTTGTGCATTGCTTGCCTTCTTTCCTATCCCTGCTGTACTCGCTTGGGACACCCTGCCTCTGATGCTCTCTAGGTCAGTGGGTTAGTGACCATGACCATTGTGTTGACTACCTCTAGAGCTAGCCTTGGCTGTCTTGACAGCTCTTGCTTGATTGGCATCTGTATTGAGCTTCTCTAGAGAAACAACTGATAGAATGAATTCATTATAAATGGGATTTACTAGAGTGGCTTATAGTCTGTGATTCAACTATTCTAGAAATGGCTGTCTCCCAACTTGGAAAGTTCAAATATATGATCCTTATTTGGTCCACAAAGTTGGGTGTCTCAGCTGGTTTTGTGTATATGTCGCCATCCCAAAGAAATGGGCTCTAACGCCAGTGAGGGAATGGACTTGCCAGACAGCGAGGGCAAGCAGGTAAAGAGCAGAAACTTTCTTTTTCCATGTCCTTTACATAAACTACCACTAGGAGCTGTGGCCTAGATTTAAGGTAGGTCTTTCCACTTCAAATGATCCCATCAAAAAAGTCCCCCACAGGAGTGCCGGACAGCTTGGGTTTGAGTTAATTCCACATACAGTGGAGTTGACTGCTGAGAATAGCACAGCATCTCTGGGTTTGGGTTCCTTGTTGACTTACAAGACCCATGAATCACAGGTAGGGGTGGGAACCATAACCTGGAGAAGCTCAGGCTTCTCAGGCTGGAGAGATGGTTCAGTGGTGAAGAGCACTAGCTAGAGGTCCTAGGTTCACTTCCCAATATCCACACAATAGCTTACAACCATCAATAATTCCAGTTATAGGGGATCTGATACCTATCCTCACACAGACACAACACACATAAATAAATTTTTAAATTGGAAAAAGTAGAGGTCTAACCAAGCCAAGATTCTCTCTTGTGTGCCTCGACATTGTATTTTTGCCCCTGAAGTGTGATGCCTCAAGGTGGATTCTGGTCTCATCTTATACCATAGATACTTCTGGTGTACATGTTGATACAGGTTTTTCTTTTTTTTTTTTTTTTTTTTTTTTTTTTTTTTTTTTTTTTTTTTTTTTTTTTTTTTTTTTTTTTTTTTTTTTGGTGGTGGTTTTTTGAGACAGTGTTTGTTTGTGTAAACAGCCCTGGCTGTCCTGGAACTTGCTTTGTATAAAGGCTGGACTCAAACACTCAGAGATCTGACTGCCTCCACCTCCTGAGTGCTGGGATTAAAGGTGTGCACCACCACACCACACAGAATAGCTTTCTAATAAATGTATTTTATCGGGACTGGAGAGATGGGCTTAGCTTAAGAGCACAGGCTGCTCTTCCAAAGTTGAAGTTCTCGGCATCCACATGGCAGCTTACATGCAACTGTGGGTAACTAGTTCCAAGCAGTCTGACCACCTTCTCTTGTGACTGCTGATGGCACTAGGAACATACATGGTGTGCAGATATACATGTAGGCAAAACACACATTTTATCTTAGCATTCAAGATGCAGGAACAGGCAATTCCCTGTGAGTTCAAGGCCACCCTGGTTTACAAAGTTCCAGAATAGCCAAGACTGCATAAGTGAGACCCTATCTCAAAGCAAAAAGAGTAAATTTTTTCCCCCAGCACTTGAGAGACCAATGCAAGCAGATCTTTATAGTTCAAGGTCAGCCAGGAGTTCATATATAGTCCTTCTCTAAAAATAATAGATTTTTGATGTGCTGATGTTGAAGCCCAGGGCCTTGGGCACACCCGACAAGTGCTGCACTGCACTTGTCTTTGTTACTTGGAGACATGAGCCTTGCTGGGTGGGTCAAACTGGCCTTGAGCATGTGTTCCTCTGCCTCAGCCTGAAATTACAGGTTATACCACAGTGATCTGAAGTTGTACTTCCCAGGGATTCTGGGAAACAGATGAGTTGAGTACATATCTTAGCTCTGAGGCAGCAGTAAGGTCCTTGTCTGTCCTCGGGCTTTTATTGTCCTCCATACAAAGCTCCCAGATCTTGAACGTGTTTTAAAGACACCAGATTTGTGTTAGGTTAGATTGAAGTCACCTTGTCCTTCAGACAGGTGTGATCTGGACTCATACTCTGTGAGACTGATAGACATGCTCTATAGAAGCTGGCCTCTGACCATTTGCTCCTGCACTATGAACCACTGGAGTTGAATCTGTTTGAGTATTAGCAGAGAGGGCCAGCCTACTTGGAAGGACTGCCTTCCCTGCATGGATGCCCAGGACCTAGCTGCCCTAGAGAGAGGAAGTTGCTGGCACAAGCCGGTGTGATCTGTACCAGCAGCAAAGACTCATGTGGCTAGTCCCTTGTTGTGGCCCCAGCAAGTGTCTGCCTAGCACATTCTCACATTCTAAGTTAGACTTTACATTAGAACAGGAAAGCAGACACCTGGGACTCTTCTGGGGAGCTGACCCATTTCTGTGTCAGCTCTTAAAGTCCGTTTGTGGGAGCCATCTTTTTTGGTAAGAAGGAATGAGCTCATTGGGTCTTGGTTCTTATGGGAAGGGGAGGCTTGATGAGTGATACTTGTTTTATTCTCTTCAAATCCTGTATTCTCCTTGCAGAAAGAACCCATCCAGCCATCGGAGTGCAAGCAGCAGTAAGGAGCAGTGACCCTGTGGGGCCGCCTTGTGGATGGCTGTCAGGACCGCAGGCCACAGGCAGGGGCCTCAGTCCCTGCCAAAGCAGAATTTTGTTGACAGTGCTGTGACATCTAACCATTTCCAAGTGCATGATTCCTCTCCCCCTTCCCTTCTTACTTTGCTAAACTTGTACAGTGGAGACTGCTGCAGTTCAGAATAGGAGATTTAGTTGTAGCACCTGCAGCTTTGGTGCCTGAAGATCACTTGGGGTGGACCGAGGTTGTGCCTGGGATTGACAGAGCCTGGGATTGTGTGCACCTGGCCCTCCCCACTGGCAAGGCCCCATGATTTCCAGCCGCTGAACTTCGTGGGAAGCTGCTCCAGCTGCTGTGCCCTAATCATCGCCCAAGCACTGGAGAGGAAGCTGTGCTCACCTTAGAGCATTTTTTTTCTTGCGTTTTGGTTTTAGGGGTGGGTGGGTTGTGGCACAAGCCTCTGAGGCCAGAGCCGTCGGGTTCACCCTCGTACTTATTTATTTACTTGTGCTTGGGGAGCTTTGAACTTCACTGTCCTCCTCCCACTTAGGAGACCATGTTGCTGGCTTGATCAGGAGGATGTGATACCAAGTGGAGGGAGGCTCATGGAGGAAGCCCTGCCGCTTCCTGCCACCAGCTGTGCTGTGCCATGCAGGCCACATGTTATTGCCGCTGCAAGTTGGCAGGCTGTAACCAGGGGGCAGAAGTTCTCCTTCACTAGGAAACTCTGGCCTGTAGAATACAGCTTCAGCTTGTACTGTGCACACCAGGGCCACACCTGGGTTTGGTGACCAGTTAGTGGTTGGTGTGTTTGTGGGAGGGGGTTTTTCCAAGAGTATGGTTGTGTCTCTGGTAGCCAGGACAGCCATGTCCACAGTGACCAGCCATGTAGAGTGTGCTCAGCCTTACCCAATAACACATTTGTAACTGAATACGGTGTTTTCAATTTGTACAGAATAGTTAGGATATTCTATTAAAGTTGTGAAACACAGATTGGTTTTGTTGTTTGATTGGTTGGGGTTTTTGATAGCCCACTTGCTGCTTCTGACTGCCTACAGTTGGCCACAACCCTGCTGGACCAAAGATTCCAGTCTGCAGACTTAACACTTGGTTGATGAGGCTGTGAAAGCCCATTTTTAGAAGCTGTTTGACTGTGGAACCAGCCTGGGGCTCTGGGAGCAATTCGCTACTGTAAGGAAGGCCTTAGCAAGCCGGTTGTGGGAGGCAGAGGCAGGTGGATTTCTGAGTTCGAGGCCAAAGTAAGTTCCAGGACAGCCAGGCCTATACAGAGAAACCCTGTCTCGAAAAACCAAATAAATAAATAAAATAAAAGAAAGGCCTTAGCAAATGATCATAGGGGGCTTGAGCAATAGCTCACTTCACAAACCCACATGATGGCAAACAACCTTCTAGGTTAACTTTTAAGGCATCCAACACCCTATGCATGTGGTACAATATACACCCCTACAATAATAGGAACCCCCTATAATAATAGGAAAACACCTCTGGATCTGAGACTGTGCCTTGTAAGATCAAGATATAGGAGAGGTACATTTAAAAAAACAACAAAAAAAAAACATCTACAACATGAGGGATTGTGATGCTTTTAAGTTTGGTGGGGGGAGGAATGGCTCTGAGATGATGTTGCTATATACACGCCTCCTACCTAGCCTCCCAAATGCGGGAAGTCAGGCTGGTGGCCATTTCTGACTGAGCTTAGTGGGGGAAGACCTCATCTCTGGAGTGCCTGCTTTTCAGGCTCAGAGTTAGCTGCAAAAGTGAGACTACCTTCCCCTACAAGCCCAGTGTCTTGGCCTGCCTGCATAGCTGCCCTGTTCCTTGCTTCATAAGAGCTACATAGGACAAGGCTGTAGAAGTCAGGCTTGGAGGTGGGCATACATTAGGTGTATGGACAATAGTGCACACCCTTCATCCTGTGTCCTCCCGTAAGGAATTCTGCCTCATCTGTAATGATAGCTCTGCCTACTGCTCCTATTCACAGCCCAGTATAATGGGAATCACTGAGCAATGGCCACTTAGTCCATCTGAGCCAATTAGATTCATTTTATAAATGTGCATTTCATACATCATTAGACAGGTAACTGCACAAAATGACATGCTTGGGTAATTTTCAGGCACATTCGCCTGACGACCCAGCCAACATCACGGCTACATAAAAGTCCAACTGCACTTGTCACCTGTTGGATGTCTGCCAAGGGTACTCTCCCCTCGAGTGCAGATGCCCTGGTGTGAAACACCATGCACACTGCTGGTGGCCCTTTCGGATTCTCCTTCACTAAGACCTATTGGTCAGAAGTGGTAAGCTAGGAGCCAGAGGCAAGGAAAGTGACTCTTTTATGTAGCTGACTACTTAGTGATGAGCCATGACAGTGACACCTTTGGTGTGAGAGGACACAGCAGGAGAGCAGCTTGGGGGATGACCCAGAACAGAGGTAGCTTTCTTTTCCTTTCTGGACGTGAAGTGTTGAGGGACCCAGCTGCTTGGGACTGATATGTAGCTGTGGTCAGTGGTACCATGCTGTCCCTTGCCCTCTGGCTCACAAGATGGGGAAGGTGGGCCCTCATTAGCATGGAGCCCAAATTCCTGACTGGCCACTGATAGGTGTTCAGAGACCCCTGTAGTATGTAATCTCAATTGGAAGTTTCTACCCTGCCTTTGATCATGCAGTTCCCAAATAAAAGACACATTTAAATTTATAATAAACTTTTAGAGCACTAGAGCTGGGCAGATATCTATATCCTCCATGTTATTATGTCTACTTCCCTGCCAATAACTCCAAGATATGCCATGAACCCTTATTCTGACTGGCCAGCCCATGTGGCTGTTTTTTTTTTTTTTTTTTTTTTTTTTTTTTTTTTTTTAAGATTTTATTTTATTATATGTAAGTACACTGTAGCTGTCCTCAGACATTCCAGAAGAGGGAGCCAGATCTCGTTACAGATGGTTGTGAGCCACCATGTGGTTGCTGGGATTTGAACTTATCACCTTCGGAAGAGCAGTCGGGTGCTCTTACCCGCTGAGCCATCTCACCAGCCCCCCAGGTTTTTTTTTAAAGATTTATTTTATTTATTATATGTAAGTACACTGTAGCTGTCTTCAGGCATTCCAGAAGAGGGCGCCAGATCTCATTAAGGATGGTTGTGAGCCACCATGTGGTTGCTGGGATTTGAACTTATCGCCTTCGGAAGAGCAGTCGGGTGCTCTTACCCGCTGAGCCATCTCACCAGCCCCGTGGCCAGTTTTATAATTCATCTACTTCATTATGTCTTCTCCTTCTCTCTCCCCTTGTGGTCCTCAGACTCCCAGCCTCAGAATTGAAACCCTCCCTGCCTCTCTTCGTCAGCATCTTTATTCAACCAATAGTTAGAAATTAAGGAGCAAGGTCACATAGCATTACTCTGTGTACCTGCAGGTTCTCTCAAGGCTTTTGGGTGTTAGTATTTAACATTACAATGCATAGCAAAAGAACTGACAGACCTCAAGGAAATTTGTCATCACTAATCTCAGCAATAGACATGGGGTAGCTAAGCCTCCGTACCCCAGGCACTGGGCTGTCAACTGGAGTATTCCAAATGAGGCATCTAAACAGCCAAAAGCTGTGTCTTCTAGCTTCCACCTGCACGGCATCAACTCCCCCCAGGCTTCTGGGATCAGGGGCAGGGGCAGAACCAGAACCCTGACAGTTCTGCTAGCTGGGAAGGCAGTGGCTGCATCTATGTGGTAGACCCTAGGCCGTGGAAGGGTGAGATGGCATTTAGCCCCAGCTCCTCCCTGGGTGGAGCTAGAGAGTGTTATCTTGCCATAGTCTACCCTGGCCTCTGGTGGTGAGGGTTGGGTGTTAATGCATGGAGAAGGCTCTGGCTTCCCTACATGGATCTGCCTGTTACTTCTGTCCCCAGATGTTGGGCTATTGAGAACTGGCTCCCAGTGAGTGCCACTGCCAGCTCCAGTCTACTGGAGATCTTGGCCTGCAGAGGGTTTCCTGTTAGTGGGTCCAAGTCATCAGAACAGTCTCCAACATTGCCCCAGTTTTCCTGCCAGCTACCTACAAAATGTGAATGAGTCTCTTTGGCCGAGGCTTGCCAAAGCCAGTGGTGACTTTCCAGGTCTCTGCAGGCAGAACCCACACATTCTTTCACCCCAGACTGGCCCTGACCCCACCCACAAGCTGGCACTGGCCTGGCAGGTGTTCTAGAGCCCTTGGGCTCACCTGGCCTGCTTTCCAGAGGATGTGGAATGATTTTCAAACGTGGACTTTGAAATCCTGACAAGAAGTTGCTGCCCAGGGCACACAGGCCACTAACCTAGAGAGAGTTCTTGGTCTCAAGTGACTGAAGAATGAGGCTGGAGAACACCTGCCAAGTCCAAGTCACGTCTATGCTCCTGGGTGGAGGCTTTGTGCCAACAGTTGCCTGCTGGATGCTGTCTGTGACAACCTGATATGTGGTGCACGGGGCAGATCACACTCTCCCTATGGGTGCCTCAACAACTCCAATTCCCAGGACTCCAACTTCATCTGAGCCCCTGTTCATCTGAGGAACAGTGAGTAGGTGGCTCCTGTGGCTATTTCATGCAGAGACTCAAGCCTCACTCTGCTGGCCATCTATTCCCAGTTCTGCTGTAATGCCAGGTAGGGGTCTGGTCCCTGGAGGGTGTGTGTATGTCACTCACCTCTGAGGGTAGAGCTGGGGGCAGTGAGGAGCTTCAACTCACTGGTCAGGTCCATTCTATGTAGGAAGGTACACAGGACAGGTACTCCCAAGCTGGCCCACAGATATGTAGAGATGGCAAAAAGAGTCTTTGCATAGCCGGGTGTGGTGGTGCACGCCTTTAATCCCAGCACTTGGGAGGCAGAGGCAGGCGGATTTCTGAGTTCGAGACCAGCCTGGTCTACAAAGTGAGTTCCAGGACAGCCAGGGCTATACAGAGAAACCCTGTCTTGAAAAACCAAAAAAAAAAAAGTCTTTGCATATGTACTCAGGTAAGGCAATGAATGACCCTGGGTCAAGAGGCGGGCCCTCAGCCTGCCTTGCCTGGAACCTAGTGGCCTGCTATGCTGACAACCCTTCCAGCTGCTTCCCTGACACCCCAGGACTGAGGCAGCCATGAGCTGGATGCCAGGGCTATCAGACACCTCCATATCCTGAGTCACTGATTCCACACAGCTTGTGTGTGAGACCTACCTCAGGCTTGGACTTGGCCCTATCAGAGCCTCCCACCAATATCAGAGTGCAAATGGCTACTTATGTCTACAGTAACACTCCAAGTCCTGAAGAGTGTCCCTGAGAAACTGCTAGCTATTGCACCTGCACGCCTCTGGGGGTGGTCACCCAGACTGCCCTTAGACCTGCTGGTCATGTGACTGCCTTTAGACCCGCTGGTCATGTGACTCCTCACTGTGCAGTTCCACAAATACGGCAGGGCTTTGTTCCCTGCAGACTTTGGAGGGTCTTTCTGTCTACTCTCAGCTCTGTGGGTCCCCTGTGTCCTTAGGTTGTTGCCCTGACACTGCTATCTGCCCAGTCTGCACCTGGACTCTATCTCCATGTGTCTTAGAGGATAATCGAGATGTCTTGGTATTTCTAGCCATCCAAGAAACACATCTTTAGCCTATAAGGGCCACCACTTAGTCAGGGAACACCCCATAAATATCAGGTGAGATTGGGACAGAAGTGCTCACAGAGACCCCAATTTGGGAACTTGTTTTGTTTTGTATTTCGAGACAGGGTTTCTCTGTGTAGTCCTGGCTGTCCTGGAACTCACTCTGTAGACCAGGTTGGCCTTAAACTCAGAAATCTGCCTGCCTCTGCCTCCCAAGTGCAGATTATAGACCTGTGCCACCACTGCCTGGCCAGTTTGGGAACTCTTTTTTTTTTTTTTTTTAAGATTTATTTATTAGCTGGGCGGTGGTGGCGCACACCTTTAATCCCAGCACTCGGGGAGCAGAGGCAGCTTGCTCTATCAGACCCTCACACCTGGCCCATGCTTTTGGCTAAGGACTCAGATGAGCTTTTGACTACCTGCCTTCAGAATCATCTGAGTGCCTTGGCTGATTTTGGCAGACATTTCTACGTGCTATATTGCAGGGCTGATGATCTCTGAACAGGGTCCTGAGAACTTAATCAGGTTACTGTAGGCAGCAGCACTGACCTGTGTCGGCAGCACCTGTGAGCCAGTATCTGTAGCTTCAGACTCCAGACAAATGGGAACCAGGACAGCTCTGGGAGGCTGAGGCCAGGATGATGGCAAAACCCTGAAACCAGGAGGGGCAGGTAGATGACCCTCTGCCCCAGACCTCTGGCTTTGCTTAGACTGTATCTTGGGAGGAAGAAGGAACCAAGGCTGACCTAACTCATAGGTCCTAGGGGCTATGCAGACCAAAGCCAGGAGGTATCAGGTGCCGGTTCAGGCTCCTGCTGTGCACCCAAACGCCCACACTTGAGAGGGAAGCCGGGGATAGCCTAGCAATCCTAAAGAAGGCAAGGTGAAAATCTCGAAAGCAGGAGAACCGTTCCCAAGCTTCCATGAGTTCATAGCACAGAGGAAGAGAGCAGTGGCATTCCATCCCTGGCACCCACCGACATGACACACAGTTTCTTCAAAGGCTGGCTGCTTCATTAAGCTGGTCCTGCAAGTGCCTATCAGGCTGGCTCGTCACCACGAGGAAGGAGGTGACCTCATTCGGGGAGTTTCAAAGAGGTGCCTCGTTCCTCCCAGCCGAGCCAGAGCCTCATACTGTTCAGCTCCAGTGCCAAGGGGCCAGACAGCTGCACAGGACAGCAGGTTTGGGGACACATGACCCACTGTAGCCTGCCTGGGTGGCTAGTGCTGTGTCGGTCCAGATACTGCCCCAATCAATACTAGTAATCTCGGCCAGGACTGCCGTGAGAGACTTAGCACTCCTCCCCAACCGTCTAATAGGCCCTAACCTAGCACCCTCCCAACATCAAGTTAAGGGCACTAGGTACAACAGAGCTAGGCTTTTTTTTATTACTTATTTGTTTGGGGAGTGGGGGTGTGTGTGCGCTCTGGCGCTCGGGTGTGTTTGTACATGTGGAACTCAGAGGACAACCTGTGGGAATCGGTTTTCTCCTTGTACTATGTGGGTCCTAGGGATGCACAGGTTGTTGTCAGGTTTGATGACATGCACTTCGCCCTCCTCCCTTCTAAAAAGATTGGTTTTTGATAGACATGGTGGCACACACCTTAAATCTCGGCATCCAGAGGCAGAGGCAGGCAGATCTCTGAGTTCAAGGCCAGCCTGGTCTTGTATCGATTTCCAGAACAGCCATGGCTACACAATGGGACCCTGTTTCTAAATTAAACAGATGGGGGGTGGGGCTGGATGGCTCAGAGGTTAAGAGCACTGATTGCTCTTCCAGAGGTCCTGAGTTCAATTCCCAATAACCACATGGTGGCTCACAACCATCTGTAATGGGGTCTGACGCCCTCTTCTGGTGTGTCTGACACTGGCAGTATATATAAAAGAAAAAAGAAAAGAGAAAAAAGAAAAAAGACAAAAGACAAAAGACAAAAGAAAAGAAAAAAACAAACAGATTCTATTACCAGCACCCACATGGTAGTTTACAACTGTCTAAAACTCCAATCCCAGGGGATCTGACATCCTCTTATGGCTTTAATGGGATTCTATGAGTACCATGTGTAGCATACAGACATACATGTAGAATAAGCATCCATACATATAAAACAAAAGTAAAGGAAAAAATAAAAGATTTCATTTATGTATATTCATGTGAATGGATGCCACATGTATGCAGTACCTATGGAGGCCAGAAGAGGGCAACAGATCCCCAGGCATTACTGGCAGTTGTAAGCAGCTTTCTGTGGGTTCTGTGAAGCAATCAAATTCCTAGGTTCTCTGAAGAGCAGCCCGTGCTTTAACAGCTGAGCCATCTCTTCAGCCTTTAATTAATTAGACTTTTTGGGCCGGTTGGTGGTGGCACACACCTTTAATCCCAGCACTTGGGAGGCAGAGGCAGGCAGATTTCTGAGTTGGAGGCCAGCCTGGTCTACAGAGTGAGTTCCAGGACAGCCAGGGCTATACAGAGAAACCCTGTCTCGAAAAAACAAAAAACAAACAAACAAACAAAAAAAAACCAGACTTTTGGGTATGAATTCTTTTTTTTTTTTTTTTGACAGGGTTTCTCTGTGTAGCCCTGGCTGTCCTGGAACTCACTCTGTAGACCAGGCTGGCCTCGAACTCAGAAATCCGCCTGCCCCTGCCTCCCGAGTGCTGGGATTAAAGGCGTGCGCCACCACGCCCGGCTGCACTTCTGTGTCACACTAATTGAGTCAGTTTGCCTTTCTGAGCTCCCTGCCGCGACCCCACCGCCACCTTGTAGTGTAATCATAATGGAAAGGAGAGGACCCCAGCTTGAGCATAGTGCAGGGCCATACTGGACCCTCCTTGGGTGTCGGCTGACCTGGAGCCCAGGTGCAACATCACTCCCAGGAGCACAGCCCAATCCACAGCGAGGCTTATCCTTGCAAGAAGCTGAGGCCTGGTCTTTGCACTCGGGTTGCTCTTTGCTGTCAGGAACCTGAGTGGTACAGTTCCGTCGGTAGAGCGCTTGTGTAGCATGCGTGCGACTGAGTTCAATCTCTATCCCTACAAAAGAACAGGAGTAGTGCCGTGCACCTGTAATCCTAGCCCTTGGCAAGTGGAAGGAGGATGGAGGCTCCGTTTAGGGTTGTGCTTCCTGAATCCTAGGCCAACCTGGTCTCCAGGAGACCCTGTTTCAGAAAAGAGTAGCAGAGCACAAGATATATCTCAGCAGTAGGTAGAGCTCTTGCCTGGCACTCAAGGCCCAGGGTTTGATGTCCAGCATCATCTAATCGATTAATGAATTAATTAAATAAAATTTAAAGCTTTTAGGCCGGGCGTGGTGGCGCACGCCTTTAATCTCAGCACTTGGGAGGCAGAGGCAGGCGGATTTCTGAGTTCGAGGCCAGCCTGGTCTACAAAGTGAGTTCTAGGACAGCCAGGGCTACACAGAGAAACCCTGTCTCGAAAAACCAAAAAAAAAAATTTTAAAGCTTTTTTTTTTTAAAATCTTGATTCTGTGATTTTATAAATTCATGCTTGTATAAACGTCCGTGCACCACATGCATGCAGTGCCCGAGGAGGCCGGAAGAGGGTGCTAGATCTCCTAGAACTGGAGTTAGCCGGCTGTGAGCTACCGTGTGGATGTTGGGAACTGACCCCGCCCCCTCCTCTACAAAAGCAGTCTGTTCACTTTACCCATCTCTCCAGCCTTTAATTTAAAAGGTTTTTGTTTGTTTGTTTGTTTGTTTTAAAGACTTTATATAAAAGGAACTGGGGGGTGGGACCTGCAACACAGGTCAACAAGACAAGTAACAAACAGCCTGATGACCTGATTTGGTACTCAGGACTCATAGGGGAAGGAGAGAACAGTTTCCTGAAACTCATCCTTTTCCCTCCATGTCCTGTGGTACAGGCACACATGTGCACATACAGAGACAAGTATAAATAGTGTAAAAAAAAATTAAAAGAGGGTATTGGGTGTTGTAGCTCAGTTAGAGCATTTGCCTAGCACGGTCCAAGGCCTGCAGTTGGTCTGAACTGCAAAAACCAGGATGGTCCCGTACACCTGTAATACAGGTGAAGGCAGGAGTATCTCTGGGATGGTGGTGGAAGCTAGGTCAGTGCCTGGTGCTTCGATAGCAAACCCCGCCCTTCCTCCCCATGATCTTCTGGGGCCCCTTCCCAGATCCCCATAAGCACCAGATCCCTGCCCCCATGCTCATGCTACCATCTATTACCAGGGCATCCCCCTGGGAAGTAGGGTTTGCTCCTGCCGCCCCAGCATGCAGGCAGCTCCACTGAGCTGTAGGACGTGGAGAATGGGTTGGAGGGTGTTGAGGAATGGGGGCCCAGGACAGCTGTAGAGAGTCCCATTCCTTCTCCTAACTCTCCTCTTTGTGGCGTGGCCTCTTGGCTTAGGCTTCCACTCCTGGAAACACACGAAAGGGCCACACAGGCCATGATGTGCCTAAGCAGCCTGGGAAGGGACACTAGGGAGAACTGTCCTTCTCCAGGAGTTTTTCTGGTCAGGTTCCTGGGATACCTCCATTGTGAAGTCACTACTGATCTTACCCAAGGGCTCCAAGAACACTCTCCCATCCACTCTCTGGCCTGCTCTCCTCTGAGGCAGCAGGGCTGGCTGGCTGGCTGGCTGGCTGGCTGGCTGGCTGGCTGGCTGGCTCTGTATTGTTGCTTCCTTCTTCCACAGGTATCCTGGACACTTCTGCTCTTTCCGCACAACCCTCAGGGCCCCGGGCAAAGCTTGCAAGGCTCAGGAACCCTGAAGGTCAGGCTTCTGTGTGTATTGGGAACAGGGTGGGGGCGCTTGTGGAACACACAGTGAGAGCCAATGTGTGTGTGGGGTCCAGCATGTCCTTGTTCATTTCTTTCTTTCTTTTTTTTTTTTTTTTTTTGGTTTTTCGAGACAGGGTTTCTCTGTATAGCCCTGGCTGTCCTGGAACTCACCTGCTCGCCTGCCTCTGCCTCCCAAGTGCTGGGATTAAAGGCGTGCGCCACCACCGCCTGGCTCCCTTATTCATTTCTTTATTTAAAATGTTTTTTTAAACAATACTTTGCATTCTCTCTCTCTCTCTCTCTCTCTCTCTCTCTCTCTCTCTCTCTCTCTCTCTCTCTCTCTCTCTCTCTCTCTCTCTGTAGATCAGAGGACAATTTGAAGGACTCAGGGTCTCTCTTTCCACCATGTTGATACCAGGAATTACACTCAAGCCATTGCAGTGGGAAGCATGTGCCTTTATTGAACCATCTTGCCAGCTCTCTTTTCGTGGTTTTATATTTACATTTGTGTGTGTGTGTGTGTGTGTGTGTGTGTGTGTGTGTGAGTGCTTTGCCTGCATGTACGCATGTGTGCCTGAAGACCTCAGAAGAGGACTTCCTTTCCAGTCATGGATGACCGTAAGCCACCCTGTAAGGGCTGGGAACCCAACCCAGGCCCTCGGAAAAATCAACAAGTACTCCTAACCCCGGAGTCCATCGGCAGTCTCAAGTTTCTTTTTTCTTTTTTTTCTTTTTTGGTTTTTTTTCGAGACAGGGTTTCTCTGTATATCCTTGGCTGTTCTGGAACTCACTCTGTAAACCAGGCTGGCCTCGAACTCAGAAATCTGCCTGCCTCTGCCTCCCAAGTGCTGGGATTAAAGGCGTGCGCCACCACGCCCGGCTCAAGTTTCTTTTTATTTTTAAGATTTATTTTCATTTTAATGCCTGTGTGTGTGTGTGTGTGTGTGTGTGTGTGTGTTCTGGGGGGAGGGGAGGGCAGGAGAGAGCTCCCTGGAGCTGGATGGTTGTGCATTACCCAACTGGGAGCAGGAACCAAACTTAGGTCCAGCTCCTTTACTTCATTTTTGCTATGCGGCCTTGGTTACTCTCGGGCTCACTGTAAAACCTAGACTGACCTAGATTGGTCCTTCCTGCCTCAGCCTCCTTATTGTGGTATAAACCTGCCTTAGAACAACACTAGGCCACCGAACTGGAGTTTTAGGCTGTCTTAATTGTTTAAATGGAGGAACCTGCGTTTTCACTGGAAGCCAGTCCACCTAGAAGCATGGTGTCTGGTTTTCCAACAGCCAGAGGTGGAGGTGGGGGTGGGGGAAGGGTGGGGGTAGGAATGGGGGTGGGGCTGAGGGTTTCCTTGCAGCGCCTCTGTCCTCCATTCCACCCCAGCACCCCTGCCCCCACCCCACCATAGCAGGGGACTCCTGGGGGTCCCTCTGCCAGTCCCTCCCCCATCCCTGGGAACCCTGGAGGAGCTGCGTCTGCTTCCTGCTACTATTAAACCTTTAAAGGCAGAGGGTAAATAAAATCGTGCACTGAAAGGCGATGACTCAGCCGCCCCCGCCGCCCCTGCCGCCCCTGCCGCCCCTGGCCCTTAGGTCGGTCCCCTCATTCCCCAAGCTAGCCTTGCTAGCCCCCGTCCCCCAACCCCACCCCAGCACGTTTCCAGCACGTCGGGGTTGTACGGTCGCAGCCCGAGGTGTCTGTAGTCTAGATTGGGGCACACGGGAAAGAGGCAGGCCTTTCTCTTCACGTGGCTGAGCATTGCAGGGTGCTGTTCCTCCTCCACTTATTCACTGTCCAACTTACTAAAAGGTCATTGTCCCATTTTACAGAAGGGAAAAGAAACTCATAATTTCGAGGTACAACTTTGGGGAGCAACTTGGGTGATAAAGCCTGTTGGGGCAGGGCTACTTCCCAAGAAAGTCTAGTGGGTGGCCTTTGGATGCTCGCCCAAAGTGGGAGGAGACGGTGGCTAGGGCTTGGAAAGAACCCATGAGTCCACGATCCGCGTGTTCAGGAGCCTTCGGTCTCCCCGTGAGTGGGATTCTGAGCGGGTAGTTCAGTCTAGGGGTCGGGGCGCTTCCCAGGGCTTCTCGGCCCGTGAGTCACTAGAGGCAGGGACCGCTGAGGTGCATTCCTCTGCAGGCAGGGCCTGAGCCTGGGAGGGGAGGGGACCACAAGTCACTCCACCTGGCAGCTGGGACGTTGGGGCTGGAGGGAAGGCTCGGGGCTCCCGTCAGAGAGGCGCCGAGCAGTTCTCGCCCCCCACCCTCCGTCCTCCGATAAGCGGTAGCTTCAAGCAATGGGTAAGGGGCAGCCTGGGGCGGTTGGTGGGGGGCAGCTCCGAGAGCCTGCCTGGGTTTGAGAGTGCCCCACTCCGGGGCGTGTCTGGACTGCGGGGCGGAGTCCTTATAAAGACCACGCCGCGGCTGCGGCCCGCAGCAGAGCGAGCGCATTTGGTGCAACCTTTCGAAATGGCTTCGAAAATCGTGATGTCTTCGAAAACCGTGAAGACCTCCGACGAGGTCCTTTGCGAGGGCGAGCTGGAGAAGCGAAGCGATAGCCTGTTCCAGGTCTGGAAGAAGAAGCGCTGCGTGCTCACCGCCGACCGCCTGCGCCTCTTCTCCGGGAAAACCAGCCCCGCCAAGGAGCTGTTTTTCCACTCCATCCTCAAGGTGGACTGCGTGGAGCACACCTCTAAGTACGTGTACTTCACCATCGTCACCAACTATTACAAGGAGATCGACTTCCGCTGCACAGTCGCGAGCTGCTGGAACGCGGCCATCACCATGGCGCTGATCGACTTCCAGAACCGTCGGGCGCTGCAAGAGTTTCCCCGCTACCGATATCAGCGCTCTGAGTCTGAACCGCCCTCCGAGCCTGGAGAGCGGAGCGCTCTGGGTCCGTGGTGAGTACCGCCCTCGTCCACTGCGTCGGAGTACGGGGCATGGGGGAGTGAATGGGAGCCATGCCTCCCAGTGGGGGAAACTTCGATTTTAAAAGCCACGGGGAGGGGGAGGGGGGAATCCCACGTCTTTGAAAACCCTTTGGAGAGAGGACCTGGGACGCATGGCAGGAGCTGCTCGGCCCACCTGGAGGCTTAAAGGCTGCACCCGGGCAGCTCCTGACTCAGTCTTCTCCATACAGAAACGCACGGGACCAGTTGAGCCGGGAACCAGCCCACGCTGCCGCATCAGACAGGAGCCCAGGAGCCCAGGGGATGCCCCGGGTGACGCCGCCGCTGCTCTTCACCGAAGATATTCCCGTGCTTGCTGAGCCTTGCCCCGCTGTGCGGGTGCGCTAACTTATTGGACCGTATTTATATTGGTTACCTGCTTCCAACCCACCATTCCGTGTTAATATTTTTTTATACCATATTTTCATTCCAAATAAACAATGTCACTTTTCTTTTTTAACAACTGTGTGGTCTGTGTAGTTCCTGCTGGGGCGAATGTGTGGAAGGGTGGGAGTGAAAGGGTCTCCTATCTGGTGTTATTCCCTCTCCACATCCCAAGAACCATTAAAATGCCTCTGAGGGCTGGAGAAATGGCTCAGCGGTTAAGAGCACTGACTGCTCTTCCAGAGGTCCTGAGTTCAAACTCCAGCAACCACATGGTGGCTCATAACCATCTGTAGTGAGATTGGATGCCCTCTGCTGGTGTGTCTGAAGACAGCTTCAGTGTACTTACATATAATAAATAAGTAAATCTTAAAAAAAAAAAAGTGCCTCTGAATGAATTGTCATCTGGCAGTGGGGCTCACAGCCTTGCCAGGTCAGGAAGTAGGTCTGGGTGCGGCTTGGCTACCGTTTGCTCCTGGGTGTGGCTTAAAAGGATACGGCTGGTGGCGGGGATTGCTCCGTGTTCACTCACTAGTTAGCACCTCCTGGACATCTGAGAGGTTGCTCTGTTCACTAGGGTGGCTGCCCGCCTTGTCCCCGCCCACCCACATACCGTGTGTCCAGCAGTGGATTCAAAGGCCCATTGATTGATTACTCATTGACAACAACCCCCATCACTGGACCACAGTGGTTTGAGACAGCCCTCCTGTCCAGAGCCCGGGAACAGGGACAGCACACTGTACACATTTTGTCACAGATGGGAGGCAGGCCTGGCTGTCTCTAATGACGGAGCAGTGAGGCCCAGAGCTGTGGCCCTGCTGTGAAGCCTGAGAGGTCCCCAGACATCTGTCCTACCTCTACCCCACTTCTTGGGTCACCTGCCAGGTATCAACTCTGGCTCCTCACCTGGCTGTGGTCCTATTAAGGGGGCTCAAAGTCTGTGTCAGATGGGCAGGCAGCCAGCCAGGTGGTAGGTAGGGCCTAGGACAGAAGTAAATCTCTTCCTCCAAGGTTTTATTGGAGGACAAGCCCCAAAAGGCAGAGTGACAGACACCGAGCAGCTATCATACTTCCTGGGCCTCTCTGGCTATGGGAATACCATGAAGATGGGGTGACAATGGGGGTGCCACATGACTTCCAGCTTGGCCTTGGAAGCCAGCACCGGGAGAATCTCCCCTTTCTCCTTAGGAAGGAAGGCTTCATACTAGAGTTGTTCTTTCTTACAAGGAATTGTCTGTTAGAGCAAACGAGGGAGGGGCTTTCTAAGAGCAGAAGTGATAGCAGGTTCCGGAACCCTTCCATTCCATTCGTCTAAGGACACCCCCTCCCCCACATCTTTATGTGGTCAAAAGACCAAGCTCACCAGCCCCTGCTGCTGGTGTGGTTTAAATGAACAGAGACGAGGTGTCCTGAGGTGGTAGGTGGATAGTGGATGGATCTCACGGTTTAGGGACTGTGGGGTTCTGAGGTTCGAGGATTCTAAGGTCATTGGGTTTTTTTGTTGTTTGTTTTTGTTTTTTTAGAGACAGCATTTCTCTGTGTAGCCCTGGCTGTCTTGGAACTTACTTTGTAGATCAGGCTGGCCTCGAACTCAGAGACCTATCCACCTACCTTTGCCTCTGGAGTGCTGGGATTAAAGGTGTGCGCCACTAAGCCCAGCTTGTTTGTTTGTTTGTTTGTTTGTAATACATTTTATTAATTGTGTGTGCATGTTTTTTGTTTTTGTTTTTGTTGTTGTTTTGTTTTCAAGACAGGATTTCTCTGTGTAGCCCTGGCTATCCTGGGCTCTCTCTTTACAGGCTTGACTGGCCAGGCCAGTGTCTCTGGTGCAGCTTTAAAGCTGGGGAAGGTGGTGGTGGGGTTATGTGCTTGGATTTTAACAGCTCTCTCTCAAGTCTCATTCCCCTCTTCCTCTTCCTCCTCCTCTTCCTTTTAAAGACAAGGTCTCACTATGTAGCCCTAGCTGACTTGGAACTAGCACATTAGCATACAGACTAGGCTGACCTTGAATTCAGAGACCTGCCTGCCTCTGCCTCCTGAGTTCTGAGATTAATGACCTGCACTAACACAACTGCCCCCAGTCTTTTAAACTGACCTGGATTAATGACCTGGAACTGTGCTCCCTACACAGAGCCTTGGGCCCGGCTGTAGTTCTTCCTCCACAAAGCCCTCTTGCTTGGCTCCATCCTTGACCGCCAGGCTTGCTACCCACAGATCTGGGCAAAGCCCAAAGAACTTAAGAGAAAGAGGTTCTTAAGTTTATTGCCTGACTGGGCCAGGTCACTGGGCTTTGCGGTCACCGGGCTTTGTCTCCCTTCTGGGACAATGGCTTCTTCCAAAGGACCAATAGGACAAGCAAGTTCACCATGAGCTGCACATGGCCAAAGATGGGGACACCATAGCTACGGTACAGCAGGCCACCTAGGGTGGGTCCTAGAGTGCGGGTCAACGGTTGCACAGATGCGGAGAGGCCCAGCATGGTCCCTGGGAGAAGGGGAAGAGCAATCAGACCTTGGGCAGGTCTCTGGACAGGCATCCTAACCTGCCCCGCACATTGTTCACAGATGGCTTGAGATGCTTTTCAGAGGGCCCATCCATCCTCCTCACAGCTGCCTCTTGCCTGCAGCACCCTCCCATCCCAATCAAGCAGATCATCCTCCTCCCACAAGGTCAGTCAGTTTCTGTGTGGATGGGGCTGAGCCTCTTTTCCTGCTCTAGCTATTTCCTAGGCAGGGGAGGAGTCTGGGGGAGGGGTCAAAGGTCAGGACTAGGCCACACCCTCCCAGACCTGTTGGTGTAGACCTGACATCCTGGGTGCTGGCTCTCACACTTTCTCTAAACGGTGATTGAGATAGCCAGTGGATTTGGCTAGGGAGGGTCCCCTGAGCTATTGTAGGGTTCTAGGGCTGGCATTCTAGTTGGGCATGGTGCCCCTACTGCCTCTCATATGGCCTTTCCTCTTCTTGTCCCTCCACCATCCTCCTATGGACTCAATGGCTCTCAGAGAGCAGGGCCAGAGTTTCGGGCACGCTAGAGAGATTTGTACAGGTCCCAAGCTTAGAGCACCAGTGTCCTTGCCTGAGCATGTGAGCCCACATCTCCACGCCTCTGGTCAGCTTCTTAGTGTGGACATGCCTGCACAGGACCTTGTTAAGGCGACTGTGAGTGGAGGACGTCAGCCACTGACACCGAGGACCCACCTCACCTCACATCCCTAGATGGGAGTCACAGTCTGCCTCACCCTGCTCCAGAAGGTGACCGAGCTTTGCTGCTCACTGGCCAGGGACTTCCAAGACCAGGCTTTTAAACTTGGCAAGAAGACAAGGGCCTGTCAGGCTCCACCCACACCTGAGAGCCTGCTGTGGGGAAACTCAGGCGCAGCCTCTCTCACTGCCCACTTGCCTGCAGACATTAACTGACAGGGCAATTACAGCCTTCTCTGCACCTCCTGTTCCCAGGTAAACCAGGCTGGCTTTTCCCAAGCTAAGGGGTGGTGCCACAGGCATGACGTGGCCTCGGTGGCTTGGCCTGCTTCTCCTGGTCAGCCCCACCCTCCACTCCCCTGGTCTTAACACCCCCTTCCTCCTTCCGGAGAGACCTCTCTCCCAGCCCTTTGGAGCTGCTGCCTTGGTGGCACAGAGTAACTACCACTACCCTAGACGGCCTTGGAGGTCAGGCCCAGGAGACATCCCTGGCTGTGTGGATTCGAACCCTCTCTTCAGGAAGCTCTGACCACTGTGTTGTCAAGGACTGGGAAGTCTCCCTGCTGTTCTCCCTGTCTGGCCTCTTCACCGCTCCAGCTTCAGCTGTCTTCCTAAGTGGCCCCTGTAGGTCCGTTTCTTTGCTCATCTGATCCCTACCTGGACAAAAACCTCTGAACTCTGTTCTTTTTAGTGAAATTCTGGAATGGATCAGAGCCAAGTCAAATGCCTCCTCCAGGAAGCCCTCTACCTGTGCCCCTGCCTGAATCTGGACTTGTCAGAGGAAGGGGGCAGGATCTTTGCCAAGATTCTTTTTTTTCTTGCCACCCCCATCTTCTCTGGCCCAGCCTATTGGGAAGAATCCTGGCTGTCGGGGCTCACCTGTGTCTGAAGCGGACACAGCCTTGGTCAGCATGCTGTCTGTGACTACGTTGAGAGTACAGAGACTGAATACCAGTCCGGGCATCAGAAAGCAGAAGTGGACCACACTGGACATCAGCGCCTGGCAGGGCAATAGGCAGGGCCGGGCTGAGCAGGTTACAAAGCTAGAAGGCAGCCCACCCTGAGGTCCCACCCACAGTGCTCCACCACGGAAGACGCCTGGGCTGGGGAGAAGAGACAGTACCAGGTGGCCTGAGGCAGGCCAGGGACATGGGCACACACAAAACATGGATGGAGGATGGCCTGAGACCTGCTTCACAGGACAGCTGTGCACGCGCGTGCACATGCGCGCGTGCGCGCGCGCGCGCGCTCTCACCATGCCCAGTCCCACAACAGCAAAGACCAGCACACTGGATCGCAGCATGGCTTCCTCTGGAAAACAGGTGCTCAGTCTCCCAATGACCAGGCCTTGGATCATCTAGGAAGGATGGTGTGGGGAGGGGAAGACAGTCTAAACCAGCAGTTCCCAACCTGTGCATTTCAACCCCTTTGGGGGGGGGATATCAAATGACCATTTTAAAGGGGTCGCCTAAGACCATTGGAAAACACAGATATTTACATTACAGTTTATAACAGTAGCAAAATTACAGCTGTGAAGTAGCAAGAAAAAATTGTTATTTGTGTGAGACAGGGTTTCTCTGTGTAGCCTTGGCTACCCTGGAACACACTCTGTAGACCAGGTTAACCTTGAACTCAGCAATCAGCCTGTTTCTGCTTCCCGAGTGCCATGATTAAAGGCATGTGCCACCACTGACTGGCTAACAATAAAAATAGTTTTATGGTTGGAGGGGGTCACTACAGCATAAGGAATTGAATTAAAGGGTTACAACATTAGGAAGACAGAGAATCACTGGTATAGATAGACCTTAGCCTGGTCTTCTGAAAGAGTTCTGTCAGGAGAGACGATATCCAAAAGAGACACATGTGAGCCTCTCTTTGGCAATTAGACCACTGAAGCAAAGGACCCCAAGGCATTGGGTTTGTCCCAGGAGTCTCACGCTGGGGAGGGAAAGGCTGAGGTCTGGGGCCAGACAGAGGGGAGCTTCACTCCCAGAGACCCCCCAGAGTTCTGAGAACATGTCAGACCACCTTGCAGGAGAGACTGGAGCTGAGACACTGATGGGTCAGTGATGGGCAGGACCACACCCTGACCAGGACTCTCAGCTCTGCGCTCCTCCTGCCTTCTGCTTAAACCTAAATTTCACATCAGGAGCCCAAAGATAAACAAGAGGGTCATTGAACCTCTCTCTTCCTCTTCCCACTGTGGTCGCACTGGATGAATCTCCTCTCTCTGCTTTTAACTCTTTAGTTAACCTAGTGAGGATAAGCAGCTGAGCCAAAGTTGTTAGGGCTCCAGGGCAATTCTGATAGTACCGTCAAGGGAAGGGGACTTCTGGACTGGTGGCTAGGTGACCCTCCCCACCTGCATCCCTTGAGAGTCCCTCCATCCCCAGCAGGCACTGCAATGCTGAGCCATGTGGTTCCTAGAAAGCCACAAGGTCACAGAGCAAAGGTTTCTCTCAACAACAACAACAAAAAGGAAAGAGCATCTACACCAGAGAGACTCAGAGACACCAGAGACGTGACTCAGCAGGCCAGGTAGCCCAGGTGAGGCTCCCTATCTCCTTTCTCAGATAGAAAATGCCTGTTTCTACAGGAGAAGGAAGTGTGTGGGACCAAAGGTCAGGATTGAATAGAGTCAGAACAAGGAGCTGTCAGGCTGCTAGGGCCAGTATGGTTGTCAAGGTTCATGGGGGTTGGACCCAGGCTTCTAGAGCCCAAACCGGTCCAGCCACAACCACTACTTATGCTGGGCAGAACCTGGTTGCTTCTTACAGAACCATCAATGTCTTAGAAAAACAAATCCTCTCTAGACTGGTTTTATGGAAGCATTTAATACTGGCCTCAGCCACTTGGACTAACCGCCCCAGCCTCAACTTCCCCATTAAGTTGAAAATAAGCTTCTAGACGCCATGCGGACCTCACCGTTATCTGACAAAACAGTGAGTTAGTCAGCCAGCCAAGAAGGCCACTTTCCCTCAGTCCTCCCAACTGTACCCTCTGGCTTGCCACACACCCAGTCACCTAACCAAGGCAGTTGCTGCTGCTGCCCCTCTACCAAGCAGCTGAAGCCTATGGTCCACTCCTTTACTCAGACTCTCTACTATTCCCAGTAGACCAGCAGGCTACCCTTCCCTGTGAATGTCACCAAAACCTTGTGTTGTCCTCCCAGGTCTTTGTCCCCATGGAGCTCACATCCCTGACCCTAACCCATCCATCATCCTCCATTCCTTGCTGTTTCTTCTACCTGTGTTCCTCCCCCTTTTTCTCTTTCTTACTCAGGATCTTATTTGCTATCCTAGTAGCTCCGTACTGTCCCCACCTCAGTGCCCTCTGAATGGCTAGCATTCTAGAACAGCGCTGGGTGACAATCAGTTATCAGGGCTACCATAGGAGTCTCTCTTGAGGGGTCCTTAAGAGACATGGTCTGGCTGAGTGGTGGTGGCGCACGCCTTTAATCCCAGCACTTGGGAGGCAGAGGCAGGTGGATTTCTGAGTTCGAGGCCAGCCTGGTCTGCAAAGTGAGTTCCAGGACAGTCAGGGCTATACAGAGAAACCCTGTCTTGAAAAACCAAAACCAGAGAGAGAGAGAGAGAGAAAGAGAAACATGGTCTGCTAGCTGGGCAGTGGTGGCACACATCTTTAATCCCAGCACTTGGGAGGCAGAGGTAGGTGGATATCTGAATTTGAGGTCAGCCTGGTCAGAGTGAGTTCCAGGACAGCCAGGGCTACACAAATAGAAACCCAGGGTGGGGGGAACAAGGGGGGAGGGGTGTCTGCAAACCTGCTGGTGCCATGATTCTGACCCCATACCTTAGGACTCCCTAATTGCCACTCACCAGAGTCCCCCAGACTCTGGGAACCTGTAGGAGCATATGGAGTAGGCAGGATATGGCTTGAATGGCATCTTTCTTCTTCTTAAGATAATTTGGTGATATAGTTGGGACATCCCAATGTACTTGGCACATGCCTGGCCCTCAGTCTTACCCTCTTTCCAAGGGTGCAAGTCTACCCACTCCTTGCTGGTCTTAGGGCCCAGAGCTCTGATGCCTCCTCTTCTGTTCCCCCTTCCCTGCCTTGTGCCAGGTTCCTAAGCCATACTCTTCTTTTGAAACCTCTGTGACAATCCTAGATTACCACACTAATGTGCCACAGTCTCAGGTGACCATAACCATAGAGCCTAGAAGAGTCTGTCCCCAAAGGTCTCCAAGGGATTGGACTTCAAGTGAGTACAGGCTCTTGTGGTCTGTCTTCAAGCAAGTGATGAGCAGTTCATTCATTCATTCATTCATTCATTCATTCATCCATGCATGCATGCATGCATGCATTCATTCATTTTTGAGTAAGGGTATTTTGTAGCTCAATCTAGACTAAAAAGTGCTATGTAGTAAAGGATGGCTTTGAGCTTCTGATCCTCTCCTGCCTCTGTGTCCTGAGTGTTGGGATCACAGGCTCGCTCCACCATGCCAGGTTTATGAGGTGCTAAGGATGGAACCCAGGCTTTGCACATGGTAGGCAGGCATTCTACCAACTAAGCTATTCCCAGCAAGCAATCCATCTTGAACGAAGTCTGCTTGGTCATGGGTCAGTGTTGTGGGTTTTGTTTATTTCTTTTATCTCCAACAGTGTGTCATTTCTTGCTGGTGCAGATTAGAGACTTTCCTGTCCTTGGTTAGGGGGGTTGGCCAGGGACGGATGCTCAGGGAACAGATGTCCCAGAGGTGTCAGGAATGCCACTAAGCTTCCAGAGTGATCTGGACCCCTCCTTTGCTAGTCTCAGCATAGTTACTCCTGTGCGCCAGTGGTTAAACAGTCAAGCCACACTGGGCCATGGCCACACATCACCACCTGTCTCTGCCACCCAGGGTCTGGTCAAATGCCAATAGGAACCAGGGAGTGCATAGCTGGCTTTGACTATGTTGGCCTTGGGTTTGGAGCTAGGAGGCTCCGAGGGGTTGACTGAGAGGATACTCAATCCCCTACCTCAAACTGGCCCAAGAGTTCCCCTGTGTCCCCAGCAACCAGAAGCTCCTAGCTCCTAAAAGATTAGCATATAAGATGACTATGCCTTGCTCTTGAGGAAATCCTCAAGGGCCCAGGATCTTCCTAGGACATCCCAGCCACCTCATGGGACATGTATTGTAGTTAGTATCACTTGACTAAGAAAGGAAAGGGAGCCTGGAAACTTGCTATGTTACCCAGCTAGGGAGGATAGACGCTGACTCCAGGCAGAACCCCATTATAACACGCCCATTCTCTGTCTTCAGTCCCTCCAAGTCCTGTCTACCACCCCACATTGAGGCATGTACCGGATTGACATGTTGTAGGATGGAGAGCCAGGAATGAGTGTTTTCTCTGTGTGTGTTTCTCCACCGGTACTTTGTCACTCAAGACAGGACACTCCAGGTGGTTAAGGAGGAAGCCAGGGTGGCCGCTCCCAGAGACTGATGCTGAGAAACCAGGTCCTCTCTGTTCATGCACACTTACCATCTGGAGGATCCCGAAGAAGGACATGAGGTAGCCAGCCTGTGCAGCCTCCAGCTGGAAGAAGTCCATAGAGATGATGGAGAACATCACCATGAAGAGTCCTGGGTAGAGGAACAGATCAGCCGTGATGCCAGGCCCCAGTGCAGCACACACCTCCCTCCTGTGACCTGGCCATGTAACACCACCTGGGATTCTATAGAAGGTGACTCCCTGCAGGGGCTGCTGGTAAGTAGTCCAGGTGAGCTACAAGGTGCCAGGATGGGGACCCAGGGAGTCATGGGAGCCCTCAGAGGCCCCTGACATGTAGGTGTGTGTGTGGGGGGGTAGGGGAAGCACGTTCCTCAGGTTCCATACACTGTAGCTGAAATACACAGCCTGGATGGGTGGACCCTTTCCCAACTGGCAGGGGGAGGAGCTTCTTTGTGGCCCCTTCCAGCCCTGCCAGGGGTTTCAGTCTGGTTCATAGCCACAGAGCTTCCGGATCAGGAAGGAGCTGAACTTGTGGGATTTTAGTACCTCTGAGCCGATAAGGAGAATAGACCAGTGGTGGGGCCCTTGCCTGGCTTTTGTGAAGCTCTGAATTCTATTATCAGTACTACAAACAAAACTTTCAGACTGTGGTGGTCTCTGAACAATGGCGTCACTATGGCACATTCAAAGCTGGGCAGACTGAAAATGGGGTCCTGTGTTCCTTCATCAGATGGTTAGAGCAAGAATCTGGGTGCCACTCAGACCTATGTGGTACCTCTGGAAGCCAGACCTGAGTGGTGAAGCTTAACGATGATCTGGAGTCTGTGGGCTGTGTGTGAGGCCCTGTGGGAGCAATTCAGAATGGGACCCAGAGCACAGCAGGGAGCACCCAGACTCCCTTTTCCTCCCTTTGTGCTAGCATATAACTAAAACCTGCTCCCACAGGGTGTGCTGGAAGCCCCCACAGGTGTCTGGACTATAAGGACTCAGACAGAACAAAGCATCCCCTAGACCTGGGTCCCCAGCCCGAGTGGGGGTGGGGGAGTGTGACTCACCTGAAGGGAAGCCAGAGATGACCTTGACCAGGAATACAGGCAGCACTCCAGGCAGCAGCAGCAGGCGGGTGATGGCCTTCAGGTCAAATACACTGGCCTTGGTTCCACCTGGCCACCAGGGGATATCAGTCAGAACACTGGTTGTGGGGCTCTCTGGCTTCCAGCCTTGTCCCTCATGCTTAGAGCTGACTACTCTCTTGGCAGCCTTCTCCCGCAGCCTCTGGAGGGTGGGGCAGGAGGCCACACGCTGGCCAACCAGGTGTTGAGGAGAAGATGCACCTGGCATCAGGTAGTTCTCTGCATTCCTAGATCTTCAGCCTTCTTGATAAGGGTGGTGGCTCCCAGCCCAGTTGGAAGGCGGTAGTAGTCAGAGAGGCACGCCTTCACACCCAGGACACTCTCAGGCTCCCAGTTATGCCTAGGTATCCCCTGGGGCCCTACTCTTCTTGGATTATAACCTCCTGTCCTAAGAAGCCTGCCAGGTTAGTCTCCATGTTAGTCACTGGGCTAACATGTTAGTCAGAGGTGACCGACTCTTTTGAAGAGCTAGCCTGGTCTATATTTGCTTCCTCTGTACTTCACTTCCTTCTCACCCACTGAGCCAGTAACCTCACATGGCTCCGGACACTCAGCGACTCAGACACTAGCAGCCACCCAGCCCGCTGTGTCTCCTGTATATTCCCTGGCTTTTCTAGACTTGCCTCCCTGCTTAGGGCCTTGGCTTACCTGATTCCCATAACTGTACTCAGCTTGACCTACCAGGAATCAGCAGCAAGAAGTGCAGAGGAGATCCCATCCCCTCTTTGAGTCCCTTGAACCCCATGTCTGTAAGGTCTTCCCTTTATCCCCAGTAGAGGTACCAGAATGCTGGCTTCTTGGGCAAGGTGGTGCCTATTGGCCCAGTTGTGGGCAGGTGGAGCTTACCCTGAGGAGCTGACTGGACACTGGCCTCCTTGGTGGTAGCAGGGATACAGGTAAAGCTGAGGACAGCTCCTAGGAGGGTGACCACAAAAGCCAGGATGGCAGGACACTGGATCCTAAGGACACAGCCAGGGTCATATGGTATGCTGTCGTATCCATACACTCTGAGGCAACTCCCCACCCCCACCTTGCTCCTTTGGCTCAATTGAGGCCTCACCTACTCACCTACTAAGGGTGCTCAGCCCCTGCTACTTGATCGCTTAAAGCACATTTAGCAAATGGCAGATGCCTCAGCATGCAAGCCCCGCAGGCTCTGGGAGGTGGGGGTGGGGGTGGGGCGGGGGTGGAGCAGTGTGTGAGTCCAGGAGCGTTGCACTGCTGAGGGAGGTAAAGTGACCTTGCTCGGGGTGCAGTTGGTTCCCCAGAGTCAGAGAGGCTTGTGGGTATCTCTGAGGAAGGCTTTAGAGAACGGAGACCAGGTCCAATGTCCCCTTCAAGTGAGGACAGGCTGGGCACTTGGGAGTCTCTAAGAAATTGCCTTTCTTCCTTCAAAAGACCCTTGTCTATACTCTAGGAGGCAGGGCATGCCAGGACTGGGGGAGTTTGGGTTCTGTGTCTCAGGCCCCTAGTGAATGATTTTGTAGGAAAGCCTCCTGCCTGCCAGAGACTCGCTGCCCCCTTGGTGACTTGCTAGGAGTCATGGAACAACCCAATACGTCCAGTAGAACCTCCCCCTCTGGGAAACCCAGGCACCTGGGAACTGGTCCTTCAGACTTCATAGTCTCCTCTAGCGCCCAGCCCAACCTGTCCTCTGAGTGGGGATGTCTCTAAGCTAGCCAAGGACCCTAGCCTGTAACACTCTTTCCTTCTTAGATGTGTGAGCTCCTAAGCACTACATGGGCCCTTTCCCCCAGCCAGTCCCTGGTTTCAGCATCGTACTCTTTACCAAATGTTTAGACTCTGGACCTCACAAGCAGATAGACCTAGGCTGGACCTTGAACTGAAGGTCCAGCAGGTAAATGCGAGCAGTTGTTCACACAGACTGCCAAAGTACTGCCCCCTGACCTCAGCAGCATCCCACACCAGCCCTGCTCAGGCTTCTGAACAGACATGAGTGCAAGTCAGGGGCTTAGAAAAAGCTCTGAAGCTACCAGAGAAGACCAGTTCAAGCTGCCTGCACTCCTTCCCATCACAGCCAGAAGTGTGTGTACATGGGCACATGCATACACAGACATGTGCTTACCAATACAGAGCATGTCTCTCTCACACAGAGGCACACCATATTCAAACACCCAGGCATACGCAGGTAGCTTTGCAATAATTCTGATGTACATCTGTAGGCAGGAGGTAACAAGGAAACTATCAGGGCCATCAACAGCTCTCTTTGGTGTGGGGCTGGCACATCTCTCTTGGGTGTTTCCCTGCCCATCCAGGGCAATTGGACATCTCGTGCTGGTTGTTTCGCGGTTCCTCAGTGGACCCCTTTCTAGACCTCAGAGTGAGACCTCTTTCTGCCCAAAGGACTGGCAGAAAGTGATGGCTGACATTTGAAGGAACACCTTTCCCAGTGGCTCACTTCAGGGGCCTTTCTTTTGGCTGCTAGTCTCTAAGCCTCACCAACACTGCATGAGGCTGGCCAGGTGGGGATAAAACCTTCCTCCTCTTCTTCTTCCTCCTCCTCCTCCTTCTAAAGATTTATTTATTATATTTATATGACTATACTGTAGCTGCTTTTCAGACATACCAGAGAGAGCATCAGATTCTATTACAGACGGTTATGAGCCACCATGTGGTTGCCGGGAATTGAACTCAGGACCTCTGGAAGATCAGTCAATGCTCTTAACCGCCGAGTTATCTCTCCAGCCTGAAAACTTGTTTTTTTAATTAGATGCTCTTGAAGCTCCCAGGGGCAGGTGGGTACCCACAATGCTATTTTAGGAAACATGACAAGCAAGGGTCTGTAATAAGTGCTTTCTCAGATCCTGTCTTCTGAGTGGTGGCCAGCAAACCTAAAGGCCAGTACTTCCCTGGAAATGCAGGTCCTGGGTCTAAGGAGAATCTAAGCTCACAAGTCTCCCAGAGCCTGAATAGACTACTGCCTATGAAAGCTGGTGGCTACTGTCTCAGGGTTCAGGGCTCCATAAACACAGAACACTGAAAGCACAGGCAAGACGGAAAGCCAGCACTGGAGGTGGGGCTGTGTGGCTCAATGCTAATGTTCTTGCCTAGAGTATGCAAGGTCCTGAGTTCAATCCCCAGTACTGGGGCCTGGGGAGTGAACCCCTGAGCCAGTGAGATGATTCAGAGAGTAAAGGTACCTGGAGTTTAGGCTTTAGACCACACATGTAAGAACGAGAGAAACGTGACTCCTTCGAGTTGTCCTCTGACCTTGACAAGCACACCTTAGTACATGCTCACTCCTCCTGCTCTCTCTCTCTCTCTCTCTCTCTCTCTCTCTCTCTCTCACACACACACACACACACACACACAGACAAACACAATGTAATACAAAAAAGTCGGGGGCTGGAGAGCTGGCTCAGCAGTTGAGTCCTTACTGCTCTTTCAGAGGACCTAAGTATAATTTTGAGCACCTAAATCAGGCAGTTCACAATTGCCTAAAACTTCAGTTCCAGGGGACAGGACACCGTTCTCTAATTTCTTTGGCTTCATACTCACACGTGGCATCAATACACAAATAAAAATAAATATTCTCAGGAGATAGAGGCAGGCAGATTTCTGAATTCCAGGGCTACATGGAGAAGCCTTGTCTCAAAACAAAACAAAACAAAACAAAACAAAACAAAACAAAACGTAAGTAAGTAAAGAAATCACACACACACACACACACACACACACACACACACACACACACACACACACACACACACACACACACACACACACATACTTTAGTAATGGCTGACTATAGAGCCCTGGCTGGTATAATACTTGCTGTATAGACCAAGCAGGCTTCAGACTTGCAGAGAGCCACCTACTTCTCTCACCTGCTTAAGACACACACTACCTTACCTGGATAAAATTACATCTTACTTTTTTTTTTTTTCCTAAAAAAGAAGTAAAATTGTAGAGCAGTTGAACCCTAGGGCTTTCAAGATTTTGGGGTATTGTGACACCACTCCAGGGCCTCGAGATTATTGCACCCCAGAATGTAACTCAGCAAGCTTCCCTCAGGGTCCCTCCCTTTGACTTGCACAGGTGCAAGGCTACGCTGCACAGTTCCTGGATGCGCTTTGTGCCTCGTTTTCTACCTTTTCTCTCTCTCTCTCTTTCCTTCTTTTTCTTTCTTTTCCATTCCCCTCCCCTCCCTTCCCCTTCCCTCTCTTGTCCTCTCCTTTCTTCTCTCTCTCTCTCTCTCTCTCTCTCTCTCTCTTGGTTTTCTGAGACAGGGTTTCTCTGTACAGCCCTGGCTGTTCTGGAACTCACTCTGTAGACCAGGCTGGCCTCGAACTCAGAAATCCACCTGCCTCTGCCTCCCGAGTGCTGGGATTAAAGGCGTGCGCCACCACGCCTGCTTCTTTTCTCTTTTTTAAGACAGGGTTTCTGCGTAGCTCTGGCTGTCCTGGAACTCACACTATAGACCAGGCTGGCCTCAAAAGCAGAGATTTGCCTGCCTCTGCCTCCAGAGTGCTAAGATTAAAGACATGCTCTACCATCCAGCCTCCCTTTTTAATGATTAATTTATTTTTATTTCATACTGTTTTGCCTGTGTGTATGTCTGTGTGAGGGTGTTAGATCCTCTGGAACTGGAGTCACAGTTGTGAGCTGCCATGTGGTAGCTGGGAATTTAAAACAGTTCCTCTTTATTTGTTTGTTTGTTTCTTTTTTTTTCCTTTTGAGGCTCGGTCTTGCTATGTAGCCCTGGCTGGCCTAAAACTCACAGAGATCTGCCTGCTTTTGCCTCCCAAGTGCTGGGATTAAAGGCATGTACCAGCCACACATAGTGGTGAAGAGGCAGAGACAGGTGGATTTCTGTGAGTTTGAGGCTAGCCAAGGCTACATCGAAAACAAACAAACAAAAATCCAAAAATAAAAACATAAATATAAAAGCATTTGCCATCATTCTTGGCACATTTTATTTATTCTGCTTTCTAAGTTGAGCCAAGACTTCAAGGATATCAGCTCAGCCTCTCATTGACCCTCGTCCCCTTCTTTCCATCCACTGGAGGAGTGGAAACTAAATGCGTAGGCACATGGATACCTCTGTCAGAGAACTGGAGTCCTCCATGGACACTCCCCGTCTTTGCCTTGGCTACCCTCAGTTGCAAATGAAGGCTGGACCTCAGCCCTGTCTACTCCTGGCTTCCTACAGCATCCCTGGTTTCCTACGGTACCCTGGTTTCCTACAGCACCCCTGGCTTCCTACGGCACCCCTGGCTTCTTACGGCGCCCCTGGCTACCCACACTGATCTGCCAGGCTCTGGGGGGCTTCTGGCACTGCAGCCATAGCTCAGCAAATAATAGTTACTGCTCTCTTCTCCAGGGCCTGTCCCGAATGCTGAGGGTGGTCCCGGCCCTCTGCCTGGCCTAGACTCTGCCCAACCTTATCTGGCCTCTTTCTGTGTTCTAGGATGGTAATTCCTTCCTCACCACTCTGGACCCCTGCCCAATGTCTTTGAGGCTCCGAGAGGGGACTGTAGAGCCAAGGTCCTTGGTGCCAGGAGCTAGCATGCAGGTGTGGCTTAAGGCCTTCAGCTACACATTTTCTCTTTCGTAACTCAGAGGAGAGTGTACATATGGTGTGTCTTTCATAAGTGGGGCAGGGGACTCCAGAGCACCATTGAACACCCAGCCTGGGGCTCAGTGAGAAACTCACCTGCACCACCTGCCCTGTATGTGCCAAGCACTCAAGCCCTGTGGCTAAGATATATCTGAAAACAAAAATCCTGCAGGTGGGACACTCTTATAACCCCCAAACAAGTTTCCAATCACCTTACCCTAGTGCTTTCTAGCCTGGAGCTCCCTCCCAGATCCTTTCCCCCCCTCTCCATTGTGACATAGGACTCCAACCAAATGACCTGTTTCTCCTTGCCTGGAGCCTTTGAAGACTTGAGGGGTGAGGGGCCTTTGAAGACTCCAGGGGTAAGGAATAACTCCCCTCCTCCCTGGTTTTGAAAGGCCTATGTTCTAAGGCCTCAGGGACCAGATAAGGTTTTGCAACCAAAGTGTGGTATGTCCTGGGTATGCGCAGGGGTCACAACACCATTTGGTATCCAGGAGGGTTTGCAGGTGGCCACTGTTATCTTGGGCAACCTGACCCTCAGGGTCTCTGGGCTTAGATACCTTGCAGCCCTACCAGACCTGGTGGCGTCTGCTCAAATTCCTGCTCTTTGTGGGTGACTTAGAGCCCAGACTCCAGGGCTACAGGCCCAGCGGGGCCAATGATAGGCTAGAGGGCCTAACTGGGACAGGTGAAGAAAGTCTCCTTTTGCTGTGGCCCTGGGACACTTCCCCCTGGGTTTGCATGATTCGTCAGCAGCTGTCTTCCACGTGCCTCCTTGTCTGAACCCCTTGGGATCTGTAAGCTTGGGTCTGGAGAGGGTACAGTTGAGGCTAGTTACCACCTCAGCTTTACTTCAAGTGATTTTTCAACCTGTGGGCTGCGACCTCTTTGGTGGGGGTCAAACGACCCATTCAGATATTTGCGTTATGAATCATAACAGTAGCAGTTTCAAAAGCTTCAAAACTTACAGTTATGAAGTAACAACAAAATAAAGTTATGGTTGGAGGTCACCACAATGTAAAGGGTCGTGACTTTAGCAAAGTTGGGTACCACTGGCTTACAGAGACCGCTCACAGGCGGTCATTGTTTGCCAGTCATTGTTGTACCAGATCTCGCTCACTGACTTCACCTCCACAGCCCTCAGGATTGAACTTAGATATCTCATATTGTCTCTTAGGGTCTTCTCCTGATACCTATCGGTAAACCTGATGGCTCCACCTTCAAAAGAATGAAATCTGACCCTCTTGGGCAGCCCTCACCCCAACCCCCAGGCCTGATCTCCCTGAATCACCTAAGGCATATCTGCTTCCAAATGGCCAGTACCCCAAATAGCAGGGATTTTACAAAAATGGCCATTGGGGACTACAGAACCACATAAGTCTTGTGCTCCATACTGATGGTGGCTCCTGAGACGATAGGAAGGGTATCTTCACCACACCCAAATACCCCTTCGGACTTTGCTCCCATCTTCCTGGCTCTGGCTACTTTTAATCCTTGGATCTTTTCAAATAACCTGAACATTTTGTTTACAGGACTATGCCTCTATTACCAGGCACTCAGCTCCTCTCTGGCCCTGTACCTGGTCATCCCTCTGGAAACCCCCCTATCCCTCTATGAGGGTGCTCCCCCCCACCCCCACCCTAGAGCACATTCTTAATACCTGAACTGGGCCCTGAGGGCCAGTGGCTCAGGACCCTCTCTAAGCCCAACCACAGGCTGTGAGATGTTGGGGTTCAGGGTGATAAGTCACAGGGCCACCCCCATATGCTGATGTGTGGGTAGTGGCTCTGGGCTCAGGACCCTCCTTGGGCAGCTCAGCCTCCTGGTCCTCAGCACTAGGCTGTCTCAAACCAGTTACACCAGTGCCCGCCCCTGCAGGCTCCAGTGCCAAGTCTACTTCCTCCTCCTACCTGCTGCCCCAGGCTTCAGAGATGGACATGGTTGGGACCTTCCAAGGGGACAGGCTCCCAGAAGTGGGCAGAGAGACAGGGGACAGGGAGACCCCTATGGGGGCTTGATTACCATCAAGGAAGGGGAGGGTAAGGTCTAGGTGTCTTTTGCCTGAGGCAAAGCCAGGTGTCAGGTAAAGAGCAGGCTTAGGGTGTGGAGTGTGGGATGGAAGGTAGAAGGGTAGGGTAAGGAAGTCCGGGTCTTAGGGCTGCCTCCCTGGCCTCTATGGGAATGAGAAATACAAATGGGTTAAATATCTAGGCCTCCATGCCTTCACAAACACAGAAGGGACCATCACACAGCTGTGTGAATCCTAGAGGACTGCTTGGCTATGGGTGTGGCAAGTCACATCTGAATGGGACAGAGACAGATTCCCCAGCCATAAGCCACAAGAGAGATCTTTCCATGGACCTCCCGCAGCGTTGAACAGCTTGAGGTCTGATCACGAGGGTTTCAGTCTTACATGTAACAACTTGAAGTCCCCTACTGTCACTGTGCACTGCCCCCAGGTCTGGGCACTGGACTGCCTCCTTTCTTAGATCTCAGTTTCCCAACTCATCAAATTAGATGCTGAGAGGTCGACCGCTTTCTATAGAAACGTTTTGGTTTATAAAGGGATCTTGGGATAAAAGGAGCCTGTGCAGCTGATAGACTATCCTGGGTGGGGGCGGCAGAAGAGAAGAGCATCTTGGGAGTGGCTGAGAGGGAAGAGGGTGCGAGTAGTGTCCTCTGAGTCAGGGCTGGGATGTAGGAAATGCACCTGAGGACAAAGGGTGTGGAAGGGGCTGGACAGACAGGCAGACTGTTGGACAGGCAGACTGCTGGTGGAAAGTGTGTGGCTGACAGAGCCTGTGCCCCATCAGGGCTGCCTGAGGGTGAGGTCACCCCTGCAGTGCCCACACCACAGGTAAGAAAACATGTGGAGGTAAGGGAATGCACCCCTGCCTCTAGCAGCAGGAGGGTGGCCCCACGAACGGTGCCTACCCCTGGGTGCCTACATCTTCTTCCCTGCACAACCATAGTCTGCTTTTTCTGACTCCTCTGTTCTTTCCTCCTTTCCTGTGGCCCACCTATGAACCCCAACACAGAGGCCACAGGGACAAATCCTTGTCCCCTTCGGGGTCTGAGCTGACTTGCTATTGCAGCTTAGGTTCCTGTTTTCTGCAAAGCACATAGCTCTCAGCTCCCCTGCCTCCTAAACTTGGAAGGCCAGGAGCATCCAGGGCACCCTTGGGGACGCGGCATTCACTGTCTGCCACTGGAAGGGGTGCTCCACAGTTCTTGGGTGCTCCACAGTCCCCATGGGACTTCCAGCTGCTCAGACCCCGCTGGGCAAGCCCAGTTTGGATTGTATAATTAGTGCTGAGACTTGAGTTTGCATTTCCCTCCCACCCATGGGCAGAAACAGGCCAGAATCTGTTCTTTGTCCTGACCCCATGACCGTCTCTGGTTCAGTCACTGTTCTTACTCAGACGTCCCCATCCCCACCCCACCCCCACCTCCCTGTGTGTGTTCTTCCCTGCCCCCTCCATGGCTTGACTCCTCCCCTTCCTCAGCCCCTGCAGCCACTGCGCCGCCTCGATCCCCTGCACGCGGGGTCTGTTCGCCCTCGCTGACTTGCCTCACTCCTTTCTTGAGTCTCCGCTTAAAATTCACCCGCTTAGAAATCCTGGTGATCACCTATCCCCCTCCCCCACATCCCAATCCTGATTTCTTTCTTTCTGTATCTCACGTAGTTCAATTCAACTTTATAACACCCATGGGAAATGTACCGTCTTTTCTATCAACCCATTAAATAAAACAAAACTTCATTCAACAACAACAACAACAACAACAACAAAAAACAAAACTGCAAAAGAGCTGGATGCCTTTAATCCCAGCACTTGGGAGGCAGAGGCAGATACATTTCTGTGAGGTTGAAGTCAGCCTGGTCTACATAGCAAGTTCCAGGCTAGCCAGGGCTCTCCATAGCGAGACCCTGACTTTTTTTTTTTTTTTTTTTTTGATAGAAAAGATAAAGAAAAGAGTAAAGAAGCTACTTGGCCCAAACCCAAATTCCCTCAGGGCCATCGCTTCTTGAAATCAAAATATGTGCTCAAGTTCAGGAATTCTGCTCAAAATTGCATTGTGCTTACCAGCTACACTGCTTTAAACCAGCCAATCATGTATGAACACTGAGTTTGACGTAAAAACACCAGATGGAGGAGCTCTGAGCACTCACAGTGAGGCACACAGGACCCCTTTGCAATAGGAGGAAAACCCTAGGAAGGTCCCCAGTGGCGGGTTTACCTGCTTGGCTGGGTGTGACTATGAAGCCTTCCGCAGAAGTGAAACCTTTTTTTTTTTTTTTTAAATAGTATAGAATAGAGTTTATTCAGGGCATGGGGAGGAGAGGTGAGAGGGTAGTAGAGACAGAGAAAGGCGGCAGAGAGAAAAAGAGAAAGAGAGAGAGTGTAGAGAAGTAGAAGCAGGCCATGAGCACGTGGAGAGAGAGGGGGAGGGGATTGGAGAGAGAGGGGGGAGGGGATTGGAGAGAGAGGGGGAGGGACCAGAGGACAGACCAGGAGCAAGAAGAGCAAGAGCAGAAGTGAAACAAACCTTTTGGCTTGCTGGTCATTTTCTTAGGACCCTAGACCTATTTCTAAGACATTCTAGAGACTTGGACTGTCTTATTTTCTATTGTGCCCCAGAATCTAAAATCCCAGGGGCACTTATTAGATGTTCAATTGACACCGCTGAGCAGAGAAGCTCAGCCCCCCACTCGCATGCTAAGAGGACATTCAGAGCCATGTCAATGTGCCCTGTCACGTGTCCCTGGAGACCTTCTTGCCAAGCTGTGTCTGTCCCCACTGCAGGGACAGACAGACAGGAGAGTCCACCACAGACCACCCTGGAACCATGCTGTGAGAGGGTCACGGTGTCAGCCCATGCCTGGATCTCTGAGCTCAGCCATGACCCAGATACCTCTACTGTAATTGGGGTAGGTCTGAGGAAATTTGGGGAGCCTAGGTTACAGGCCCTCAGGAGGCCCTGGCTTGGGGAGTAAATCAAAACTCTGAGAACCTACAACTGGCATTGTTTATCCAAGATAAGAAAGCCTTGTCATGACAAAAGTGTCCCTCTAAAAGCACAAAAATTTAGGCTCTAGGAAAGCTCTCTCCAGGAACACACCCCCCTGCCAGATGAGGCCCCTGTCCCAGCGATGTGATTTGGGAGTGAATGACAGGCAGGTGAGGGCTGGCTCTTAAGGTCTGACTCGGAGCGGTGCAGGAGGTTTGGGGCAAGGAGCGAGGGAGCGTGCTAAGTTCAGTGAGGCTTTTTTCCCAAGAGCCTCTCAGCTACTTAAAGATATCTGGGCCTGTCCCCACACAGACCATCCTAGAATCATGTATTAGGGTGTCTTCCCAGGGGGAAAAATAGCTGAGTTCCCAGGACAGGGCCAGGTGAAGAGCTCTATCTATACATAGGGCTCTACTGGGAACTTTACCTGACGCGGCACTTCTGGGCTCACGGCCGTCACTGTAGCGCCCCCTGGTGGCACTCCCTGCTGGCGACGCCACCCCCAAACCCCCATCCACCCTGCATGCTGACTTGTCCCCCAAATGCTTGTAATTTAGATGAGGAAACCAAGTCTCAAGAGGGCCGATTGTCCGAGCTCGAGCCACCTGCCCAATGACTTCCCAGCTCTCCATCTCGCTAGGTCACTTACCCATATGCGGTGTTAAGGGTCCCGCCAAGCAGGGAGCCGAAGATAATTCCAACGCCAAAGCAGAGGCCCAGCCGGCCCAGTGCTGCGGGCCGCTCTGTGGGCGCTGTGAGATCAGTGATGACCATCTGGGCAGCTGCGGGTGGGAGAAGGGCTGAGCTGGACACGACTCCTCAATGTGAAGAGCCCACCGAGGGGTCCAGGCCACGCCCCACTGCCTGTCCACCCAGACCGTATCCCCAAAGCCCCTTCCACAGTACCTCCATCCAGGCCACATTTCTACAAACCTTTCTACTCTTTTTTTTTTTTTTTTTTTTTTGAGACAGGGTTTCTCTGTGTAGCCCTGGCTGTCCTGGAACTCACTCTGTAGACCAGGCTGGCCTCGAACTCAGAAATCTGCCTGCCTCTGCCTCCCAAGTTCTGGGATTAAAGGCATGTGCCATCACTGCCCGGCACACCTCTCCACTCTTAATCTGGCCTGCCCCACACCATACACCACCTCTCCATCCAGAGACCACCACTCTTATCCCATTCATCGCCCCCTGGCCCCTACCTGAAGCCACATCTTTGTCTCTCCCCTCTATCTGCTTAGAGCTAGGCCTCCCCACCAGTCCCTACCTGGAAGTGTGTGCATGAGGGCAGAGGGTATGCGTGAAGCGAAGAGCAGGAAGACGCCGGGCAGGGCTGGGCTACAGGAGGCCACCAGGAGCAGGTACAGAGCAGAGGCCGCCAGGAAGGAGAGTGAGAGTGCCGCTCTTGCCCCGCACTGGTCTGCAAACCTGAGGCCACAGGGCAGGTCAGTTCCCAGCAGGGAGGGGCCCCTACCCTCACTCCCCACCCAGGCCTGCTGGTAGGCTGAGATGCTGGTGAAGGACCACCCAGGGAGTACGTGGTCAAGTGCATGGGCTTCCACCAAGGCTGTAGGCCCATCAGTTGGAGTGGAGAGGTCCCACTAGTGTGGCTCCAAGGATGCTTAGAAGTCGACCAGGGGCTGGACCTCTCCTGCATCGAATGGGCATTGAACAGGGATGCCGAGGACCTGTTAGGACCCAGACTCTGAGGGGTGGTAATGGCTCTTGTGGGCTGAGAGACCTGCATCCCTCTCATACTATACCTGCCGAACACAGGCCCACCCAACAGCTGAAGCACCCCGAAGGTCGTCTGTAGGTAGCCAAAGGAGACAGAATCTAGGCCCAGGGTCCGAGACAGATACTGAAAGACAAGGAGGGTCTGGAGTTAGGACTCCGTAGACAGGCAGGGGTGAGTAGTGTCATGGGAGAGAAGGCCTTCTATGGGGACTCTGCTTCTCCTCCCTAGCCAAAGACTTCTGGCCTACCCCCTGTGCAGGACACACTTCAAGTGGGCCACAGAGCAATGTCCATCCTTAATATTTTGTCTTCAAAGCTTTATAGCATTGTCCCCTGAGCCAGCAAGCGACTGCCCCCAAACCCCAGGATTTTATCCCCACCTCAGCTGCATTTCAGAAGCCTGAGGTACTGTTTCCCCCCAAACCTGTGCCTTCTCCCTTTCTTCTCCCAACATCTTGGCCCACCATCTTTTACATGAGTCTTCAGCCTCATGCCAAGGATAACACTCCTTCAGCCCACCCCCCTCCCCGCCCCCTCTTCTCTTGAGGCCTTCCTGGTTGGCCTCCATTCCAACAAGGTCACTAAACAAAGACTCTTCCTTAGTGCCTCCCGTTCAGCCCTCCTTCGAGCCTGTCTGCTCCGGCTGTGCTCTCTCCCACCTTGCCTGAAGCGGCTGCTTTCCTCATTCCTCTCTCCTCACGCGGTCCAGCTCAGGGCAACTCCAGCAGGCTTCTCTGATTGGCACCTGACTCAGGTGGCTTGTTTCTTTCTCTGTGACCTAGGCTGTCACTGGTCTATGCTAGCTTCCTTTCAGGTGTGGAGAGCTTGCTGGCACCACCTCCTCCCTGCAGAGCCCCGGGGCCTCTTCCCACTGCCAGCATGCCTCCTCTGCTTTGTACCATGTCTGAAATCATCTCCAGGATAGCGAGTGTAGCAATCGCCGAGTGCCTGTCCTCCTCAGTCCTGATTGGCTCCTTGACCACTGTTCCTTTTATTTATTCTTTCTTTCATTTTATTTTATGTGTATGGCTGTTCGGCTGGCATATAGTCTGTGTACCACATACATGTAGTGCCCACAGAGGGCATCATATCCCAGGACTATGGTTCTAAGTGATTGTGGGGCATCATGTGGGTGCTGGGAATCAAACTCCCATCCTTTGTAAAAGAAACCAGTGCTTTTAGCC
Organism: Mus minutoides; assembly: GCA_902729485.2. NCBI lineage: Eukaryota > Metazoa > Chordata > Mammalia > Rodentia > Muridae > Mus > Mus minutoides. The sequence continues at coordinate 175,015 of LR749912.1, forward strand.
AGTTAGCTCCCTAATGTTTCTTCACTGCTGGTAGTATCTTTGTCCTCCTGGGATTGGGTCCAAAGTCCCAGTGTCATCTCTGAATTCCTTTCTCTCACCCTCACGTGCCATAGATCTGCCACCTTCTCGCCTCTCCGCAGCTTTCCCTAACCATCCTGGGATTTTCAGCATCTGATGGGTGTGGACCTGGGACCGCAATGCCTCCTCTGTAGCTGCAGGCTCAGCACTATCCAAGGGCCTTTACACTGGCAATGCTTTTTGTCTGCCTTCAGTCCTCCACTCTTACATTGCCTTCTCAACCAAAATTTCCTGACCCCCCTCAAATCTGCCTTGTACCCTCAGACCCCCAGTACCCTCACCCTTTTTCACTCCCAATCGTTTCTTCCTGCACTGCACAGTGTAACCACTAAGCCATTGCCACTCAAACCCCACCAGCCACCAGCTCTGAGGGCCAGCTGTAGGTCCTTTGTGCCCCCACTGAGTCACAGTCCAGTGTCTGCTTACAGACTTAATGAGGATAGGCTGGCCAACTGGGGCCTTCTCTGGGAGCCACTGCAGATCCTGGTACCGGCCCTCCTTTTATGAGAAGCAAGGCAAGGCTCCTGCCCAGGCTTCCACATTTCAGGAAGGAGGCTTGCATTGGGGACCCTTGCTATATGTGAGTGAGCAGAGCTCTACCTAGGAGGGATGATGAAGGGTGGAGTCCTGAGCTGGAAGTGTCTGCCACTCCCAGAATGGTGACAAAGGCCAGGGTTACCTCTAACCCACATCCCCAGCTGCCTGTAAGGTCAGCTCTGTTTCTCTGGGCTCCAGGGAGCAGAGGAGTGGGGGACAAGAGCCAGGATTTAGATTATCCTTTTTGATCTTAGCTGACTTTTTTCTCTGTTTCCCTGAACCTTGGACTTTTGGGTATAATAATGTGAGTAGAGTTTGGTTTCAATCCAAATTCCTGTGTGCCTGGGCATCTCACGTCTGCCTAGCCTGGCCTGCTAACCATACTGAGGGCCAGGTCCGTATGCTGAGTGAGGTCCAAGTCTAGCCCAGAACCAACCTCAACCCAATACTTCAGCCAGCTTGGGCTTTGAGAATCTCTGAAGGATCACTTAAAGGTGGTCTGTGGACCCAGGTTAGATGGAAAAAAGGAGATGGACAGTCAACCTCTGAGTTCCAAGCGCTCTTAGATGCTGCCGCCTTGTGGGCCAACTCCATAAAGGTTTGTTGAGTGACTAAAAGATAGTGAAAAGTAGAAATGAACCAATGGGTATGGGTGGGCATGACTCTGTAGTTAACAGTGACTATTCTGCCCCACCCTTCCCTGATCCAGGCAGAGCTCAGCAAGGCTCTTGTGGGATCAAGTCCCGGTCCTCATATTTTGGTGGGCGGGAGAGAAACCAATGGAATGGGTGATATGGAATAAGCTATCTAGGGTGGACATAAGAACACAGAGGGGATGCCCAGCAGGACAAAGGGATGAACAGACATGATGTCAGAAAGAACTGGGATTGCATTCAGCTCTTTGGGACAGGAGCTGAGCAGGTGTTAGGTAGAGGTGCTCTGAAAGAACAGGACCAGAGGCAGCAAGTGAGGGTGGCTACAGGAGGCAGGTGCTTTCTCAAGAAGGGCAGAAGTGCTGATGGGTGGTCAATGGCCCCCAGTTCCTAGTATCCTTAACTTATCCAGTATCGAACCCCACCTTGCTCCTTGCCATTGCCCAGCAGGAAGGCAGTGTGGGGCTTCTGGTGAGGGGTGTGGGTGTTACTCACTGGTAAGATGGAGAACTGCATGAAGAGACATGTTAACTCCAGGGCTGCCAGCACATAGGTGAGGATGATGATCCCCTGCCGGGGCAGAGCAGCCATGCTGCCAGACATCCCGGGCAGGCGGTATCCAGAGTCCTGAAGGGACCTGAACCAGAAGCGGGGCAAGCTTTGCAGCAGGCAGGGGGCAAAAGTCCTGTTGATTCTGGCTGGGTGCTGACTCACCAGGGTGGAAGGGGTGGCCTGTGCAAGGAGAGGGAGGAGACAGAGGATGACTGCGGAGCTCAGTGGCTTCTCCAGCTACCTCGACCTTCAAGAGTTGAATCAGCTGCCCTCCCCACCAGCGGGCATCCGACCCTGCAGGGTGCACCTCCACCTGAAAGGGGCATCCGGCCCAACCCTGATGTCCTCCTCAGGGACACCCCATGCCTTATTTCTAGAGGAAAGGCAGGCAGGTGTGGTGTCTGGCTATTGCTTTTGGTGGCTACAGGGATGATGTAAAGTCATTACGCAGGGGCTCTCTTGGCCCCACCTTCCTTCTTCAGGGACCTGTCTCCAGCTCTGGAGTCTGGAGCTGCAGTGGAGTAGAGACTGGGGAAACAAAGAGCTCAGTTCTTCAGACCTCATCCTTGCAGAGCAGCTCAGCCTCACAGTAGTGTGTTTTCCCCCCTTCTAACTTCCTCCACGGGTGGACTGGATTTTGTGGCCAGTATGAGCCCCTTTGGAAGTTTTGCCTTGGGCTGGAGAGATGGCTTAGCGGTTAAGAGCACTGACTGTTCTTCCAAAGGTCCTGAGTTCAAATCCCAGCAACCACATGGTGGCTCACAACCACCTGTAACAAGTTCTGACTCCCTCTTCTGGAGTGTCTGAAGACAGCTACTGTGTACTCACATACAATAAATAAATCATATATATATATATATATATGAGAGAGAGAGAGAGAGGGAGAGAGAGAGAAAGTTATGTCTGGGTCCACCGTTAGGGCCCCACTGCCTTCGCCCGACATTCCGTCAAGGGTCCCGAGCTGCACCCAAGTGCTCATCTTAGGTTCTGGAAGTTCAATAGGTGAACTAGGGTACCTGCTTTCGCCGGGAGAGAGTGGGTTGTATCTCGGGTGGGTGAGCCCTCCACCCTCCCAGGTGTTTTTTGATACAAGCTCTTCCGCGGTGACCCGGAAAGGTCCCACCCCACAATAGCTTGGGTCCTCCCACTTCACCCGGGCTAGTTCTCCTGCCCCGGAGCTCGCTCCACCCACCCTGGGATCTGGACTAGCCCGCAGCACAGTCTCTGAGCATTCATTGGCCAATCAAGACACGCCTTCTGAGGCTCCTCCCCCCGCTTCCCAGCGGGGCTTGCGAGGTTCCCAGTGTTAAGTTTCAGCTTTGCCCTGGACTCTGGTTCCAAGGAAGTTGGAATTCTGACCACTCAAGGAGCACAGGGTGTTCATTTAGGGTTGGAGAGTGAAGACGAGGAGAAGGAGGAGGAAGAGGAGGGGGTATGGCTCTGGGATCCAGGAGAAGAAGGAAAAGCCAGGAGAGGCACAGTGATATTACACTTGTGTGGGCAGTTCTTGGGCTCCGAATCTCTTTCCACTGACCAAAAGGCTTCTGGAAGCTATAGAAATGCCACCCATCCTGTCTGCCCTGTTCTCATATTTCTGGAGGGGCAGCACTCCGGCCGTGATGACACAGTAGAGGGAACCCTAGGAACACACTCTTCTGATTTAGTTTGGCCCAGACCAGTACTATCCATATTCATTCGTCTTCAGACAGATAGATCACTACTAGGAAACTAGATGCTCTTTTACACGCCTGCTCTACCTCTCTACCTTGCAGCTGAGAAGGGGTCAAGCCACAGGCCACAGCATGAAAATCAGATCTCCTTGGCTGCATGCTCACCCCAGCTTAGCAGATCAGAAACGGGAGGAACTGGGACAGAGTGGGACAGACATGGGGTGCCCAGGGATGCCCAGTGAGAACATGTCTCAAACTGGGCAGTCAGGGGCATGGCCGTTGGCGTTCTAACCAATGTATCAGGCCCGGGGTTCTGTCCCCAGGTATGTGCAGTATGCTTGGGGTAGATTCCAGTGCCAAAATTGGAATGGGAGATGTGTTGCAAGTATGGATGCAAGTGTTCCCAGGTCCTCTGCCAAGAGGCTGTAGGAACCCATCCCAGCTTCCGGAGGGTTGGAGGAGACCCAGTTAGCCAGGGCTTCCACGAGGGGTGAGAGGAAGGCTGATTATGGAAAGGAGAGGACTTGGGGACCAGGAATCTCAGGACTCCTGGGGAAAGACCAGAGTCCAAGTCCTTCTGAAGTCTATGGGGGTAGAAGTGAGGGATAGTTCCTGTCAGGTCAGCTCCCTGATGGGGTTAATTCTTACCTAGTGTGCAGGTGACATCTTTATTGGGGACAGAGCTTGGGGATTGAGTAAGACTGCCTCAGGAGAGTTGGGGAAGGCCAAAGGTCCTCCAGCGTTCACAATAAACAGCAATGGGGGCAGGCTACTTACCCACAAGCAGAGCTTGCAGTTGTGGGGGAACCGGCAGGCCAGGCCGAATGGTTCTAGCTTTTGTGCTTGTTCTGAACAGGCTCCAGAGGGGTGGGGCACTTCCTGGTTGTGAGGGAGTGTGGTAAAATTGCCCTTCTGGCTAGAGAGGAACAGGGAACCCTAGAACCTGGGATCGCCTCCTGAAGAGGAAGCAGCTTTCCCTAGGGATCAATATCACTCACATGGGGCCACTGTTCTGCCAAGGAGACCAACCCAGACAGCTGTAGGAAGGGCTGGTTCTTATCTGGGGCCCGGCTGGGAGAGAGCTTCCCAGTGGGGTCCAAGGGAGGAGCACAATGTATCAGGTGTAGGAAGGGTAAGTCAGGCAGTAAGAACAGTGTGGCAGGGCTTAGGGGGGTGAGCTCAGGCAACTGAGAACACCTGATGGGGCTTAGACTTAGGGGGTCCTGTGGGGTGAGGGGCAAAAATAGAGGGGTGTGAGCATGGCCACAGGTGCAGAGAAAGTGACTACTGTGTGCTGGGGTTCAGGATGGCCCAGAGCGTCCCTGAGAAGAGAGATGCTGCCTATATGATTTCCTGGGCCTAATGGTGTGCCTATGAAGCAGGAACCTCCTTCATCCCATAACCATTGAGTACCTACTGTGTGCAGGTGACCTGTTTAATGGATATCATTTGCTTATTTTTGCCAATTTCATACATGTATACAATGTATCTTGTTTGTATGCACACTTAATCTTCTCTTCCCATTTCCCCTCTAATAACCTCCAATATATCTCCTTCTTCTTTCGTTCTCGTTCTCTCTCTCTCTCTCTCTCTCTGTGTCTCCTCTCTCTTTCACTTTAGAGTCCTGTGAATGCCACTTGTTAGACTGTTGACTGATCCCATTGCTTTGATCTTGTTCAGGTATCCATTGCTGCAGTGAGTTCCTTCCCATCCTCTGGCTCTTACAGTCCTTCTGTCCCCTGAACCTTGGAGGTCAGGTTGATTGATACAGACGCTCCATTTAGGGCTGAGCTCCCCACAGTCACTTATTCAGCACTTTGAGTTGTAAGTTTCTTCACCAACTGTTGCTCACTGCAGAGAGAAGCGTCTCTGGCTAAGACTAAGAGCAGCACTAGCCTACAAAGGAACATTTAGAAGGCAGTTTGATGACATTCACTTAGCAAGACAACAGGAGCCGGGCGTGGTGGCGCACGCCTTTAATCCCAGCACTCAGGAGGCAGAGGCAGGCAGATTTCTGAGTTCGAGGCCAGCCTGGTCTACAGAGTGAGTTCCAGGACAGCCAGGGCTATAGAGAGAAACCTTGTCTCAAAAAACCAAAAAAAAAAAAAAAAAAAAAAAGACAACAGGAGTAGATTCCCTAGAGCCTGTGACACTCCCCCTCCCCCCACGCCATTTTTTGACTGAGTTCACAGTAGCAGGGATGAATTCCCTGCTGTGGAGTAGGACTTGGTCCAAACCAAGAGTGATGGGCTACCTCCCAGAGCATTCGCACCGTGACTGCACATCTTGCTTGGTGGGTTGGTGGTGTAGCATGCAGGGTTGGCTGCTGGGTAAGACCATGGATGGCTTCTCTCTCCCAGTGGCCTGCTAAGCACTGTCCAGCACTGTGAAAGCTAGTCAGCAGGGAGGCAGCTTTCAGGCTAGTTCCAGCTGGTTTCTCTGATGTCCTGGAATCAAAATGCATTGAGCGATGGGTCTATGCCCTTTGTGTGTGTGTGTGCGTATATCCATGTATGTTGGTCAGAGGTCAATAGCAGGTTTTATTGATTCCTCAGCAGCTGTCCAGTCTCACTGGGACCCCAGGGGTTGCCAGTCTCTGCCCGCATCCACAGCACTTGAATATCAAACTGCTTCTAGAAAATCACTCTCCTGATTGAACTGTTTTCCCAGCACTATGCATCTTTAAAAAAAGATATTATTATTATTATTATTATTATTATTATTACTATTATTATTATTTTGGATTTTTGAGACAGGGTTTTTCTGTGTAGCCCTAGCTGTCTTGAAACTCACTCTGTAGACCAGGCTGGCCTCGAACTCAGAAATCCTGCCTGCCTCTGCTTCCCACGTGCTGGGATTAAAGGCATGCACCACCACTGCCCAGCAACACAGAGACACTTTAAGCTAATAAAAGATGCACAGTTTTAGGACTGGAGAGATGGCTCAGCAGTTAAGAGCACTGACTCTTAACCCCTCCCCTCAAAGTGTTTGCGTTGAGGGAGACAGATAGCATCTCAGTTGTGATAACGTGTGTATTAGTTACTTCTCTATTGCCATGATAAAACACCATGAACAAGACAACTTAGGGAAAAGAGAGGCTATTTGGGTTTATGTTTTCAGGGGGATAACTGTCTGCCGCAGAGCTGAGGCATGGGAGCTGGGGCTGGAAGCTGAGAGAGCATGAACCTGAAATGATGTGAGAACTCTCCAGCTCTCCCACTGTGACACACTTCTCCAGGAAGGCCACATCTCCTAAGCTTTCCTGAAACAGTATTACCAACTGGGAACCAACTACTCAAATGCTCAAGCCTATAGGTGTACATCTTGTTTAAACCACCACTCTTTGACCTCCATAGGCTTTGTGGCCATATCATAATGCAAAAATTCATCTAGTCCAGCTTCAAAGGCTCCAACAGTCTCTCAGTGTCAACAAGGTTCAGGAGTCCAAAGTGTCTTCTGAGACTCAAGGCAATATCTTTTTTTTTTTTTAAAGATTTATTTTATTTATTATATGTAAGTACACTGTAGCTGTCTTCAGACACTCCAGAAGAGGGCGCCAGATCTCGTTACGGATGGTTGTGAGCCACCATGTGGATGCTGGGATTTGAACTTATCACCTTCGGAAGAGCAGTCGGGTGCTCTTACCCGCTGAGCCATCTCACCAGCCCCTCAAGGCAATATCTTAACTGAAACGCCTTGCAAAATAAAAATAAAAGCAAATGACATACTTCCAACATACAATGACACAGAATATATATTACCATTCCAAAGGGCTGTATGGGGACACAGCGAGGAAATCGTGTGAGTCTTGGACCAAGTAAGATTGAAACCCACTCTAAAACATATGACTCCAGTGTGTCATGTCAGAGGATTTAGTGGTGTCCACTTTTCTAGACTTTGCTGCCTGCAATCTACTTTTCTCTCTTGGGCTGGTTCCACTTCCTGCATGCAGCTCTCCCTGACAGATATACTACAGCTCTGGCCTTTCAGGGCTTCTTGGCTTCTCAGTGCTGCCAGGCAGGGCCTCTCCTGTCATACATTGCCTGGGGTTGGTGGCTCTTTTGAAACTATGGTGAAAGATCCCATGACTCCTCCTCTTCTGTGACTTTAAAGCCAGTGCCACATGGCCAGTACCTCGAAGCTCGGCTGCCAGCCTGTGCAGTTTTGGCAGCAGCTTTGATTACACTTGTTTTCCAGGAACAGAAAATGCCTTATGCTTCTCTTTTTCAGATTGGAAGCTTAGCTTTATTCCGGTGTATATGAGGCCTCTCCTGACGGTGTTCATCTGCAGCCTTTGAGAACCTCAGCCCTTCTTCCAGCACCCACCTCACCTGTAGTGTCAATCTGGCCAGTGTCCTTCCCTCACCAAACCACCTTTCGCATTTCTTTCTGCCCACTTGTTATTTTTCTTTGTAGATCTGCATGAGAGTAATTACTAATAAACACTCAATAGCGTCAATATTAGGCCGTCTTGAGGTCTCCTCTGTCAATAAAATTAGCCTATTATTTTTGAACCTAGCCTCAGGCAGGCTCTGAAGACAAGGACAGAAAGAAAATTCATTCTTGTAGTCGAAATATCACAGGAACCATCACTAGCTCAGTTGCTAATATTGTTCCCTTCTGAAATCAGTCAGGCTGCCACAGTCCCCATTTCTCATGGAAGTAATGTTTTCCAGGATGCTAAGATACACAATTCATTTGAGAAGTCTGGAATCACTTCTGTGTCTTTGGGAATAACAGGGTTTTGATTGGGGGTGGGCACAGAGAACGGGGCAGGAATCAAGGTAGTTGTAACTGCTTTCTGCTCAGGCTGCCCCAAGTTCCTTCTCTGCCAAAGTGGGTGAAGCTTCAGACCTTGGCCAGCAGGTGGCGCCCAGGTCTACAGCTCTCTGTCTCCTGCTTCTCAGGCTGCATCGATTGGCGTTGGCGCCAGGAAACAGCCTGGGGACTGACTTGAGGAATCAAAGCATGGGATTCAGACTAGGCGTATGGGTTCCCATCATTCACTAAGCCCCAATGTAGGCCTAATCCCGGGGAGTTTATATGGTCTGGCTGACACTGATAATGGAGACCCCAGAAGTCTATAAAAGTGTCTACTGAGCATCAGAGTGATAGTGCAGTCTGCCGAGCCTGGTTCCATTTTTCCAAGCCAGACCAGATGACCAGACATCAGGGTAGGATCTGGCAAAGCTCATAATTGACTTGGTGACACTTGGCTTTACTGGGATGGAGGGGCTCTCCTGTCTCTTATCTCTGGAAGCCACACAGACCATTGTGGTATCTCAGCTGGGCTCCTAATCAGACCAGAGAGCAGTGTCAGGGAGCTCTGGCACTTGGTGCTGTATCCCCTTCTGGATGCTGACCACTGCATCTGGATTCTCACCCTCTCTGTCCCAAGTGTTCCCAAGCTTTGGTCTCCATGTGGCAATAGTTGCATTTAATCTTTGGGAGAGTCGAGGAGGCAGAGTTCTGCCCCCGAACCCCAGTGAAGAGGGACAGGGTTTATTTTTTTGTTTGTCTTTAAAAAAAATATTTATTTTATTATTTTAAGTTAGGGGTGCATGTGTGTGCATGTCTTTTTGCGCGTGCGTGTATGTGTGAGAGTGAATGTTTATATGCGCAGGTGGCTCTAGAGGCCAGGGTCATTGGCTGCTGGGTTCTGCATGCTATGGTTACTGGGAACCACACTCAGGACCTGTGGAAGAGCAGTGTGTGCCCTTAACCACTGAGCCATCTCTCCAGCCCTGGTATTTTATTTTATTTTATTTTATTTTTATTTTTATTTTTTTTTTTTTTGAGTCAGGGACTCACTCTGTAACCTAGTCAAGGCAATCCTCCTGTCTCTGTCTCCTGAGTGCTGAGATTGCTGGTATGAAGAGCAGTTTCCAGGGCTTCGTTCCCTTTCCACCCTCTTCCTCTCTCTTTTGAAACTGAGTCCCACTGTGAGGTTCTGGCTGGCCTTGAACTCACAGAGACCTGCCTGATGCCTCTGAAGTGATGGGATTAAAGGTGTACACAACCACACGTGGTTAGCTGGGTGGCTTTCTGAGACCCCTGCCGCCCCTAGTCTAGGTCCTCAGATACAGCTGTTCAACCCAGGGAATGATCACTGAGGCCAGGTTTCTTTCTTTTCCCCCTGGTTCTGGAACAAAATTTTCAAACCAGGGCAGCCTATCAGAGCCTAGCCATGCTTGTCACAGTCATATATGGCACCTCTGAGTGGGTTTATCCTTTGTCCAGCTGTGTGCAGATCCCCTTCAGCCTATCAGTGTGGCACAGAGTAACACCTTGAAATCCCTTCTGTCTCCAGTCTTGCTGGGCCTTTACTGGGGCTCCTTCTCTCCTTGCCCGCCTGCTTGGAACCACCCCCACCCTGCAAGGGCTCCCCTTCTAGGCATGCTTACTCCAAAACAGGTGCTCCTCCTCTGTGCCCTGATTTAACACGCAGGGAAGAACATTGGCTTGAGACAATCCGGCACAAGCCCAGACCCTCCATGTCCTCTTTAGGGCCCTGGGCACTAAGGCTGAAATACAGGCGCAGCTAAGGCTCAGCATTGGCCTGCTGGGAACTGGGCGTGTTGTTGTCTCCAATTTTAGCACTCTGGAAGCTAAGATAGAGTTGTAAGTTGGAAACCAGCCTCATCTTAAAAGAAGATGCTGTCTAAACAAAATCCGACTCAAAATAAAAGTTTGGGGTAACACAAGGAGGTAGCAGAGGAAGTTGGGGCTCAGCATAGGGACTGCTATGATCAAGTTTAGATAAAGCTCTTGTCCTCTCCAGCCTCAGTTTTCCCATCTAGGATGTGGGGGTGAACCCTGCTCTCTGCCTCCTCGATTCTCTCAAAGATTAAACGCAATTATTGCCACAGAGTGATCATAGCTTGGGAACACTTGGGACAGAGAGGGTGAAATTCTAGAGGCCGTGGATCAGCGTCCAGTAGGGGATACAGCGCCGAGTGTCTGCATGTGTGTGCAGAGACTGAAGGAATTGCACTGCTGACTTGTTGGGGGAGGGGCTGTGTTGTCAGAGCTGGTAATTAGGCTGCGGATTAGGGGACCCCACGTGACTATTGGTGCAAGTGCTTTTGTTGTGGTCTGAGTCTCCCTTAGCGCCACCCCAACCCCCACCCCTGGGATCAAAGGAAATGTGCAGTTTTCTTTGCAGCACAGTTGGAGGGGGTCACCTGGAAGGGTCTGCGCCTTCCTCTCCACGTTGTTAGGGGCGACCAAGGGAAAGAGGTAGTGAGGCACCCTGGAGGGGAGGCTTGTTTTGACAGTTCACATGCCTCTTTCTCGGTCCTCAAGCCCTTACAGGAGCCTCACGAATGAAAAAGCAGAGGCACAGAGAGTGCCATATGCTTGCCCAAGGACAGCCAGTAAATGAATGCAGCTCTACCCCAACCTTCACCTGCGCTTGCCCCCAACTCCCATCAAGCATGGTAGGGTACTTCTGACAGCCTTCAGGGATGGAAACTCAGGCCTTCACTGCCTGGCTCTAGTGGCCTCTTCAGAACCTACCCTCTCATTCTCTCATTCTCTGCCACAACCAGCTGAGAAGGCTGGGGTGCTCCTCACAGACCTGGGGTTCTGCCCACAGCCTCCTTCCTATGAAGAGCCATTGATTGTGGGGCCCATGTGTCCTGAGGGCTGTAACCCTTCTCTGCTGTGCCTAGAATCTTTTTTTTTTTTTTTTTTTGGTTTTTTGAGACAGGATTTCTCTGTATAGCCCTGGCTGTCCTGGAACTCACTTTGTAGTCCAGCCTGGCCTCGAACTCAGAAATCCGCCTGCCTCTGCCTCCTGAGTGCTGGGATTGTGCCTAGAATCTTAAGGCATGCCTATATCCACACACATGGTCACCTAGGCCCAGGAGGGGAGTGCCAGGGGACAGGGGGACAGACCTAGCCAGCTCTAAGGCCTGGAGGTTTTGTGCAGCAAATTCAAGTCAGAAGCACTGGAGGCAGGCTAGGCTGGTGTATGTGTGTGTGTGTGTGTGTGTGTGTGTGTGTGTGTAGTGAGAGAGCAGGTGGGGCTAGAAAGGAGGGTTGAGGATGGGAAGGAAGGGTGGGGATGGGGAAGGCTTGGAATGGTGGACAGACCTATTTTCTTTTCTCTCTCTCTCTCTCTCTCTCTCTCTCTCTCCAAGGTCTCACTATATAGACCAGGCTGGGTTTGAACACACAAACATGTGTCTATCTGTTTCCCAAGTGCTAAATTTAATGGCTTGTGTCACCACACAGGACTTTAGAGCAGTCTTTAGAGCAGGCTCTTTGTCTCTGCAGTTGGCCTTCCTTTCCTTTGTCCTACTACTTACCAGTAGGACAAGACAGGACTGTTGAGAGGAGAGGACAGGCTCACCAGCTAATGGCAAGTTTGGCTAAGGTGTGAATCATAGCTCTGGTTCCCAAGTACCAAGGCTTTTTAACAATTCTAACTGGCTACATTGGGGACAAGCATAATATTGAGGGCATGCAGCCTCAGAACAGCAAGACCCTTGTCAAGTCGCCTTCAGGTGTGAGCCACAGCTGTGTGGTTGGGCAGCACCAGCTTTCTACAAGCCGGGTTGGGGGTCTGGTGGGTGACGCACTCCTGCTGTAATGTGGTCTCTGACCACCAGGGGGCAGAATGACTCCAGCCTTGGTCTTGAGGCGGCCTGCGGCCTCTCTGCTGTAGCTTGTGGTAGCCACTCTGGCCTTAGTCTTGAGCAGCCCAGATAGGGAAGAACCCCTTACCCCACCCAGCACGGAGTCCTGGGGGGAGACACTGTGAAGATGGAGCTGTTCCAGGCGCTGTTGTTCCAACATCCAGCCTGGTAACTGCTCTCTTTAAATCACAACACAGGGAGGACTGGCTTGAAGCGGGTAGTAGGAGCTGTGTGAAGGAAGAGAGGAAGCGCCCCTTGCCCTGACCATTCAGGAACCAGGTGAGCATATTCTTTCAAACTCCATTTATGGCGGGATCCTGAGCAGTCACTGCACCTCTCTGGCCTTGGTTCCTTCGCAGGGATGTTTCAGGACTAAGTGAGGTCACACAACGTAGGGGTTCAACTGCCGTGTAGAAAGAAGTCTCGTGGTCTAGGGACACAGCTCGGTTGTTACAGTGCTTGCCTAGCTTACACGTTGTCCCCAGCACTACATCAACCAGGCATGGGATGCATATCTGAATCCCAGCAAATAGGCGATGGAGGCAGAGGGATCATAACTAAGAGGCCATCCTTGGCTACATATTGAGTTTGAAGCCAGCCTGGTCCGTCCACTAGAAGTCTGTCTCAAAATAAAGTTTTGGCAACTTCCTTTACCCCTGAGGCGCGTTCTCTCTCTCTCTCTCTCTCTCTCTCTCTCTCTCTCTCTCTCTCTCTGTGTGTGTGTGTGTGTGTGTGTGTAGGGTGAGGACCCTCCTTTCTGTGGGCTCTTACTATCCTCTATCCTCTTCAGCAGGTCCTGGACTCTCCTGACACTGTAGCTATTGGAAGCTAGGCCAAAGGTAGGTGGCTTGGAGGGACCTAGAGATCCTGGGTGCACCTCGTGGGCAAGAGGTTCTGATTGTGAGTCCTGCTAGCGCCAACAAGAAAGGGGAGTGGGGGAAGGGAATCCAGGAGTACAAGATCTACGTTTTTATTTCCTTGGCGAAGTGGGCCACTGGACCCAGGGAGCAGGCGTTGAACATGGACTGTGGAAAGAGGGAAGGCTGGGGGCTTGGGGCTGGCCCAATGTTTGACTTCGGTTCCCACCAGCCTTTTAGACCCCCTCATGCCCGAGACGGCCATCAGGATCCTGGGGTGCCTAGTGGTCTTGGACTTCTAGAACACTGGGTCCTGGGCTCAGTCAAGTCATGCAACTGGGCGAGGGCTCCCCGCCTCCAAACCGCGGCGGCGGCGGCGAGGCGGCCGCCGCACGTGTCTGGGGGCGGCTCCTGCCTGCGGCTGTTCCTTGTTCGTAGTCTCCCTCTGCAGGGCCTGCCCTGCCCCTCCCACCCATTCCTGGGGAGTGAGGACCCCCAGCCCGGACCCCGAGTACAAGGCAGGCCCTGTAATCGGAGCCTGGGCCGCATGTGGCCGCGTCACCGGAGAGAGGCCGGCACCTGCGGAGGACGTGTCTGGCAGCGGCCCCAAGAACAGCCCGTCCTGGGGGCGGGGCGAGCCGAGCGCGGGAACTGGTGCGGGAGGGCGTTCGCCCTGCGCCCGCCTGGGGCCCCGCCAAGTGCGCGCAGGGAGCTGCTTACTGCTGGGGGCGGCGGGGTTCTTCTGTAACCGCACACACCCCTCGGAGCCTCCAGCCCAACCAACAGGGCAGGAGTTGGAGACTTGGGGGGCTGGGGGCAGGGACATTCCAGGGGCTCCCGCCATCGCAAACAGAGTCAAACTCCATTCAGGGCTTAGTCCAAGTGTTCGTTAAGAGACCAGTGACTCTCTGACTGCTAAGTGATCTCAGGCAGGGTGCTGAATCTCTCTGAGCCTTTGTCTTTGCCCTGTTCTCTCTCTTTAGGGTGTTGGATTAAAGCAGGATCAAGTCAGATGCTGGTCAGAGCCCGCAGTAGGCACAAGATGGAGACACTTTTGGATTTCATGAAGGTGCATCATTAACAGGAAGGCAGCTGGACCACTGTCGCCCACATGAAGAGACCCCAGAAGGGCCGTGGGAGAACTGTTCTCTGTCCACCATCCTCCAGGAGTCTCCAGAGGCAAGAAAGTGTGTCATCCAGCCCTTCGGCCTTCTCCCTCTAGTCCTGACCCTGGGCCTGCATTCTCCACCTTCCTTGATGGATGGGTGACATGTGGCTCAGGGTTTCATGGAAAATTCTTCAAGGCCTTAATTTATCTGATATGACAGCTCAGGGTCTTAGAATCTGAGAAGGCAGCTTTAAGAGCCAGAGGGGAGACAAGTCTCAACTCTACACTTGGTTACTCCGGGAAGGCCCCAGAACCTGGGGCTCTGGGTCAGGGGTGGGGATGACCAGGAGAGCCATCCACGCAGGCAGGAAAGGGAGGCATGAGGCAGCCAAGAAACTGGTGTGGTCCAAGTCGGCCACCAGGGGGCAGCATGAAGCCAAGGACAGGCCTCCTGGACTCGGACTCTGCTCTGGCTAGGGGCTGGAAGACCCTGAGCACCTTCGGGGTGCCGGGAGTCCCGTCATTGACCTATGCGGGTTGTTGTAAGTGCGATCCCGGGACGTTCTGGGAAACTGAGCTGGTTTAGCTGCTCCAGACTCCTCTAAAAATTAAAAGGTAGGAGGGCTGGGGCCAAGAGGCTTCCTGTGTTACAATTCACTAATCAAATCTCGGAGTTGGTTCTAGGAGCTGGAGGGTGTAGGTTAAGCTGGCCTTAATCACCTAGGAGCCACAGCAAGGTTTTAATATAGGCAGCCCATTTCCTCCTCAGAACAGACTGCTGAAGTGCCCGCCAGCCTGCTGTTGTGTTCTAAGTCAGTAGCCGCACTGTGGAGTCGGCCGGCTAACTTTTAGCGATTTAGGACACAAAATTTATTTATCTATTTATTTATTCATTCGTTTATTTTCAGATCCTGGGGATGGAACCCAGAGCCAGCGTTCATACTTCTCAAGTGCCTTACCACTGAGTCACCCCCAGCTTTCAAATTTTATCTCGTAGTCCAATCACTGGCAGCGTGGCTGTGCCCGAGCCTTGCCACAGCCCTCTGTTCCTCATTCGGCCAGCCAGGTGGGCACACAGAAAAACAGCTCCTATGGCTGTAATGTAATTGGGTGCACACAGAAGTATGGCCACCAATTGGTGGCCGAAATGGTCTTTGGATGTGTGGTCTTTCTGGGCGCTCTGGGAGAGGCAAGAGGTGAAGTACCCATTCTGCCCAAGGGTATGGGTGAAGATTTCGGGAGAGATTCATTCTGCTAACCAGGTCCAAGGTCGAGGTCCCATCGCTTACACCCCTTCACAACACCCAAGAAAGAAGTCAGGAAACTTGTGTCTGATGAGCCAGGGCACCAGACCAGTGCTCTACCCCCCAACTCTCTACGGCAACACAGTTAAAAAAAAAAAAAAAACGTTCTTGTTTCCTTTGGATGTATTTTTAATGTCAAAAATAGAAGACGATTCTTGTAGCCAGACAAATGTTTACTTACCTACAGGTCCCTTGGGTTGGAAGGCTAGATGGGGAAACTTAACCCTGCTCCTGGAAGCAGTGTGCCTACCAGGTCTGTTGATGTAGCTAGCATTGATGGAATTTCACCGTGACAGAGTTGCGGAGGGCTCACCTTCACCTGTGTGGAGACGGACAAATAAGCAGATGAAGTAGGAATATGAAAGGAGATGCAAGCATCCTGGGGTAGGAATGCCCAGTGAGGCAGCCCGGAGCACCAATGATCTATCTGGCTGCCAATACAGCTTCTCCCAACAAATAAGGGCCCAATAGCTCCATCCCACAGGGAACACATTCAGTCAGCCCTCTCAGCAGCTTTGGCCTGGGTTGTGGGCAGGGTAGGTGGACCTTCTCTAGCCTCCACAGCTGCAGTCTGGACATTTGGACTGTTGGGGAGACCCCAGAGGCCAAGTGGTCATGAACAAGTGTGGAGTGTGGTCCTGTGCCCGGGTTCTCTGGAGAGGCCCATGTGGCTTTGACACAGGGACAGAACAAAGCCCTGCCTCCTTCTGGCCCTGGGCTAGTGGATTTTAGCCTTTAGCGAGTGAGGGGTTCGTGGGGCCCCTTGAAAGCCCTCATTAGTTTTATTTTACTCAAGAAAATTACTGTGACATACCAATGCCCTGAGAGATTTGTAATATGGTGTACGGAGAAAAAGGAATCCTTGCAGGTCACAGGCACTGGTCCCTCCACCAGAACAGCTTCCAAACCCTGTCTCTCACCTGTTCCAGGACAGTCTGGCCCCTGGCTTCAGGGTTTGACTTGACTCCCTGGTTGGTCCAACTTACCTAACCCTGTAAATAGGATTCTGTCTCAAAATTCTCAGGCATCTCTGCTGGGAGCTGAAAGCTTGGGGCTCTGCAGGGCCTTTCAAGTATGTCCGGAAGTCCTGGTTCCCCAGGGCGGGGGGAGGGGGCCAGCTCCTGGCACATGCCTGAGTCACCTTCTCGACTCCTTGCCCTAAATAATGAACTCCTTTTGGCGGCAGCGGCGGCGGGGGCGGGGGGGGGGGCTGTCAGGCCATGTCGGGTGTGTTTGTGTGAGTATCCAGGGCCCCACCAAGAGGCACTGCTGTGGAGGAGGGGTGGGTCATTCTCTCTTTTCTAGCATAACTACTTCCAGCCAACTAAGGTAGGCAGAACTGGGGGCCGAATATGGCCTGACCCAAACCTAAGGTCCTGGGCATCTATCAGTGTCGTGATGTAGGTACAGGCCAGGATGGGCCCAACTTGTGTCTCATCTCCCGGGTAGGTGGGCCTATTATAGACCAGGCTACAGAGCTTTAAGATCTCCATAGTATAGTTCCTCAGGAAAAGAATGGATGTGACCCCTGTCTCTAACTCCATGATAGAGGTTCTTCGGGTCAGCAGGTGTGCAGATGCCTCGAAGGCAGATACTTAGGCCTGGGTGTAGAGGGTGGATCCAGCCACCGTACTGCCAGGACCAGGACCCAGCTGGTAGTGGTAGGTTAAAGCCCTAATCGGCACAGTCCTAGGGCTAGCGCGGGCCGCGGGGGCCGAGGGACCTGCACGGACGTCAGCATCGCCGAGGGGCTGTGCCCAGCTCCATGGTCCGAGGGGGCGCGCGCGTCGCGGCTGCGCGAGCCCCCCGCCTGCAGACAAAGGAGCCCGCGGGGGGCGGGGGGGGATGGGGCGAGGGGGAGGGGCGTCGCGGTGTCACGTTACCGCCCGCAGAGCTCTTTAACTCGAGCCCCGCCCCTTGTCCCCGCTCAGCCCGCTCTCCGCGCGGCCGCCAATCAGCGCCCGCCCATTACCCGCCCCACCCGGCCCCGGGGGTGTGTGCGCGCAGCCAATGAGCGCGGCGTGGGGGCAGGGCCTCTGTGGGCGGGGCGGGGTGCACCCTCCAATCGCCGCGGTGTTGTTGAAACTGAAAATACTACATTATGCTAATCGTGAGGAGGCCCGCGCGCGCGGGGGTGGGGCCAGCGCGTATAAAGGGGCGCAGCGGGCTGGGCGTTCCACAGGCCGAGTGCGCTGTGCTCGAGGGGTGCCGGCTAGGCCCGACTGAGAGCAAGCGAACAGGCAGGCAAGCTCCGAGGGGGCGCGGCCCAAGCTGGACAGGACAAGCGATCGAGACGCAGGAGCCGTCCATCACCAATCAACCAGGTAGCCAACGCGTCCCTAGGCAGAGGTGGACGCGGGCTGTGCAAGGGGTCTCACCCACGCCCAGCCTCCGCCCTCCTCCTCTCCCCTCTTCCTTCTCCTCCCGCTCCCTTCTTTCTCGCTGCCCGCGTTTGCACAGCCTTCGACCATGGGCATGTCCGACGTGTACCTCCGCAGCAGAACAGCGATGGAACGCTTGGCCTCCAGCGACACCTTCCCAGTAATAGCGCGTAGCAGCGCCTGCCGCAGCCTCTTCGGGCCTGTAGACCACGAGGAGCTGGGCCGCGAGCTGCGGATGCGCCTGGCGGAGCTGAACGCAGAGGACCAGAACCGCTGGGATTTCAACTTCCAGCAGGATGTGCCTCTTCGAGGCCCTGGTCGTCTGCAGTGGATGGAGGTGGACAGCGAGTCTGTGCCCGCCTTCTACCGCGAGACGGTGCAGGTGGGGCGCTGTCGCCTGCAGCTGGGGCCCCGGCCACCCCCGGTGGCCGTGGCTGTCATCCCGCGTTCTGGGCCGCCGGCTGGTGAGGCCCCCGACGGCCTAGAGGAGGCGCCTGAGCAGCCGCCCAGCGCCCCAGCCTCGGCCGTGGTCGCGGAGCCCACCCCACCCGCGACCCCGGCCCCGGCTTCAGATCTGACCTCAGACCCGATTCCGGAGGTGACCCCGGTCGCGACCTCGGACCCGACTCTGGACCCGATCCCGGACGCGAACCCGGACGTGGAGACTCAGGACGGCGAGGAACAGGTCCCTGAGCAGGTCTCTGAGCAGGGCGAGGAGTCGGGTGCTGAGCCGGGTGATGAGTTGGGAACTGAGCCGGTCTCTGAGCAGGGCGAGGAGCAGGGCGCAGAGCCGGTCGAGGAGAAAGACGAGGAGCCGGAGGAGGAGCAGGGCGCGGAGCCGGTCGAGGAGCAGGGCGCGGAGCCGGTCGAGGAGCAGAACGGGGAGCCGGTCGAGGAGCAGGACGAGAATCAAGAGCAGCGCGGCCAGGAGCTGACGGACCCACCTCTCTCGGGGATTCCAGGACGTCCTGCAGCCGGGACTGCTGCGGCCAATGCGAACGGTGCGATCAAGAAGCTGTCGGGGCCTCTCATCTCCGGTGAGCCCCGCACGGCCCCGCCCCGGCCCGGCCTCGCTTTGTCCGGCCGGCCGGGCTCTCCCTCGCCCTCGGGGGCCTCGCCCGGTCCCCGCCTCCTCCCGTGGCATTAAAGGGCCCGCGGCGCTTAGGGCGCGGTTGCGCCCGCACCCCTTTCCTACTGGTAGGGGTGCAGCTAAGGCTCCCGAGTGTGCAGTGGGAGGGCGAGCCTGGCTGCGACCCACTCGGATCGCGGTCTTTGGCTCGGGCCGCGGGAGCCCCTTAGGGAGCCGTGTGTGCGGCATGGAGGGGGTTAAGTGCGGCGGCAGCCCCGGGGGGCTTGGCCACGGGACAAGGGGAAATGCTTACACAGCACATTGCGCGGCGACGTAAACAAAGCTGACCCGCCGCGGACCTCGGCGCGGGCGGGGATGGCGCCCCCACCCCGGCCCCGCGCCCTGCGCACTCCGCGGGTTCCCTCGCGGGTCTCTGGGCCGGCCCCGCCCTGACCGACGCGCGTTGTCGTCCGCAGACTTCTTCGCCAAGCGCAAGAGAACTGCGCAGGAGAACAAGGCGTCGAACGACGTCCCTCCAGGGTGTCCCTCTCCAAACGTGGCTCCTGGGGTGGGCGCGGTGGAGCAGACCCCGCGCAAACGTCTGCGATGAGTTAGGTGAGTCTGGTGTCCCCCCCCGGGGGGTCTCGGAGGGGGCTGCACGGGGGCGGGGGGGAATTCCCCCCGCCCCCATGCCTGCTCACCTGAGTCCCTCTTCCCACAGTTTAGAGGCTAACGGCCAGAGAGAACTTGCTGGGCATCTGGGCAGCGGACGATGGAAGAACTCTGGGCTTCGGCTGGGACCTTTCGTTCATGTAGCAGGAACCGGAGATGGATGTGCAGAGCAGCCCACGGTTTTGTGGAAATCTGAAAACTGTGCAATGTATTGAGAACACTCTGTAGCATGTGCAAGGAGGACTCTGGTCCCAAGGTGTAAAGCTTTAAATCATTTATGTAAAATGTTTAATCTCTACTCGCTCTCAGTGCAAAACAAAAAGAGAAACTAGAAAACGTAGAACGAAGGAAAAAGATGAGAAAAAGGAAAAAGCATGTATATTTGTACAAAAAAAGTTAAAAAATTATGCTAATTTAATATGTGTATTTATCCATGCGTGGATCCCTCTGCCACGCAACTGCTGGGTTATTGATTATTACCAAAGGCACTAGAAATCACCAGCTTCAGATTACCCACAAATGTAAATCTACTTTTATATTAGACTCTAGGGGAATGGTTGTTGAGTAAAAGCCCCCACACATTCATCTTCAGTTAGCTTACAGTGTCCCCCACTTTATTAGATTGCTCTTAAACTTGGTGACCAGACTGTCGAAATGGTTCCTGTACTGCCCATACCAACTGCCCAGGGCTCCTCGTCCGCCAGGTTCTAAATAAAGAGGCCCAACAAAAATCACACTTGTAGTCTTCTTGTTCTTTTACACCTTTGTAGCTCAGAGCCAAGGCAAATGAATATGGTCAAAGGGGGGGTCAGCCAAACATTGCCGCCACTTGACAGAGTGTTGGCTGCTTACAAGGAAGGGGAACAACTTTCACAGGACTTATTGACCTGCTTCTCAGGAGTTTGAGAAACAAGTGTCTGTCCCTAACAGACCCTCATGTTTTTGTCTAGCCAGACCCTGATGGGCACTTGCAGGGCTTAGAACATTGTAAACTCCCATGTACACACAGAAGTTCTCCATGCGATCACAGTGGGGCCCTGAAAGCTCCAGGCCCCCAGGTCTATACACCAGAGCTTCCCCCAAAGTGCAGTGTGATAGTTTAGTAGGGAGTGGGGGGGGTGATGAAACTAGGGAAGGACACAGGGTGGGGTGGACTGGGGATGAGTCCTGATCTAGTTTCTGTGTGAGAACTCAAAGCTGTGGTTCCTACATCCCCATGCCTTGTCTCCTGCCAGTCCACTGGATCCAAAGAGACCCCTTTTAGTTCAAAAAGGGAAGGGTTCTTTATACCTGGCCTATAAAGTGATGGCTTTCAAAGGAGAAGGTGATATAAACCAGCTTGGCCCATGATGCCCTTGCAAAGTTCTGTGGGCCAAGAGAGAAGAACCCATGGACATTATCAGGCTGTACAAGGCTGGGCCAAGATTTGACAGATGTGTGGGGGTGTATGATTAACTTAGCCTTCCCTGAATACCTTAGAGGCCCAGTGTGGTCAGATTTTGAGAAATGCCCCCATCCCATAGAGAGGGCATACTTCAAGGAGAGCAGGCCCTTCTGCCTGCAGCAGCCCTCAGCTTGCTGGTGGCCCAGGAATTAGAACCCAGCAAGGAAAGCTACTTACTGTATGTGCCCGTGAGGGTGGGGGGAACTCCCAGCATTCACCTGTGTGCTAAGGCAGCCCTTTCTTCGATGTCTTGAGGGTGGACATGGTACTTGAGGTTCTGGGCAGCAGAGGTATGGGTTAGGTCCCAACTATTAGGAGGATGCTGGGCCAGAAACCTGGCAGGTAGTCATGGGGTCTCAAGGACTATAGTGAGCTGTGTGGCACACACACAGGGCAGAGAGGCCTTTGTGTGCAGGACGGCCAGGCCATGATTCTCACAAACACTCAACCTAGGGCCCACCTGTAACCCCACATTCTGTGTTGCTTTGGGGGTTCCTCAGAAGCATCCAGGGCTGTGTGAGAACACAGAGGCCATTTCATGGGTGTGGCAGGGACTGCAGCAGATATTCAAGATAGCTGATTGAGGAAGCAACATCACACATGTGAGTCTGAGCCCGTGTGGCCCTATCCAGGCCTGTTTGACCTTGGGAACAAGTTTCTCTGTTTGAGCTGGGAAATATTTGGTGTCCGTCCTATGGCTATTGCCTTGGACATTCAAGATGTTGGGTGGTACTGCCCTGTCCTGTGCCCAAGACAGGGGGGTAGTTGGTAGGCCTGTGGAACTAACCATCTGAGTGGTAATGACACTTGATGGTGGGTAGGAGGTCTCACTGGGAAAGGACTAGATGGGGCTGATCCAGGATCCCTCCACAAAACAGCCTGGACCATGAAGGAGGAAAGGGAAGAAGGGTGACTATGCAGGAGCAGAGGAAGAGGAGAAAGGGAGGCCATGAGGGGCCGTCAGGCTCTCAGGGGCTGCCTGGGGCCTTGGTGGGACTTAGACTACCATCATATGGGTTATGCTATTGAGGGTGAGTGTGCACTTTGGGATGTGACTGCTGGGCCTTGGCCTCCTGAGTCTGATTGACAGGATTTTGTGTAAGGCAGTGGTGAACTAAGGCAAAGGGTTCCAGTGCAGGCAGAGAGCAGGAAAGCCAGCAGGAAGGTGGGGCACAGCAGGAGGGTGCTGTGCTACAGAGGCGAGGTGGCTAATATGCCAAAGGATGCCAGCGAACCCAGAAGACTAAAGCTGCAGTTCCAGGCTCCCTAAGACCCTCTGTGATGGAAGCAAATATCAACCTAGTGAACCACAGTACACAAAGGCCAGTGTTGGACACAGCCAAGCAACACCTAAGCTTTGCTTAAAACAGGGTGCAGTGGGCTTCCTGGCCCCTTGCACATGCTGGCTGAACAAGATCAACGGGACTGGCAGAGGAACTGTGCATGACCAAGGCCCTGAGGCTCTGGGGTATTCCTGGAGCTAGAGTAGAGGCAAGGGGTTTGGGATTGCTGTGAGATGTATTTAGCTGGAAGGCCTGAGGTTTCTAGAGTGGAGGTGAGGAATGGGGGTTGGGAGCAGGTTGTCAGAGTGTGGGGAGGGGAAGGACCAAGCTCCCTGCTTTGAGATGTGAGTTGCAATTCAGGCCCCTCAGCACTCTGATCTTCCTTCTCCTCAAGACAGGCCTGGAGAACCTCAGAACCGGTTCGTTATCTCCACAGCCCTCTGGTGAGGTCTGAGCACCCATGTTACAGATGTAGGGACTGAGGCTTAGAGAGGCAAGCAAGCTTGCCCAGTACCACTGCTGGCACAGGAGAGAATGGACCAGCGCATAGCCTGGCTGCTCTCCAGGGTCAACAACACAGATCGGGGCTTCTGCTGTTTTGTTTTTGACACATTGTCATTAGTGAAAATTCACAATTTACATTCAGGCTCACATTTGGTGGGTTGTCCCGTCTACAGGCTTAGACAATGTGTGATGCCCTGTGTTCCCCGTATGATCAAAGAGTGGAATCCATCTGCCCTCTGCCTCCACTCCCAGCAACCCTGAGCCTTTTGGCCCCCATAGTCTTGTCTTTCAGAACGACTGTGTGCACCCTTTTTAGACTAGCTGCTGCGTCCATTCAAGGCTCCCCATGGCTTTTCTGTGGCTTCCCTTTCTCTTTAGCTCACAATTATTGTGGCTGTAGGGTGCTCTAGACTATTTGTTCCACCTCCTCTGAAGGGTATGTTGGCTGCTTTCAGTTTAGGCAAGTTTGAGTCAAGTCCCCGTAAACATCTGTATACAAGTCCCTGTAAACATCTGTATACATCCAATCTTTCAGTTCATCTGGGCAAATACCAAGAAGCTCAGTTGATGTGACCCATGGAAGGAGCCTGTTTAGTCTTGAGACAAAGCACCAGGATGCCTCCCAGAGGGCCTACAGTGTTCTGATCCCAACAGTTCCTACTGGGGACCAGTTTTCAGGGGTTCTTCTCTTTGTATCCCGTCTACCACCAATTCAAGTGAACCAGAGAACAGAAACCGGATGGCAAAACGGCTCAGCAAGCAGAGGTAACTGATGCTAAGGCTGATGGCCTGGGTTTGATCCCTGATACCCAGGTGGTGAAAAGTGAAAACCAGTTCCCACAAATTGTACTGTATGTACCCCATATGTACACACACACACACACACACACACACACACACACACACAGAGTAATAAAAATAAGAAAAGAAAGAAAATCTGTACTAGGGATGTGATTTAACAGTCTGAGAGCTTTTGAGATTGTCCTAGGCCAAACATGATGCTCTAAAACAAAAACCCCCAATCAAAAAAAAAAACCCTCAAATTAGTCTATAGTACAAAAAGAAAATGGAAAGTCAAACCTAGAACCAGATGTGTATGGCTCATGTCCAGTGCCCCAAGAACTCCAGATCAGTCTGAGTTGCTAGTGGGAACCCTATCTCAAAAGGAAAACAATTTTAAAAGTAAGGATAGAAACTTTCTTCCAGTGTGCACATGACCAAGACAGCATAATTAAAAAGTGACACCGAGAACTGAGACTTTATCTCTGTTCATTGGCTTCTTTGACCTGGCCTAAAATGAAGAATCAGAGCTGTGGTCAGTCCTCTAACTGGCTCTGAAGTCACTTGCAGTATTACCAGGATATCTGCTGCCCTTCCTTGCAGGACATTCTGCCTCTCCTGCACTCACTCGACCTTCACATGTGACTCTTGCTGCCTAGCAAATTATGACTGTTCTATGTTGCTTCAAAAATCTTCTGCCATTTTGTCTCTGCTTTGGGACTGTCAACATCTGAGACTGGCTGCTCCTTCCCAGAAGACAGAGCAGAGTTCATCCACAACCCACTAGTCTCCCTGTCATAGAGAGTGAGAAATGCTCCTGGCTTTCTGTCATCCATTGAGGGTATGGTGTGTGCTTGTTATCCAGCACAGTGAAAATCAAGTTAACAGCTACACTTCCCAGATCACCATCTACAAGAAAAACAACAGGGATCTGGTGGCACTGTCTTGGCATTCTGGGGACTTGGTGCTATGTTTTGTACAGCGTTTGAATGTTTTCATCCCAAGAGCTCATGGGATGAAAGCTCTGTCCCCCGGATTTTGGTCTGAAGAGGTGGAGGAGATAGTTGGAGGTCCTTAGTAAACTGGGAGTAGACCCTGGGAAAGGATAGTGGGATCCTTCATCATTCTCTGTTTTCCCATCTTGTGATATGTTTTCTTCCTCTCCCAGGTGCCTACCATGAAGCTCTCAACAGATACCAGCAGGTCCTGGTATTGTATTGTCTCCTAAAACCTATGGAACTCTTCTGAGCTAAGCAAATCTTTTCATTTGATAAAGCATCCAGTTTCATATAATATGTTATAGTAACAGGATATGAACTAATACCAGTGGAAATGTGTCCAGAAATGATTCACAGACTCTTGAGAGTCAGAGACAGTTCCTATCAATACCAAATCCATCTGTGGAGATACTGACTCTCTTGGGATGTTCGATGTAGATTAGCCCCGGGAGTACAGAGGGGTTGTGGCCTCACTCAGCCAGCCTTATGGACTCGGGAAGAAACGCTTTGATCTTTACTGCCCTTAGAAGCTCTGGAAATGATCTTTCTCCTTCATCCACATGGCTTCAGCACTATCTCAGCTCCCATGCTGTCCAGCTCTCGCCATAGCTACATCTGCCGCACACAACATTACCAGCATGGAGTCAGGTGTGGATCACAACTGGTGTCTTCTCTTTCACAGCTAACAACTGTCCCAAGTCTTTTGTCAAGTCAAGAACTGGTCCATGCTGTGTGGTTGAGACAGTGTCTGTGGTTGTGAGTTGGGAATCTGGGGAGAGCTGGGGAAATAGTGTAGCTGTGCTTCATGGGGCAGGAGTGTAGAGAGTGCCAGAGGTTGAGATCAACCTCCAATACAGCTCTTCCCCTGCCTCATCCAGGAAGAAACTGCCAGCAGTTTCCCCCCACCCCCACTCTTACTCTTGTCCTTGGGCCTGTGGATGCCAGAGGCCATGTGCTAGTGGTTTTGTGTGTGTGTGTGCATGTGTGTCCCAGGCAGAAGCAGAGCAACCTCTTAACCTGGCCCTGAAAGTGGTATCTCGTTACCTCTGTTGCATGTGATTCTCAGGACAGAGACCTCCAGACTCAAGAAACAGGAGGCAGAGTTTGCTTCTCAGGGGCAAGAGGGACGAAGAATCTACAGCCATCCTGGCAGAGCAGCTCTTAGTGTGGAGTTGACTTCGGAGCATAAGGTAGTTGTCATCTGATTTTCAAACACAAGCGTTTTCTCCCCTTTGAGCAAAATACTCATCAGTAAAAAAAGAAAAAATCAAAAACTTCTTAATGAATTCAGTGCACTTTCAGGAAGGAGGGCAGTAGAGGTAATGGGAGGTGGAGATGATACACACACACACACACACACACACACACACATATGCATAAAAATTTCAAAACAAATTAAGGTTAGGAATGGTTTCATGGTTAATGTGTTTGTCATATAAGCACAGACAGGAGGATTTCAGATCCTCAGAGCCCAGATAAACACCAGGTGGGTATGTTGGCCTGCCAGTAGTCCCAGAACTTAGAGACAGGTGATCTCTGGAGTCTAGCCTCGTCACTGAGCTCTGGGTTCAACTAAAAGACCTGGTTTCTCTGCTTCAGTGAATAAGATGGAGAGAAACTGAAGACTCAATGTCAACCCCAGGTCCATTGAGCACACTTGCGCACACATGTGCATCCACACATTTGAACACACATACATCATCGAACACATATGCGCACACATGTGTGTCTACACATTTGAACACACATACATAACACATACATTATACTTGTGTGCAATTCATGCATATACATGTACATACACATGTATGCACTCTATACACGAAAATGAAAAAAATTTTAAAAATAGGTCAAATTTATAAAGCCGTAGGAGTCAACAATGAGTAGAGAACCTATGTAATATGTTAAATGCGCACAGCTTTTAATGGACTCTAACCACGATTCATAAAGAAATAAAAAATATAAGATTAAAATAAATTCTTGGGTCTGGAGATGCCACTCAGTTCGTTGAGCACTTGCCTGACATACAGGAAGCCCCGGATTCCATCTCCAGAGTCACATCAATGGGGTGTGATGATGCATGCCTGGGACCCCAGCTCTCAGAGGTGGAGACAGGAGAGCCAGAAGTTGAAAGTCGTCTTTGTTACATAGCAAGTTGAGGGGCATACAAAACCCTGGCTATACAAAACCCTGTGTCCAAAAAAGAAAAAAAAATTGTTTGAAATTCCCAAATGGCTTTCTGCTTGCCACATAAGGAAAACGTGCATGTAGGCAGGAACCAAATAACTGCTGGCACAGGTTGGCAAGGACACTGAATTCAGGAGCCAGTGAGACAGAGCCACCAAAATACTTAGCCAAGGCACTCACTGGCAACTTTCTGACTTTGCTTCTGTGTTGTGTGCATGTGTGTGTACATGATACACATGAGCATATGCATGTACCTTATCATACAATGCTTGTATGTATTTGCACACACATCTATTTTCTGTTTTAAAATCTGATTTTACATTTATTTATTTTATTACATTTAATTTTTGTTTGTATGTATGTATGTATGTATGTATGTATGTATGTATGTATGTTAGTGTTTGCTCACACATGTGGAAGTCAGAGAACAACTTGTGAGAGTTGGCTCTATCTTTCCACCATGTGGGTCTGGAGAATTGGATTCAGGTCTTCATGCTTAGTGACAGCTGTCTTTGAATCTCTTGGGCCCTACATTTATGAGTGGACATGTGTGTCAGTAGGAGCATATGTATCGTGTGTATGTCTGGAGATCAGAGGACAACTTGAGGAGTCAGTTCTCTCCTTCCCTGGTGTGGGTCCCAGGGATAGAACTCAGGTTGTAAAGTTTGGCATCAGCACCATCTGGGCCTTAATGTTTCTCTTTCAGTAACTTTGTATCTGAACTTGAATTTTCTCAGCAACCTTGTAATAGTATTGCTTACACTTCCTGAAAGCTTCTTAGGGATGTTTGAAAACAGGGCCAGTAGTAAGTAGTCTAACAACAAAATAACAGCAAGCTGCCCTCCCGCTCTCAAAGATGGTTACATTTTACTCATCTTAAACTTCTGTTTCCGACTCCTTTTTTTTTTCTTCTGTAGTGAGGTGAGTAGATTCCTGCTTCCTGCACATGCTCATTGCATTTATGCACCACTAGCTTTGTCCAGCAAGCAAGTCTTCTTCTTCGCTTTCAGGGGCCTTCATCAGCATTGCCCAATCAGTGGTACCCATCTCACACTATTTTCTGTTGTGTATCCACTCTCTTACTTCCTTGTTGGGTGGCTCGGTGCTGGAGGAAGGCATCCCATGTATGCTTGCCCTGGAGCCCTGACTTTTCCTATGTTGCTACTGAGCTTTGGAGTCATTGATCCATCTTTGGTGATCAATAGGAACTAAGAAGGTAGCTCATGGGGATGCTAATGGTTGAAGGAGCCTAGCAAGCTGAGGATCTCATCAACTGAAAGATAGACTGGGCTCCTCAGCTGCCATGAGCTACCCATTAGGACCAGAATGTTTTGTATGCAGTTAGAACTCATCTTTTCTTACCTAAGCGTGGTAGAACAGGCCAAGAGGTGGAGGAAGGAGGATCAGAAATTCAAGGTCATTCTCTAGTACATAGTGAGTTCAAAGCCAGGCTGAGCTCCATAAGACCCAGCCTCAACATAAACAAACAAATAAACAATCAAATGTAGGTATGTAAAATTTGGAAAAACATAAGTTTTTATTCTTTCCCTTGAAGCCACCTACTTATTTTCCTGGGGGGCTGCCCCAGGGGCACATTTACAGGGCCGGGGTTTGGATTGAGATGGTTGGCTCATGGCTAGGTGCCCAGAGAATGCTAAGTTCCTTGTACAGTATCCATGTAGACAGGGATTGTAGCTGTCCAACTCACATTGACTGTGGTGGGTCCAGCTTGGCTCTGGGTAGCAGGAGGCTGTAGCTAACTGGGCTCTTCCTGTTCTGTGTTTCCTCTCCTTGCCACAGTCTGACTCCTCTTGCCTCCCTATGGGTCTGGCTTCTCCATCATGAAAAAGGCAGACGAGTGTGTTTCCCTCTGTGGGCCTGTTTCCCCTTTTTGATGAGGAGCATAGGATGCAGAGTACGGTGTCAGTGTCCTCAGGGTATATTGAAGTTACTCTGGTCCTCACATAGTCAGACTAGATGCTTCCATCTGTAAAGAGCCCAAGGTTCTCGTAATGATAATTCCATTCCCACCCACGTCTGGTGTGAGGCCTAGGAGACATTTCATGGTCTTTGCATGTAGAAGGGAGTCCTAGCCCTGTTCCTTAATCTCTGGGGGGCTTTCATATTGATGGTCTCATGGGGGTTTCTCCTTTGGCCCTAACATTTCATCTTTAGTCTTGAACCAAAGTCCAAGGTTTGGATGACAAGGCCTTAACCTTAACGATGTAGTGAATGCAGACCTGAGAGGACAGGGTGAAGATGCTTGGTACTTGGGGCTGGGCTGGGAGGTGCCTGTGTCCAGGAGGCCTGTGTGATAGTCTTATTGAGCATTAAGGCTTGGGAGAGTGGATTCCATCATGAAGTCTCGGACACCTTCACTTCCCTTGCATTAGCTACCATCTTGGAAGTAGAAAGCAGCCCATGGCAGTTGCTAACCTACAGGTGCCTTGTCCTGGACGTGAAAGCTATTTGAATGTCAGAAGTACTTTCAGCTTTTCATATGCATCACAGTGTCAAGTGTTTTGTCATAGTGCACAGGGTAGCTGAGGAAATAGCTTAATGGTAGAGCATTCACCTAGAATGTGCAAGGCCCTAGGTTCAAACCCCATTATCACCTACAAAGAAAACAGTCATAGTTCATAGGGATGTGATGCCCAACAACAGGCAGTGCCCAGTTCCTGGTCCCAGATGAGAGGTCTGTATCCTCTGTCTTCCTGTTCACAGCTGAACCTTTTCTTTGGTTTATTCATGGTACCCTAAAGGGGTCAGGAAATTTGAGCTTTGCCTTTTTACATTCTTGGGTTACATCACACAGTTCAGGATCTGCCCTTAGATGTTCACAATGATTTTGATGGTGCTCTGCTTCAACCCAGAGCCCAGCTCATAGATGAAGAGGGAGGAGGGGTGAAGAGAAGAGCTCAGGGTGGGGGAAGAGAGGCTGAGAGAGAACTCAGTGGTAGAGCACTTACTGAGCATGTGCAAAGTCCCTGGGTTCTGTCCCCAGCATAAAAAGGACAGAAGACAAGAGGCAGAGGAGGAGGAGGAGGAGGAGGAGGAGGAGGAGGAGGCGGCTGGGGCAGGGGTAGAGAATGAGAGTTCGGTGGATACAGGCACTTGTTGCCAAGCCTGACCACCTGACTACCCTGGGGCCTCACATGGTAAAAGGAGAGAACTGACTCCTGCAATCTGTCGTCTGGGCTTCTACACATGCAGGCCTTAGTGCTCACACTACACATTAAATAGAAATATAATATAAAGCTAAGAGGAAGAAAAGAAGGAAACAGGGAAGAAAGAGAGAGGAGGGAAGAGTTGGATTGCCTCACAAGTGGTTGATTTGTCTCCCCGTACCCCAGTTGCTTAGTTCAGGGGTTCCTTGCACTTTTATAGCTGTGTTGGAAGGTTGGTGGAGCCAGGCTTGAGTAGGTATTTCCCTAACCCTGCCCTTGTAGACCCACTACCCTGCTGGCTCTATCCCTCAAAGGCTTTGAACACCAACTAAGCTGGGCTCTTGTGACGCTGAGGATGTCAGGCCTGCCCAACCCGATCAGTCTGTGTAAAGTGGTGGAATGGGCAGAAGTGGCCCTCTGAAGCGGGAATAACATTGGAAAAACAAAAACTGGAGATGGTGAGAGACCTCAGGGGAGGCACGGGGGCTTGTAGTGAGCAGGCTGCTTTTGCTGTAGATAGGACCATCCCTCCCAGGGAATCACTGGAAGAAAAGAGGGAGGCTAGCCATTGCACACAGAGGACTGAGCCCTTTTAAACTGGCTGCTGGGTGGGGTGTCAAGGAAAACAGCCACACAGCCACGACAGGCAGCCACAGCAAGTGTCCCAAGTTGGAGTCACTGGAGGTTAGAAATGCCCAAGCAGGAAATGAGATGCAACTTATAAAAGACATCAAAGGAAATGGAAAAAATTCTTCTAATATGTGAGGGAGGGAAAGGTGGGGGAGGAATTCTGGCCTTTTAATAGGGCATGGGGGAAGGACAGAGATGACACCAGAATGTCAGAAATAGTCACACCTTCGATCCTAGACACCTGTGTGTGTGTTACACATACACCCTGTTCCACCAAGAGACCTGCTGTGGCCCTGCTCCACTATGCCAACTCCTCTAGCCTCCAGGATGTGGCCTGTGTGGCTGTCCAGTGGGGTGCATGCAGGCAGCCAGCTTGGGGCTGGTGCTGGCAAGGACCTGGGGACTGAACACATGCCTTTTCCTGGAAGAAAGTCCTGGTAGGTGTGTGCCAATGCCTGAAGAGTCCAACGGGAGTGAGGCTGCCAAGTCCTGTTCTCACTGAACAGAGATGGAGTGTCCAACAGAAAGGGTGCTTCTGTTGAGGGACAATGGTGGCCATCCTTGGATGCAGCCAGGAGTCTCAGCCTCCCTCTGCTTAAATCTGGCCCCTCTTGCCCCTTGTGTCATGTATTGTTAGCAATTTAAATGTGGCTCTTGTAGGCATACATGGTGGCTAATGCCTGTAATCTCAGTACTTGAGAAGCTAAGGCAATATGATTGTCAAGAGTTGGAGGCTATCCTGGGCTATATAACGAGCTCCTGGTCAACCTGGAATAGAGTGAAACCCGGTTTTATAGGGGAGGGGGTGGTTCATGCTGATGAAATCAGTATTCAGGAGGCTGAGGCAGGGAGGATTTCCACGAGTTCTCGGCTAGCCTGGGATACAGAGTGAGACCCTGCTTCAAAAAGGCAAAATCAACTCAAACCTAAACCAACCAAACAATAAATGGGCTCTCTATCCTCACTCCTGCCCTTCCTGTGGCTGTCCTGGGGAGAAGCATCTTCTGTGAACCTGGGTGACCCCAGGGAAAGCCTTAGAATGCCTTTCAGGTGGCATTTGCCACTTCCTGTCCACCTCAGCCATTGTGTCCCTTTCCAACAGGGAGGCAGATATATGGGGCAGTCCAAACTTAAAGTTTTCCCCAGTCCAAAAAAAGCCCTCAGCCCTCCCAAGTGTGCTCTGTGGTGTGTGCATCGGAAAAGACTAGCCCCTCCCCCAAGCAGGGTCTCTGGAGAGGACCACAGCCCTAGGCTTGCTTTCCTTACTGTGAGGGGAAGTTGGTGCTGTTTGCATAGGAAAACTTCCCAGAGGCGTTGAACTCATTCCGAGCCTGCTCTACTTCCCCACAACGGACACAGGGAAGTTGGTTGGAAGCGGACCCAGATCAGCAGGCAAGGCTTCAGGCGGTTCCCGCCTGAACAAGTATTTAGAACTAATACAAATGGCGTTGGGCCCTAGCTTAGCAAAAGGAGGAGCGCAGCAAGGATTGGTTTTCCCAAATCCTGGGGGAAACAAGGAGACCCACACTTTTACAAGCTCCCAACACTGTGAGTGTTAGAATCTGTAACAACTGTGGTTCAAAAACCGCAAGGATTCGTTTCTGAAACTGCCTAGTTACACCCCGATTCTGGTGGGTCAGAAGTCTCCCGGCCCTGCAGGAGGGACGGCTGCAGCCGGAGGCCACCCCAGGACAGAGGGAGGCAG
Source organism: Mus minutoides (assembly GCA_902729485.2). NCBI lineage: Eukaryota > Metazoa > Chordata > Mammalia > Rodentia > Muridae > Mus > Mus minutoides. The sequence goes on from LR749912.1 coordinate 207,236, forward strand.
AGTAGGCCTCAGGGGCTCAGTTGGGGGTGCAGGCAGCTGCGCCCAGGCAGAAGGGCAGACGCGCGCCACGGTGGCCCGGATCGCTCTGCCGGGACCGACGACCGAGCCTCCCCCTCCCGGCCGAGGCAGGACTCGGCCCGCCGGTCCTCGGGGAGGGGCGGGAAGGCAGCTGGACCCGGCGGCGATTTATGGGCCTTTCAGGAGAGCAGGTGCCTCCTCGGGCCGCTCATTGTCTCACGGGCTTCACAATGGGGCTGCGGCAGCCGTAGAGCCTCCCCCGCCGCGCCTCGAGGCCTGCACGGGCGCCACGCCGGACCGGGGCGGCGCAGGAGTCCCGGATCCGTTCATCCATCTTTCCATCATTGCAGCCATCCATCCACGTATCCATCAGTCCTTCCATCCGTCTACCCATCCATCCATGCCCCCTACTCCCTACCCCCCATCCCATGCACCCATACACGCATACATCCCCGCACAGCGGACCCTGCACTCCCAGCGTCCCAGCCTGCGTGCCGCCTGGCCGGGCTAGACAACGGGGACCCCGCGCCCCGACGGTACGCCCGCGGCTGCGGCGCCCGCTCCTCCTGTGTCGTCGGGCACCCGTGTCTCCGCCGGGCTGGCACGGCCAGCGCCGCCGCGTCCGGGTCGAACACACAGGGGCCCATTCTTCTGGGCTCCGCGCAACCATATGTCAAATCCGCGTCGACGCAGCAGCCCCCCGCTCATTCAGGCGCAGAACGTCCCGCAACAGCGAACAATCGCAACTCTGTTCGTGTCTATTATGGATGCGAACCGGGCGAGAAAAAAAAAATCATTTAACGCCAAGAGATAGCCAGCTAATTACCAACCATATGTGAGCCCGGATTCAAAGCCACGCGGAGTTCATTCTGAGTCCCGGCGACTTTATTAGGTATAGAAGACAGATGTCCCGACAGCCCACGCATCACAGAAAACCGTGTCAGGGAGTTTTTGAAATGAGGGGAGAGATCTTTAAACATTAAAGGCCCAGCCTGCTGATGGACTGGGCCAGGGTCCTCTGGGACCAGGGCCCTGGGAGTAGGATTTGGCCACCGGCTGTGCCAAAGTCTTGCCTGGCTGGCCCAGGGGAGGGCCCCTCCTTCCCCTTCCCTGTAGACTCAGGTGATCCGGAGGCTCCTTAAGATTTATGGTATCTATCAGGACTTTGGGGCTATCCTCTCGGGAGCTTAGAGTTCCTTTCTCTTTCTTCAAAAAAAGTTTTTAGTAAGGTGCTGTGTCAGTAGGGTCTGGTTAAACTACCTAGCCTGGGCCTGCCTAAGCTGGCACACAATAAGTTTTTGCTTGGAGTGGAAGGAATGAGTGGCTTGGTGAATGAATGAATGAGCCAGAATGTGGCAGCCTACCCCACTACGAACACCCCTGGGAATGGGGGTGGCAGAGTGGATACAATAGCAAGGAAAACACCCATGATTCCTTTCCTGAGAAAATAAGTCTCTGGCCACAAGACTGCGATGATGGAAAGGAGATGAGAGCAAGTGAGCTGAGAGAGGAGAGAGGAGAGAAGAGAGAGGAGAAACAGAGACAGAGACAGACAGAGAGACAGAAAAAGACAGACTCACACACAGGGAGACATACAGAGAAACAGAGAGATCTTCCTGTTTTCCATGCAATGTAATTACGTCCCAGCTTTCCCCCTTGTTATTCTTTTAAGCCAAATGTCTGAATAAAAGGATTATGCCCCCCCACCTGCGGCCGACTGTGCCCCTGTGAACAGGCGGGGGGGCCTAGATTAACTGCGGCCCATGCCTTCTGAATTTTTTCTATGAAAATAAGTGAGGTCAGCTGCCACTCAATTGTCACAGAATATATATTTGAGAATTTAAATATTTGAATCAAAGGAAAAGACGGGGGCTTTACATCTATGACCAACCCGACCAGCATGCTCCCCGAATCCCTGTACAAAGGAAACAGTTCACTCCAAATGAATTGTCTCCTCCAGGAAGATTCTGCAGAAGAGGCAGCCAGCTCTCTCCCTTTTGTTTCTGGTGCTTTTGTTTGGTGTTGTATTTTTCTTTCTTCTTTTTCTTCTTCTCCTCCTCATCCAATACAGGAGGATGTTTTCTGAAACCTGGGGACTGACTTTGGGCCAGAGGACATGAAGACGCATGCAGAACCTCCCAGAATGGTTCACATCGGAGATCACTCTGACTTTAAGCAAAATTGAACATGTGTGGGTGAAGAAGCCTGTAGAAGGGGAGGCCTCATGCCACTGGGACACAAGCAGCTGATCAGCTGACTCCAGCTGGGGAGGACTGGCTCATACTCACAGCCTAGGCAAGGCTTGGTCTTTCAGCAATTCCCCTGGATCTTCAAGGCAATAAATCTCTCTAGTCCTCAGGCCAGACTCTGTTAACATTTAGTGATCAAGAGACACAGATACTGCACATGTACTATATCGATCTGTGAGGATGGCATGGTGGGGGACACTGCCATGATCCCCCACATAATGTGTGTCTCTATGTGCTAGTGTGAGACTTCTAAAGGACACTGGCTATAGTCACCTTAACAAAATTGCAAAAAAGGTCTCTAGGCTAGGGTCAGGTGGCAGCTGCTCTGGTCCAAGGTCTAGAGGCCAAGGCTGTTATCTCGGAGCAGGAATCTCCTTTGTGGGCTGATGGGATGGAGGCTGGGTTTTCACAGGAAACACCACAGCCAGGGGCTTCAGTAGTTCACGTCCCCTGTCCCATCTCCAGAGGTTGGGAGTCAGAGAGGAAGAGTGAGAGGCTGAAGAGATAGCCCCTCCCAAGGCCCCTGTCCTTAGCTTACAGACTGCATCTTCCTGTGTCCTTATGTGATTTTTTTTTTCTGGGCAGCTATGCCCTGACCCTCTTCCCCTCACAGATCCCAGTCAGAGTGAGTTAGGGCCACCACAAGAGATCCTGGTGTTTCCCCTACACCTCCCCTCCCCAGAGGGTGGGTCTAGAAGCAGGCTTTGTGTGGGTCTCCTCACTGAGAATGGAGGCACCTTAGAAGCTGGTCCTTACCCAGAGGTGGAGGAGGAAGAGCTGGCAGACAGAGCAGGCTGACTCTTCACTGGCATCCTTATATGCCATTCTGCCAGTCCTGTGCTTTCCCAGGTCCAATCCTTCCTCCTTAGACCCTTGTACTTGGCTCAAGCTCCTTTTCTTTCCTCCCCCTCCCTCTCGCTCTTTTTCCTTCTCAAGCATATCCTTCTAACTAGAAGACCTTCTTAAATCCAAAGAAGAGCCTAGTGTGGGAAGATAAGTCAGATACCCTCCGCTGTCCAACAGGATAGCCGGGCTGGCCTTCATACTCTCTGTTCTTTTATCAGTCACATTGCTGCTGTGTGACCCAGGTGGGGAGGTTGACCTCTCTGAACCTTGACCATATTGCTTTGTGGCAAGCCAAATGCTGACCTGCCTCTTCAGCACAGTGAGAAGGAGCTAATGAAAATGGCTGAACAAACACTCCAGGCATTTAAAAAATGTCACGTAATTGCAAAATAATAACAATAACAACAATATACTTTGGAATTTTGCTGGAACTGAGAGCAGGCCCGAGTGGAATTTGGCATTAAGTGGTCTGCTCTGGCCTCTGTTCAATGGGGTCTAGTTACTTGGGCACCCCAGGAAGGCATTCTGAGGAAGATTTCTTGTAAAGTGGTCCTGCCACTGGTCCCCCATGTGCTGGAGCCCAGGCAGCCCCATCGGCCAGGGGCCTGGGTCAGCTTGGAGCATTGTTGCTGCAAATCCAGTTGGCAAGTCAGTAACGTTTCTTACATATATTTTAAAATAAAAATGCATCGCTCTGGTTGTAAAACTATGTGCCTGCTCTGGGGGGTTTCAGAGGGGGGACGAAGGGGGAGGGTGTGGGGGAGGGAAAGAAATACAAAGAGGTGCTATTTCCCTCAGTGGGGTCTTGCCTCTGTCATAGCCTGATGTCTGGGGACCTGCACTCTCTTGTATGGAGAAGAACTATATTCACATTTGAGGTAAAAGTCATGTATTTAGTTAAGCATTAGAATATATGTATGTGCAAATACAGAGATGGCTCATTGATTTTTTTTTGATAGAGTCATATACGAACAGACCTGCTGTAAGTTGAAAAGAACATAAGCTCAAAATGCAGTGACAAGTTCTAGAATCCAGAGCCATCCCAGTCCACCTTGGCTTGCTCCACCTACTCAGCTGCTGCTCACACTCCTTAGCTTGCAGCCCAGGGAAACCAGCTAACAAAGACCCCTTGTTTGCTTTCTTGTGATAGGATCTTATGTAGCACAGGCTGGTCTCAAATTTGCTATGTATCCAAGGCTGGCCAAACTCCTGATCCTCCTGCCTTCTGAAGGTGGTGGTTCCAGGAGCACATTGCCCCTAAGAAACCTCCTCTTTTTCTTAAAATAAGAAAGTGTGGAACACCTCATGTAATGTCTTGAGTATATACAGAAAATAAAAGTGGAGTAGTTGTATAGAGTTTAAAGTTTGGTTTCTACTGAAGGGCTGTGACATTTGCAGGCTCCCCAGGGAAGCCATGCTGGGTGGGAGACATGAGTCCTTCTTTTGTCTTTTGTGAGGCAGGGTTTGAGGAAGGCCAGGTTTCCTGGAGCTCTTGATTCTCCTACTTCTCTTTGTTCTCTTTGAGGGTAGGTCTTGGTATGTTGTGAAAACTGACCTGGAACTCACTATGTAGGCCAGGGAAGTCTCTAGCTTGGGATCCTCTTGCCTCAGCCTCCTAAATGCTGGGATTCCAGGTGTATAGCCCTGCAGCCTCTGCAACTGTACAAACTGGGAATCTTTAACCACAATGAGATGTTTAAGAGAATATGAGTGTTAGAAACAGAACATGGAGCCGGGCGTGGTGGCGCACGCCTTTAATCCCAGCACTGGGGAGGCAGAGGCAGGCGGATTTCTGAGTTCGAGGCTAGTCTGGTCTACAAAGTGAGTTCCAGGACAGCCAGGGCTAGACAGAGAAACCCTGTCTCGAAAAACCAAAAAAAAAAAAAAAAAAGAAACAGAACATGTGAAATGCGGCTCTATATAGCACCTAACCGGTGGCCTGCTAGAATCCAAGATTCAGCAGAATGGCTGCATGCACTTGCTGCCCTGGGGCCTGTGGAGACAGGCAGCTGCGTGGAGCGCATTGGTTACATAGTCTAGCCAATCAGTGAGCTCCAAATTCTGTGTGAGGTCTTTGCCTCTAAAAGTCAGGTGGGTCTTAGGTGCAAAGGTTGATCCAGAGGCTAGTCCCAACACCCCAGTTACTTAGACCTGGGGAGGGGGGAGGAGCAGGGTTAGGGGCAGGGGTGGGGGTGGGGCGGGGGGGGGAGGTGGCAGAATGATACTGCTGCCAACACACAGGGAGCCACCGCAGCTGACTCTGTCATCTTGGCATGCAAGATGTTCTACTGATGCAACTGAAAGCTTTGCAATGCCAGCTACTCCCCATGATGTGTCATGAGAAACGCCACAGCAGTAGTACTACATTGGTGCTGTTCATCTGAGTGGCCTTAAACCTAAGATGTGGTAGCAACGATCTTTCAAATAAACAATGTCCATAATGGTTGCTAGGAGTATTGGATTGTCCCTATTCTAGGCACTGAAGTCTCCCCTATTCTCAAGTCACCACAGACAGCAAGTCCTCCAGAAGAGACCAAGTGGAAGTCAAGGAACACACCCTTCTGGGGATGCTTTGGAGGCTGCAGCGAGGTCTGTCCACTCTTACAGGTCTCCTTTCTCCTTGAAGCCAAGACGGGTTGACCAGATAGCCACCTCCAATCTAGGCTCCGTGTCCTTCCTCAGTCAGAGCCACCTGTGACTCCCAAAGTGCTTGCTCACTGTTCTGTGTCCTCCTCAGTTTCTTCCCTTCTCTGGGTTCCACTAGCTCCCCTCGTCTCATGAGTCTGTGTTGGTAGCTTCCAATCCTCTGTGGTAGCAACACTGCTGTGTGATAAAGCAGCAGCAACAACCCAAACAACCAAACAACAACAACAACAACAACAACAAATTGATTCTTAATGCTTGAAAACTCCTAGGAGGGCAGTGCTCTAGTTTTGAATTTTTCCTGATTTTTTTTCTTTTAAGTAAATATATTTAAAAGGCAAGGTGGAGTGTGATAGAGGAAGGCACCTGACAACAACCTTGTCCCCAGTAGGCATTTATATATACTCCTAATATATGCACATATAAATGAATGAATGAATAATAAGTAAATAAGTAAATAAATAAATAAATAAATAAATAAATAAATAAATAAATGAATTGGAGATGCCTACCACCCAGAAGGGTGTTAGGGAAAAGTCACCTTCCATGTGGCAGGTTTAGAAGCTTCTGTGGAGAAGTGACAATATGACGAGGAAGAGAACATTTCCCAGAAGCTCCGCCTTTCCATATGTATTGCAGGTGTCCATCGAGGCCCAGGTCAGGCTGTCCATCCAAGACTCACTGAAGACTCGAGGCAGGCATGGGGTCTGGCCTTACTGAGTAGGCCCCCAGAAGGAAGATGGCACTTCTGGCTGTTGAAGGGACTGCAGGAGCTGGAAAGAAGGTCAAAGGAGGTCTGTGAATTCTACATTAACAGGAAACAACTTCCATTTTTAGCCTTGAAAACTTCCATGATGTCTCTTGGCTGTGCATTTCCTACGAGCTAGCTCCTATCCACCTGGTGTCACGGTTGGCAGGAGCTTTCAGAGTTAACACCAAGGGTCAGCAGAGTCCTTGGGGACAGGATACTCCTCCAGGCAGGAGCCAAGGGAGGTAGCTATGACAAAGAGTGAGGTCCCTGACCTGTTCAAAGGATAGCAGGGAGGAGGTGCAGGAGAGGAGTCTAAAGGTTAGGTGTGTGGAGGCAGGATGGGAGTTAGCCAGGCCAGGCTGCAGCAAGGTGGGACTGGATGACAGGAGCTGCAGCCTAGCCCCAGGCCAGGAGAGAAGGCCTTGCAAGACAAACTGAATTCTGGGTGCAATTGGACCAGCCCTCCCATGTCAACTGACTTCAGACTGGGCCAGTGCAATAATTAGGATCCATTTTCTCTTGAACAAATGACAGAAACATGCCCACAAAAGGATTAATGTCATGTCCAGAGAAAGGGAGTGGAGCTGTTTGACCTATGGAAGATCATGGTTGTATGGTGTTCTGGGGCTGGTTAGACATTGAGCTAGCAAATGGTCATACCACAAGGGGACTTGGCAGTCACTTTTACTTACCCACCTCTCCATCCACCCATCTATTCACCCACTTATTCATCCATCTATCCATATCCATCTATCATCCATCCATCCATCCATCCATCCATCCATTCTACCCATTTATTTCACTCAATACTAATCTATTCTTTTATGTATTCGTCCATATATCCATCTACCATCTACCTAAACATCAACCCACTCATCCATCTGGCTAGCCATTATCCACCCACCCACCCACTCACACACCATCCATCTCTGTACCCACCTATCTATCCATAAGTGCATTCTGTTCAGACAACTTAGTCCAGTCCCGCTGTCGCTCACCTTGGAAAGGCTACAGGAGGTGAAGCTGACACCCCATCTCCTTCTACCCACATAGTGCTTGCCCAACCAGCCTGGAAAATAGTCTGGGCGTGGGGGAGGCGGAGGCGAATTTCTGCTTAATTGCAAGGTGGGGCCCTGGGGGCTCCAGGTATGGGAGACCCACATCTGCAGCCGCGGTAGCCAGGCCTGGGCGGAAGGGCGCAGGCCGAGGGCCTGCCCGGCAGGGGGTCCCGTGTCCCCACCGCCCGCCTCCCCCACCGCCCCGCGCGCAGTCTGTTTGGAGAAGAAAGCGGGCCAATTTGTTTTCATTCAGAGTCACTTAAGATCCCATTTTGGAGAAATGAAAAGAGAAAAGCCCGCTTCCCGCGCCCGGCCCGCTGGGTGCTCGCCCGTGCCCGGCGGCGCGCTGGGGGGTGGGGCAGCGCCCCTCCCCCACTCTCATTCCCTCCCCCTCCTCCACCAGCCCCTCCCCACTTTCTCTCCCCTTCATTCCCCCACCCTTCTCCTTTCCCTCCCCCTCCCCCAGACCCCTCCCCCACTCCCGAAGTCCCGCAGCCCCTTAGCCCCGCGTCCTGGCCTGGCCGCGCTCATCTACATGGCCGGCACACTCGCGGCCCATCTGCGGAGGCGCAATTAAACGCGGGGGGCGGGGGGCGCCCGAAATTAGCATTTCCGCGGCCATCTGGCGCGAGGAGCGGGCGCGGCCGGACAAAGGGCGCCGGGCGAGGGGAGAGGCGAGTGTGCCGCGGCATTGACCTGCAAATGAGGCTTTGTCTGCGCATTAAAGCTCGCCGGACCCCCGACCCCGGCCTGCGTCCCCACCATGGCCCCCGGCGGCCCAGGCCGGACCCGGCACCCCGAGGCCCGTGACCCCGGTGTGGCGCCTGCACCCGACGTTGCACCGTGGCCTCCAGCATAGGCCCCTCAGCCCAGCAGGGCCTTGCGAGTTCCTCAGGTGGCAGATGCCCCAATACCTACAGGGGTTGGTCTGGGACTTGAGGTGCTGGGAACACCCAGGATAGCCACCTGCACAGCTCAATCAATCTCTGAGCCCAAGTAGCCATAAGGGCCAGAGTCTTCTGCCTTCAGCACCAAGGAGGTCCAGAGTGCTGGAGTTGCCAGGTGATCTGGGATGCCTCAGAGTGCAGACCAGGGCTGCAAGGACCCCGGGTCTGTGTCAGTGGTTCGTGACTCTTATAGGCCTGATGAGGCCTCTGGACTTTCTACAGTGTGGCTCAGACACTGGAGATCCTTAAATGGGGTTTCCACAGCATATCCCATGACTTCCACTGTGTGAGCGAACCGTGTGAGGCTGCATGTGGGCCTCAGTTTCCCAAGGTGGACAAATGGGAGTGCTGTGGGTGCTAATTCTGGGTGAGGACTATGTGTGGCTCAGCTTAGAGGTGGTGAGGATTTTCAATCAGGGGGCCAATGGGAGGAAAAGGGTTCATGGCTCATCCTGGGGTGAGCAGAGAAGGCATGAGACCTTGGATTCCATCCTGGGATGCTGGAGAGAGGCAGGTAGGGCCTGGATGATTACTAAGAACCAGCTGCGATGCAGGATTGGCAGACAGTGTTGGAAGGACAAACCTAGACCAGATGGAAGATTTCACTGGCACTACTCAGAATTGCCTATCAACTTGTCTCCTCAGAGATTAGACAAGGGTGTTCAGAGAGGTGAGGGTATATGGGCATGTGGCAGTTCCTGGCACAGCCTGGCATTGAACCATAGGTATGCCAAGGGGTTGTGGTTCTCTTATCAGTGATGTGCCTCAGTGTCTGGGACCATCCCTACCTGTGGGCCTATAAACGTCTGAAGACTTGTTCAGAAGTGCAAAGAAAACCCACTGTGGGGATGGGGAGATAATGGCTTAGTTTGCATGAAGATGTGAGTTTTATTTCTTGAACTCATGTTGGGTGGGGGTGTGAGAAGCTAGGATAGTGGCCCATATTTGTAATCTTGGCATTGCAGAGATGGAGGTTGGAGGAGGGGACAGGTGGCATCCTGAGGCTTGCTGGGTGTGAGGTGGAGAAGAGAAGCTAGGCCTGGAGCCATGGAACTTCCACCCAGGCCTTTCAGTCTTTGTGCACAGGCTGGGGAAGCCCTGCCCCCTGAGGAGCTGGGAAAGCAGCCTGGGGTTGGGGAGTGGGGAGAGTGGCACCTGATACTAAGGTGGATGAAGGGATGAATAGCTTCAGGCCTGATCAACATGGGTGAGATGGTCAGGACAGGCCCAGTCAGCAGGTCCTGGCAGCGGCGGGAGACCTGCCTTGTGGGGCATCCCCAGGCATCCTGTGATCAACAAGGTTTAAGACTCTCCTGCTTGTGGGGATTGATATCTATAGGGAACTCAAGAAGCTAACCATGAAAGCAGAAGCCACTCAATGGAACAGACTAGTAGAACGAGTGAGTGCTCAGTGCTTAAGGGATGAGGAACGAATAGCTAATAACACACGAAGCATTGCTTGCTTTCACCAGTCACCCGGGAAGTGCAAATAAAAGGCACGCTCGAGGGTTGGGGAGATGACTCCATTTGCATAAAGATAGGAGTTCAATCCCCAGAACCCATTTTTTAAAAAAAGCTAGCCCAGGCTTGTAATCCCACATTGGACAGGTAAAGACAGGGCCCAGCCATCTAGCCTGATCTGCTAGCTTTAGGCCAATGAAAGACAGGGAGGACAGGCCCATGATGAGTGACATCCTGGGATGTCCTGCATGTGGGCATACTCCAGCTACATTGGGATTCCATCTGATCCCGGTCTGAATGGTAGCCATCAAGAACAATAACAAACACTGACCAGGCTGTAGAAAAGAGTTCCCTTGTACACTATACTGCTGGCGGGGGAACGAAACTAGTCCAGCCACTCTGGATATCAGTATGAAGGTTTGTCAAAAAACTAACAACGGATTTTCCATATGACCCAGCTATACACTCCTGGCTGTTTACCCAAAGGCCTCTAAGTCAACACATCACTAAGATACCTGCACGCCGCTGCTCATCACAGCATTATGCATAATGGCTGAGGTATGGGGGCAGCCTAGGTGTGTGAGAAAAGGTGTCTGGGTACAGAGAAGGTGGTTTATATATGCAATGGGACTCCCCCCCCCCAGTTGCAGAAAAGAATGAAGTGAGGTGGTTGGAAAGAAAATGGATTCAACAGGAGCCAATCACATCAAGTGAGCTGTCAGTCCCAGAAAGACAAACGTGGCAAATGTCCTTTGTGGGTCCTAGATGACTTCAGAGATGACATAAGTCATGTATACACTGATGGTAGGAAAATAGAAGCAGAAACTCTGGGAAACAATGGGAGGGAGGCCATCAGGGAGAATGGTGGAGAATGGGGGAAGGGGGATAATGAAGTAAATCATATACTACGCTAGATATGGCCTTGTAGTAGAATAATTAATAAACAAAGATGATGATGATAAAGATCTGGGGAGATAGCTCAGTCATTAAGTCTTTGTCTTGAGAGTATGAAGACTTGTCTTCAGTCTGTAGTCTAGCCTACTTGGTAGGCTCCAGGCCCATGTGAAACCCTGTCTGAAAAAGAAAAAAAATATAGTGGACAGACCAAGGAACAACATTCAAGGTTGACATCTGGCTTCCACACACATACACACACATTGTGCATCCAGAACATATGTGTGCACTTACATCTGAATAATGGCACACAAAATAACAATAATGAACCGGATGCTTGCTGGATATGGAGTTTGTGTAACAGGGATCCTGGGTGCATTTGGTGTCTGGGGTCCTGGGGTTTGAGCACACAGGGGATCCTATATGGGAGTGGTATAGGGGGCTTTGCTCTGTGTAGTAGAGCTATGGTCCTGGCAGTAGGGCTGGTGGAGAACAGGGAAAACCAGTTCCTCTTTGCCCATACTAGGCACCTCCTCCTCTGACCAGCCAGGCCTCAGGCCCCCAGAAAACAGAGTCTGGTGTGCTCAAGGATGTGAATGAACACAGCCCCTTGGTAGTTGCCCTTAGGAGTTCTTGCATCCAGTTTGAGCTGGCTTCCTGCATGTCAGCATTCCTTAATCTCCAAGGGTTCTCCTTGTCAACTACCCCTTGTCATCTGTTCTGAAGATACTACTTTATCTATAGGGGACAATATTTGCTGAAAGCCAGGGAGTCTGGAGCCACGTTGGGAGGCTTTGTGTTCAGTGCTGTGGGATAGTCAGGAGTTTGGCAAATAGAGAAGGAAGGAAAGGGCAATTTGGTTAGAGATGGTGGCACTGGGTAAGTCAGGGCTGCAGTAGGTAGAGAACAGGGTGCCAGGCCTTGACTGGGCTTTTCCCAGGGTTTCGAGTCCCTGCTTCCTACCTCTTACCCACAGGGTTCTCTTTTCAGGGTATCTAGAGTGGACAGGTATGCCTGCAGGATGATCATCAGCCTCACAGAAGAGCTAAGTGGAGAGGCAGCCAGTCCAGTTTTCCCAATCCTCAGGAGAGGCTGTCTGGGAGCCTGGGACTTGGGGGTAGAATCTAGCTAGAGGGGCAGCCCAGCAGGTACTAGAGAAAGGGCACTGTCTCAGCATCCAGGCCTGCCTCAGTTGGTGGGCAGCGCCTCAGGGGCTTCAGTCTGTACTTTTAGCTTCCCGCTTCCTGCCCAACCGGTAAGTGGCCTTTGGGTTAGGTCTCCTCCATTCATCTGCTCACTTACGGGAGGATGGTGAATTGAACACTGGGTAGAGAACACTCTTTTCAGCTCTGTTCCACAGGAACTGGGCCTGCGTATAAGGGCCCAGCCTTAGTTCCAGATCGTAGCACAAGGCAGAATCTAGCTACCTCCAGAACTTCACAGGCAGGGCAGGGAAGTCCCTAATACTGCTCTGGGCTGCCCTGCCTGTGAAGTTCTGGAGGTAGCTGCCTTCCTTACCAATGCTCCCTGTTGCCCTGGGTCTCAGGATGGGATACATCCTACTCCTCTCTGCTCCTGGTGTGGGCCCCCAGGATTTCCTTAGGGTTTGGTGGTACTGGGCCTACGTGCGGAAGCAGTTGCCACGTTGGCAGACTGGCTTCTCTGAAGGCTGAATGGGCATTATGCCCTGCCACCTTCGGCTGTCATCTGCTGCTGGGATTCAGTTTCCTAGAGCGGGAATGGCTGCAGGTGGATTCTGGAGGCCGCGGGACTTTATGGCTCATAAGGCTGGCTCCCTGGGGAACAGGGCCCAGAGTGCTGCAAGAAAGCAATCTGCTGGTGTTGACCTGAGGCCTCTCTGCTCCTGGCAGCAAGAGGGACTACTCGGGGCAAGGGTGCCAGGCCTTGGCAGGGCTCTCTGGAAGTCGGGCCAGCTGGGTGCTGCATAACTGAAGCCCTTGCATGCATTTAGGACATACAGGACTGGTAGAGTGCTTTGAGGACAGTTCCCAGGCTGGTGGCTGAGGGGAGGTTAGAGGGATTTGTATCTGGGGATAAGGGGGTGGGATTGGCTTCTGTTGCCCTTCTGCAGCTGCAGCCCTAGAGGATTGCCCTCTCTGTGCACTTTGAGGGAGCTATTCGTGGCCTGGGCGGTGTATGGGAGGGAGGCGTGGCTTCCTCCAGTCTCCTAGAACCGTCTCTTGAACTCTGTGCTAATTGAGCCAAGCAGATTAACCAAAGGAACCCCTGGTTTGATTTCACAGATATGTATGCACACCCCTGCAGCGTCAGCTGACTTTAAGGCTGAGCTGGGGGCAGAGCCCCTGAGGTGAGGGGTGTTGTGTGGGTTAGCAAACTGTCTTGCTATTTGGAGCTGACTTCAGGTATCAGAGGTAGCCTGCCAGCTTTCAGAGCTTTGAGGGACACTGTGTGGAGGTAGTCTCCTGTGCCTTGTAGCCTGGAGGGCTATCAGCATATGAAAGCCACCTGCTTCACCAGTCAGCCTCTGACCTCCATCCTGGCAAAGGGCAGAGATTCCTGGATGGGCTACAGGGACCCAGGGAGCTCTTCCAGGTATTGAGTTTACATCCTGTCCTTAAAATGGCCTTGCTCCACCTATTGAATGGAGGGTGAGCACAACAGCACCCAGTGAGAGTTGTGGAGGCTGGGAATGGGGGAATGTGTGGCAAATGCTTTATAAGTTCAAAGCCCTTGACCATAACGGCTCCCCTGCTCACTTCCTGGGCTGCACCTGTCCCTTCCCTCCCCTGAGCCCCCTCAAGAGTGTAGCCACTGTTTTGGGTGGTTTGTGTTGAGTCACTCAATTATTTGACTCTCCCATCCAACTCTCCTAAGTGGCTCCACAGGATCTGGCCGGGCCAGATGGGAATATGGGCCTTCTGAGCCACCCCTCTTCCTATATACCTGGTAGATCGTTCTTGTTCCTGAAAACAACGAAAAGACCTTCATGGTCCAGAGGCTGTGACACCGCCCCCCCTCCCCCCCCAGGCAAAGCTCACAGGTGCCTCACTTTCTTTTCCTGTAAGTCCATAAACACTGGTTCTCAGCTATTGAAGGTTTGGAAGGTGGTATCAGCTTCCTGAATAGAGCAGGCCATGCAGGTTTGTCTAGGCCATATGGTGACAAGCTGGAGGGCTGGAGAAGAATAGGCCTAGCCTTGGGCACCACAGCACAGGATCCTAGGCGCCTCACTGCTGAGCCAGCCTGGTTTGGAGCAGACCCAGATCGACTAACTGTCCTTGTTCTGTACACCGGAACAAGTCTTCTGACAGGACCCATAATGACTGGGCACTGCCCTATCAAGGAAGCGCCTGCTGAGGAGCCTCCGACATCCCCAGGACAGGCTTGGCTCCGGAGTGATGAGTGAGGCTGGAGTCTCTCTCCTTTGTCCTCTCCTGGGCCCCACGGCACTCTCATGCCTTGGAGAACCCTCCCTAGTGTGAACTTGCTCCCAAGCCTGGCTGATCACTTCTAACTTCGAGTCTTCTCAGTCATGCCTCCTCAGAACTACATTATGGGATGTGGGTTCTCCATGTTCCTCTGCATCGGGCCCCACTGGCAGATCCTCTGACCCTTAGGGTGCCTGGGCTGTGACACAAGATGTCTTAGCATAGACACGAGTGCCATACTTACCTGGAACTCTGAACTGCCACTGGATGAAGCTCAATCTGGCTATTTCACCAGAAAGTGCTCTATCGCACATGCTTCTGCCTGCCCCTTCCTCTGTCTATATATCTTTCCCCCCACGTGTGTGTGTGTGTGTGTGTGTTTGATGGTAGGAGAAGATAAAGTCTTATGAAACAACCAGAAAGAATTCTATGGTGTTTGGGAGTCTCATTAGTTGTCAGTATATAACTGGCATTTTGAGGATCCAAGTGACCTCTGTGTGATAGGTGCTACAGTACTTGGAACCAGTGGGCATGCTCTGAAGGGCTACGGCTGCCTCTGTAAGGCATGGTGAATAGTGACTTCTAGCTTGTGTGGGCTGACAGAAGAGCTCTGCTCAGGCCACCTGAGAACTTTTCTCCATCTTTTCTTCAGCCTGGTCCCTGACATCCCAAGACCCTAAAAGGCAGCTCTGCCTCAGCCACTTCATCTCTAGGCTAAGCATCTAACTTCTCTGCCGTGGTTCTTTATTTCTCTCCCAATATGTTTTTTATTAATTTGGGAATCTCTTACAATGCACTCTGATCACACTTCCCATTCCTCTCAGGCCCACCTTCCTTCCCACCCTTGCACCCCCCCTCAAAAAAAAAAGAACCCAAACCTCCAACCCCCCCCCCCCCAGGTCCAACTTGTGTTGCCCATATCTATTCACTGGAACCTGGTCAAATTCCCACTGGCCAGCCCGTTAAGGAAAACGGAGTCCTTCCCCATCCTTCCCTCACAGAAACCATCAACTGTGAAGAGCTACACTTCAGCATCTTTATTAAATGCTCATTATTGACTTTCTTCAATAGCTTTATGTCCAGACTATTTTTTTTTTTTTTTTGGTGAGGATGGGGAGAGGTTGGCACAGAATGTCTTCAATGTCTCTCATTCCCAGCTATAAGTCTGTAGACACCTCCCTGCCCACAGTCGCTGGTGGCAGCACAGATCATGGACATCAACACGGTTGCCAGTATCTGCTGTGGTTCTTTACACGTACAGGTGCTGGCCTTGGTGTCCTCATGTTCCAGGAGGAGGGGCCTTATTGTTTGCAGGCCCTTCTGTCCTAGACTTCTGTTCTTCCCAGTGCTTCCTTCTTGTTCCCGAAGGGCACCCAGCTGCTATAAACTGTTATGGCTTGGCAGGAAGATGAGGCTGTGGGTGTGACTGGAGTAGGGCTGGAGGGGTTGGGAGGGTGAGAAAGTTTGAGCGTCACGATGGTCCCCAGTATGTCTTGATGTCCCCCTTCCCTACACTCTGCTCTACATCTCAGAAGCAATGAGAGCATCAGCCTGGTGGCCTGGGTACTCTTGGGTTGAGAAGCTGCTGCCTGGGCCTGTTTGAGCCCAGTCCTGGAAACAGATGACTGGGGGCTGGGCTGAGCTCTGGTAGTTAAGAAGGACCTGTTCTCTGGGGCCGCAGGCATGGGGAATTGGAAGGAGTGTGAAGAGTGATGGAGACAGTTCCCTGATGTGTCATGGGAACTGTAGGAGGGGATGTGATGAGAACTTTGCTGATCCCTGGTACCTTAGAGTGCCTCACAAGAACACTGAGAAGAGGGCAGGTAGCAGAACCAAGCTCAGGGCATAGAAGGACTGGCCAGGAAAGAAAGCATCTTGTGTCCTAGTGAACTTCATTTGCTATCCTCAACCAGTATCTGAGCTTTGGTGGGAGGGGAGCAGGTCCCAGAGGCTAGGGATAAGGGTAATAGGATCCATTCCTCAACTTTCCTGGATCCTCCATTAAAGAAGACCATTCTTAGGGACGCATCTCTAGTCAACACCAAGAACTCTTAACCAGTTTGTACTTAGGAGGCCGAGTGAGTAAAGCAGGGACAGCAGTGTCCTAGGTCAGGTTAGAAGGCAAGTTCCTCTGCAGGGTCCAGATGCCTCTGTGTCCAATAAGTGCCTTTATTTTATCCACTGATTTAACTAGTTTTGCTTGAGCTCCGTTGGGGTTGGGACATTCCTGGGCCTGCTGTTCTCTCTGTCCCACTCTTGTACCTGCCCACCACAATGGAAGTCCCAAGTGTGTGTGTGTGTGTGGTATGTATGTATGTATGTATGTATGTAGTATGTATGTATGTATGTATGTAGTATGTATGTATGTAGTATGTATGTATGTATGTATGTATGTATGCATGTATGTATGTATGTGTATGGGGGGCTGCTGGATGCAGGGGGAGGGAAGAATATTCAGGTAAACACAGCTGCTTAGATTCCAGGAACAGTGGGTTGGCTATGTGGTGTTGTGGTGTTGAGTCAGGGTGGTCCTGGGAGGGACTACCCAGCTGCCTTCCTGCCTTTGGGAGACTTGCTTGGCTCTGAGAAGGCAGGGCTGAGAAGAGGTGGGGCTTGATGCTGAGGGGTGTGGCCAGAAAGGGGTGTGGCTGGATACTGGAAGACCAGGGAAGGGGTCTAGAGCTAGAAGACCAGGCAGGAGTGCAGGAGGGAGGAAGAGCCAGCCTCACCCACCTAGGAGATTTCTCCAGATGCCTTAAGTATATGGTTGTATCTTCTTCTTTGGCTTAGATGTCTCTTCTTAATCAGCCCTTTGTGATAGGACACTTTTACTGTCCTATGTCACAGACAGAGGGAAGGTAGCTGGTGAAAGATTACAGCTGGGTGGCAGGGGTCTCTCCCCTCTGTATGCAGGCTCAGAGAAGGGAGATGTTCAGATCTGGGTAGGGCCAAGTTCAGTGCTCCAGAACCACAGTCAGGCTGGAAAGGGAGCAAGGGAGGGCAGTGGCAGAGGCAGTCCCATGAAACTGGAGCCCTGCTGGTCCCCTAGCAAATGCTCCTAGCACCCACTGGACACCAGGGCCTTGATAAGGGGACAAAGGCACAGCTCTGGGGACAAATACTTATGGGTATTGTCAGCCCAGCCGCTAGAGAGCCAAGGAGAGGCCCACAAAGGGCCCGAAGAAAGGGCCTCGGGAGGGGCTGCAAATGGGCCTTCCCGCACATGCCACCGTTGCCCGGGCGACGGCCCTCTCATGGAGAGGTCTGCTGGGCCATTGTCCAGGGCCTGCAGGACGTGTCACACACCAGATGGTCGTGTGCTGTCTAGGTCACTTATAGGGGGACAGAGTGAAGGAATGTGGCCAGCTCGGCAGGCCGGGGCACCATCTGTTCCTTCAGACCGTGGGCATCGGGCGGGCATTGAGTGTCCGGCCTGCCAGGCCCAGCCTTCTCCCCGGCTTTAATTAGGTAATTCCATAATTGGGCTTTATTTCAGGTAAATTGCATTTCACACCCGAGAGGGCTGCAATGGTTCTTGCGGGAGAACAGCACTTGGCCACTCTACACAGTCCATAACACGGCACCGAGGCCGGCAGGGTGCAGAGACTGTGTCTTACCCAGATGGATGGCCTTCAGCTCCCAGTGGGCTGTAGCCTGCCTGGGCAATACTGAGGGCCCTGGCTACAGGCAGCCACAGCCTGGGGCTTCCACAAATATTTACCCAACAAGGAAACAACAGCTTCTGCCTTCCAGCAATTGTTGCTGCAGAACCCCCCTTGAGGGGGGTTGAGGCCGGGAAGCCTGAGGCCTCAGCTGCCCTTCCACCCTTCCCTCCAAAAGCTGGCCAGTGCTTGTTAGACCAGACACTAAGACCTTGTGGAGGGAGCTGCTACCTAAGAAGTTCAGGTAAGAGAGCCTTGGGGGGCTTTCCCCTCCTATAGGGGCCTCCAGCGGCACCCTCACACTTGGCTCTTTGATTCTACTGATTGCTACCTTCTGCCTCCAAAGACCAGGGCACCTCCATCCTTCCGATCACAGATGCCTCTGGCCCTGATAGCCAGGCATATAGGGTGGGCCTTGGAAGGACGACAAAATGGGATCAGTAGAGACAGTGGACATTGGCTGGGGAAATCCCTGCTCACAGGGCTCTGTTTCCATTCTCAGTGGATGGATCACAAAGAGTAACAGCCACAGGGCTAGGTGAGCAGGGCAGTACTCACTTAGAATAGGCCTCCAGCCTAGAGGACTGACTAGACAGCCAGAGGAACATTATAATCCCAACAGGGAAACTGAGGCTTTGAAGGGAGCCCAGGAACCCCAGCACTTATTTGTATACTTCTGTTTCAGAAGTGAAAGTCTTAGGGCCTTGGGAGATGGTCCTGGAAAAGAAGCACTCTTGAATGTTTCACCAGTGAGAGCCATCTTGGCTGGAAAGGACAGATGAGAGTCCCGGGCACATGTCTGAGAATGACTTCCTGGGCATATATCAGTGTGCACCAGCTAAGTCAGATCCTGACCCAGGTTCAGCTACCTCTAGGGCTCAGGTTCTTCTGGGAATGTGGAGGTAATTACATTCTGATCACATTGAGTAGACAGGGATACTTGGAGTGGAAGTCCCAGGGATACCCCAAGCCCACTGGCTCAACCTTTGACACATATCATGGTTCCTGTGAGCGCTTGGGGCCTGAGCCTTCTCTGCATGGACCAACCAATCATTCTCACTCCGTGGCCACTGGGCACCTGGGTCCCAGGGAACTGCAGGGTCCTGTCCATGAAAATATTGAGACTATCTGTGGGGATCAACAGGAGACAGGAAGGTAGAGTAGGGCAGAGGGTGGAAGATGAGTACTAGGTTAATCTAAAGATCCCCCGGACACTCTCAGAAGTAAGCATTGTGCCAAGATCAACCTGGGATGTCCCAACTTTATTTGAAAAGTCTCTCAATCAAGATCACACTATGAAATTCATTAAAACACAAGAGTCTGAATCACCAGAAATTATTTTGATTTTTGTGAGGTGTGATGCCCAAGGAACCAATCCTGGAAGAATCGGTGATGCCCCTAACCTCGATGTGGCATGAAAGAGACTGGAGTCTGAGCATTGGTCCAGCACCTCTGACCAGCAAGAAAGAGGCAGGCTGCACATGTGGGGCTTATAGGGCTTGAGGGCCCTGATCTTCACTTTAGGGGAGAAGTTGTCAGTCCATACTTGGCTAGGGTGGACAGTGGACACTCCCTTGCTTGAGATATCTTTGGGGGGGGGATCTGGAAATCCCTCTAGTATACTGTTGTGGTCAACATCACTAGAGAATGAAGGAGTCAGGGATGAGGGTGGAGACCCCAGACTCTTACAGATTCTTCCTGTTTTCCTTTAGGAAGCCACTTGGCATACCTGGATGGGCTTCCCTCTGCCTGAGTTGCATCCTGCTTTACACATATACTCTCCATCCCTATGTCCCAGCCATCAGGGGAGCAGCATCAACATCTTGATAGGGGCCTGAGAGGAACCCCATGCCCAGACAAGTTCTAGTTCCCACTGGCTGGGCATAGGGGTGTTGGTGAGATCCAGATCCAGGCCCAGGTTTCAGGGCCTTAGGGAGCTAGGGCTGTCATATCAGGCCTTCAAGGGGGTGAGAACCAGGTGGATGTGCCCCTGTTGAGAGGGAGGTGGGGTAGACCTGTGGGGTGTTTACCCTGGACCTCCCTTCTGAGCTCCTTCAGGAACCCTCATCAGGGCCTGTCTGGGGCACAGTCAGCTGTTCGTAGGTGGGCAGGCTGTTGCTGGGTAGGAAGAGCTCAGGGTTGATGGAGCCACCTTCATCGCTGGCTACAACTTGTGACCTGCTGTTGCAGGTTGGACCAACTTGTTGCAGGGTCAGCAGCTGGTGGAGCATGTCTGTGATGATCACCAGTCTCTGGTCCAGTTGTGTCACCTGTAGGGACAGAAACAGAGATGAACCTGGTGCTAGGGATAGCCTAGTGCAGGCCACCTTAGGGCCTGGGCATTCAAAGCCTGAAAGAGAGTATGTCACATGTCCTTACAGCTGTGGGTTGAATTGATGTGTGTACCATGTCTAGAGGACCTTGGTCATCCTCATGTGCATCTGTTATTGGGGTACAGGGGGTACAGTATAGTATTGAGTTCTTGTGCGTGTCCATACATGCATAAACCTGGGAGTGCTCAGCAGTTATCTCTTGTTTCTAGGTAGACCTAGTGGCTGAGAGTCACCTCTTCGCCCCTTCCCAGGCCTTTTGGTCTTTGAGACTCTGGACAAACCTTATGGAGCATCTAGAACAGTCCCTGGCTTCCTGTGGCCAAGTGGTGGTAGGGCCGGTGGCATGATGAGTGGGACCTCAGAGTCTCAAGCTATCTGCTCAGTTTGGATGGGATTGGAACCTTATACAGCATGGGGGTAGGGTGGGGTGGCTTTGTGGGTTGGCACCTGGAGAGAGGGATTGGGACAGATCAGGGTTGAGCAGGCAGAGGCTGGGTGGGTCATGAAACAATGTCCACCCTCAAAGGTAACTCAAAGGTACTAATTTAGGACAACACCACCTTTCTAGGTCCCCATGGGTCAGGGCAGTGGCTGAGTAGATTTCTTGACTGTGTGGTCCTTACCCCATGCCTGTAAAGGGCTTGTTTTGCTCTAAGCATTAGGCAGGTAGCTAAGGAACTGGAGGGGAGACAGAGGCAGGGCAGAACCTGAGTAGGCCCTTGACAGAGGCCACACTTGCTGTGCTTGTAGGAGACAATGAAGAGCCATTGGAGAACTCCTGAGAAAGAAGGAGCCATTGCACAAGGGGCTGGAGCCCAGCCCTGGGGGCCTGAAATGTTCAGCTACTTCCTTTTCTCTTCTAGAAGAGAATACCCACTGTCCAGGGAGGCCAGAGCCCCTAGCAAAATAACCTAGGAAGCAGGGGCTGTCCCAGGGGCAGCTGGGAGACTCATGGAAGTGGGGGATGGGGGGGGATACAGGAACCTACCTAGCAGAAGCAATAGAGCAGGGGTTGGGAGAGAGAGGACCTCAGCTGCTGAGCACCTGGGGTGGTTCCTCCAGCATGCTCTGTCAGTACATCAGGGGTCTCCCTCATGTCTATATTGGGACCTAGTGTAAAGGGAACGCACATGATACAGGGATGGAGCCAGAGGTTCTGACAGATGACGTCATATGGTCAGACCTGCAAAGCTGCTTTAGGGAAAACCATGGGATGACTCAGCCAATTGCTGACCGCTGGCCTCAAAACCTGGGTGACTACAGGACAAGAGGCAGGCAGGGGATGGATCCCATCTTCCTGGACAAGTGTGTGTCATGAGTGAAGTCAGTGTCCCAGGCAGGCTTCTGATGCTTTCTGTACTGGCTTCTCTGTCCTAATACTTGTTTGTAGTCTGAAAGGGCTGGATAGAATTGTCCAGGCTGGAGGGCTCACATGGGGAAACTGAAGCCAGGGCTTAAGAGTACAGGGGAGTGGAAGCTGAAGCTAGGTTGATCCTAGCAGGTGAAGGCAGGGTTCATGACCTGTCCAAGGCCTTGGTGAGTCCTGTACCAAAGGAGGGTTTTCTGAGGCTAGTCTTGGTCTAGCTTCATGCAACTTTAAACACACAGCTAATCTGAGTAGGCAGGAGAAAAGCACCAGTTGGCCATGGAGATCGATGGCTTCATGAATGTTTACTAACCCACAATTGAGCACCTGTGGACACATCTCATTTGCTAGTGGGCAGAGTCCTTAAGGAGAGTTCTTGGGGTGGGAGTGGGGCTGTTTGAAACCACCTATGGGACAGCTGCCACAGGGCCTATCAAGACTGTGTGTGCTAATCAAGGGTGTCCCTGAAGCTTCCCTGGACAGTTCCCAAGCTCACAATGACCCCATGAATGCCACTTGAGTCAACTGGGGTTTGGAGGAGCCTGTATGGGTTCAAAGATATTCTATTGGCCAAGCTGCTAGGGGGAGGATATGGGCTAGAGTCTTAAGAGTGTCTAGAGTCTAGGACCTCACTGTGCCACTGCCACCTTGACAGGCCTGTGAAGACAGCAAAGAGTGCAAGGGCTCCTTTGAATGTGCCCACTCCTTCAACTTTCCAGTCGCCTCAGAGTTTGCCTGGATTTCATGGTCATGTGTGGGACCCCTTCTGGGTCCTCTTGGCCATCCACAGGATCTTCCTAGCTTGTCTAGCTACCTATAAATAGAATCTCTTGCTTTCCCTGGCTGTCATGGGTGAGGAACAGTAAGTTGTGGCTGAGTTCTTAAGCTTTTCTGGCCTTGTTCAGACCAGATTGCCTAAGCCAACTTGGCTTGAGGTAGGGATACCAGGGCTTGGGTTCAAGGTGCAAGGTCTGGAACATATTCAACCTGGGGATCCTTGCTGGTGAGTTCAGGACCTTCTGTAGGATTGTGAGAGGATAGCCTTTGGGGGACATTCATAGGTCACTTTCAGGGGCTATATTAAAAATGTTTGATACCCAACAAAGAGCCATCAGATGCCAACCTGGCAACAGAAGGGCCTGTGGGGGAGTTGGCCAGCAGGATGTCTGTACTTCATTTATGCTCTAGCCTGGATCTTGATAGCTGGCCCCAGTACTTGCTGGCTAATCTGTCTAGCAAAGCTTGGGGGTCAGGGGTTGCCCTGTGAGGTGGGACTGCTTGATGCAGAGACGTGGCCATGCATGCTCTTTGTCACCTCTGCTTCTCTAGCTGTGAAGTGGAACATGGTGCTGTCCACTGGATGTGTTGCACAAGGATCCTGGGGAGCTTGCCCACCATGCTTCTTGCCTCGAGGGCAGGGCACAGGGTGGTCTTAGCTTGTTCTTTTGGGCTCTGCCTCCTTTCTAGCCACTTAGGCTCCCAGAGTAACATATAGAGAGGCCCTTTCTTCATGCCCAAGCTTGTCTTGGGTCCTGCTGGGCCACTGCAGGAAGGGTACTGGCCTGGTGTATGGTGGCTCCTCACCCCAGAACTCAGCTCCAAAGACAACCTTTTAGCAATTGTTCTTGAAGCCACCTGGCTCTACTTTCTTCTTTTAGTGCTTGAAATTCAGCTAGATAGCTTGTGAGCATTGGTGCCCAGTACCGAGTAGGTGAAGGCAGGGAGCCACGTCACAACAGGTGCCCTGAGAGGTGCCACCATCTTCAGGGAAGATGGAATCTGCTCTGGGCTCTGGGCTGGTGCTCTCTAAGAGCCACAGGGACAGATCAGTTTTGAAGATCTCAGATCTCATCACTATTTGCAATTTGATAGTGATTAACAGGGCAAGGCAGACAAAAGCCTTGTTGTGCCCCATCTCTGCTCACCAAAGGAGAAACCATAGATGACTTCTGTGGGCCTCAGAAGAGAAAAAAGCAATTAGAGTAACAGCTAGTTAGAAAGCCTGCGGCGGCTGGTGATCAGACTCAAAGCGACAGGGATTCCTGTTTGATGTGGTTATGAATTTGTTTTCAAAGGAAAATCTTGAAGAGTCTTTTTAGATTCTTTTTTTCAGAATCTGCCCAGCCTTGATCTTTGGTCAGTAAACCCCCCTCCCTGCCCCGAAACCAGCTTAATCTGGGGCGGGGATACCAGGGTGTAAGGCTCTGGGATGTATTCAGGCTGGGCATCCTTGTTGATCAGTTCAGGGTCATGAGAGGATGGCCTTTGGTGACTTGAGCGACATTGGTAGGTTAATTTCAGGGCCATATTAAAAATGTTTGATACCCAATGAATAGTCATCGGATGCCAACCTGGCACTAGAAGGGCCTGTGGGGAATGGGCTAGTGGGATGTAGAGAGAAGGCAGAGAGAAGGCAGGGTACACAGGAACCCAGAGCCCAGTTGGGCTGCTCCCTGGCTGGGTCAGTTGACCCAGTTCCCACTGGCCTCTATTTCTGCATCTTATGATCAGGCAACTACCGTTTTGATAGAACACTGCCTGGCAGAGCCTGACAATCCTCAGTCCTCCCCTAGGCTGCCTGCCCATCACTTCGTCTCTGCAATCTCTCTCTACATCATCTTGACACCATCACCAGAAAGACTCCTCTTTAACTGTCTAGGCTAAGTATGACCCTACTTTTCGCAGAAGGAAAGAAGTCTGCCTAGGGTCCTATGGGAGAAGGAAGAGCTGGGGCAGAGGTTGGGAGTCAGGTTGCAAGAGAGCAGTGAGCAGTAGACCTTTATTAAGCATGTATTGGGTACCAGTGCTCCAGTGGGTTTATACATGATGGTCCTTTCCAAACACCAACAAGCTCACACACATCTCAGGAGGTAGTATTACAAGCCCTCATCTTAAACACCCCCAGAGAGGGACTGAGAGAGCGGGTATGTAGTGGGGCTTCTACAGGTCATCTCCTTCTTGTAAACCCTTTGCTGGCCTTCTGCAATGTAACTTTCCTCCTGTCTCCCAGAATCTCTTCAGCAGGAGGCCAGGACCCCTGACACAGCTAAGCTGCTCCTCACCAGATAATGCCAGCCCAGCTATCTATCCCCAGTTCTGGGACTCTTACAGTTGTGTCTACTGGTTAGCTCACTTCAGTGGGTTTATGCATGATAGTCCTTTGTAAACACAAAACATCACTGTCCTGCTGGCCCAAGGAGCACCTTGTAACTTACTTCTATTTTCCACGTGACCTTTTCTCTTTCTTAGTCCTTTGGTTCCAAACCTACTGCTGTTCCTCAAATGCGGCAGCGTGTGCCTGTCTCAGGGCTCTCCACTATTGGCTTTTTCTTTCCTCTGCTGTGTCTCTGTCAGCTCATAGTCATGGGTTCCCCAGGGTTCCAGCTGTCGTTTGTTAGTCACCTGTTTCTCTCATTGGAACTGGGCCCTGTCAGTTGTGGGTCCCTGCACACACTTGCTGTAGTGCTCTTTAATGAAAGGACTCAGCCAATACTAGACATGTGAGCACCTTCATTCCAGAGTCTAAGCGTGAGGGGAGGGAGTGCTGTCCACAGGGCCCATCCTCACCCAACATGCATCTGCATGGTGAGACCATGGAGAACTCCCATGAATTGCACATGGTCAGTTGGAGCTTGTGAAGGCTGGTCTTGTGGACTGCATGTGAGCTCACATTAGGTGTGGTGACCAAGAGAGGCTGTGCTTACAGTTATTGTATTTATGACTTTGCTTTAGCGCTCCAGCTTTTGTAGAAAAGCCTGCATGCTGAATCTCTGACTGACAGGATGGCCTTCAGTTCTTTGGCTCCCAGGATCCACAGGGCACATGGCTGAGCATACCTGAGAATCCAGGCAGGGGCCAAGCTGGAAGCTTCTAGGCCATGTAGAAGAGTGACTCTCTGCACCAACCCCAGGGCCTCCAGTTAATAAAGCAATGTCTTCAACCTCAGTTATTCATTTTACAAAGGTCAAAAAGGCCAGGTGTGGTGGTATACACCATAATCCCAGCAGAGGTGATTGAATCTCTGTGAGTTCAAGACCAGCCAGGGTGATGATATAAAGACACACTGTCTCTAAGGTAAAAAAAAAAAAAAGTCAAGAAATAATGACTTGACTTCTGGTCTTGTTTATGCAGATAAACACCTGCCATGGCCAGCTTACCAGATACATTATTTATACCAACAAATGAATATTCCTGATCATCAGCAACACTAGAGTGAATTCATCAGCCACACCAGATGGGACATGACACTCTAAAAAGAGCACCCCAAGACTGGGATGTGGTTGGAACCCCCACTATTCACCCAGCCAGTTACTCCTCAAGAACCTCCTCACGCAAGAGAACTACCTCAGTCCCTAGGCTTTGTCTAGGGTACCTAGCTTACTTTATATGTACTTTGGAGATGCTTTGAAATATAGACCTGCACCCAAACAACTCCGCACATACCTGTGCCTACACACGCATACACATGCACACACACACACACACACACACACACACACACACACACACACGCATCCCCACACAAGTACTCATATAAATCCAGCCTCTTCCAACCTCTGCGGACAGGGCGTGGCCAGGCCTGCAGCTTCACCTCTGACCCAGGAGCCTGTGTTCCTCTCCGTTGCTTTGCTCTAGGCAGCACTGGCTGACCTTTGTGCTTAGTTCTGAGCCCTTTCTCAGCTTTCCCACTACACTAGTGAATGCCGTCTCCCTCTGCAGCTCCCCCCCTCCAGCCCTTTCCTCACACAGATCCTGAACACATCCTCCATTTACCTGAGGACCTTTGCACTCACTGGCCCCTTTGCCTGGGAACCCCACTCTACACTTCTTTGTAGACTTTTCAACTCAAATGCCTATTGCAAAAGTGTCTGCTTATCCCACTCCCCCTAGCACACTCTGTGACCATTGCCCCTCCACAGACTTCCTGAGTTTATTAATTTACTTGTTTACTGTTTCTTCTTCAAACTTGAGGCTCCTGAGATCAGGTCCTGAGTGTGCCGTTCCTGTTGAGTCCCTATTATTAGGGACTTTTATTATTAGGGTCTTTTAATGTATGACACGTAGTAGGTGCTTAGTAAATTCATGTGATCCAGTACAAATATTTGTGGAGGGAGTTAATTAATCTCTGGCCTTTCTCTTGGATGAGGGGGTGGAAGCCCCCAAGATCCCTGCTCCCTAGAAAGGCCTGGGCAAAGGCCAATGAGGTTAGCCGGGAAGTCCTTTCATGTTCATTGATTTGTAAAGGCTCTTTGTATGTGAAGGCTTATTTTTTGACATGTAGATCACAAGTGTTTTCTCTTGCATGCATTTGGTTTGTGTCTGCAATGATGGTAACCATTGCTTTTTCAAATAGAAGTACTACCCCCCCCCCCTTTATTTTTCTTCATGGTTTCCAAGACAGGGTGTGCTTGGATCACTCTTCCTCAGTCCAATGTGAATTTTTTGGGTGCTTTATAGGTTTGCATTTTACCCTTAAATCTTTTATGTGTGTGTGGTTGCTTCAGGGTTCCTTGTAGTAGCTGATCCTTCACATTGTGGGGGTGTATTTTCTATATACAAAGCTCTCAGCACATATGGTGTTCTAGAGTTCACTGTAAACAGCTCCCTTCTATCCTGGGTTTCACTATGTAAACCAAGCCAGCTTGACACTTATGATCCTCCTGCCTCAGTCTCCCAAGCCTGTGACCACACACTTGGCATCCAGCTTTAATCCCTGGGGCTTCGGTATGGGAGGCCAGGAGTGTCCTTTTCAGAACTGCGGGTGGTGGTTGTGTGGTGGAATCTTGCAGGGTGAGGAGAGCGATACTTCCCTCCCAGGCAACCCTGTTGACTTTGCTCTTGACTCCCTAGCTTGAGTTGGGAGCCTTTGTCACCTCTCCCATATGATCCCTATTGGCTCAGGTCACTGGGCTTCCCTTCTGCCTCTTCTGCTACCACTGAAGTCACCCTTGGTGTTCATGTGACTCATCCTTCACCCTGGCTTCAGACTATGCTGGCTCACACAGATGCACAGTCAATATCCTAGGGCTAGCATCATATGGCCTCAAGGTACAGAACACTGGGCCATCTCCTTCCTCCTAGGTACCCCTGCTGCTTGGAACTGCCCACCCCATAGTTTCCCTGCTCTGTGTGAACTGATGTCAGCTTTGGGGACAAAGATCCCAGAGCAGAGCAGTGGCAGGTGTGGGGTCCCATAGCCCCTAGCTTCTGACAATACTGGAGGCCTCTGCCTGCCAGTGGAGATTGTGTGTGGGGGAACCTAGGCTCAGAACGGGGACTCCACCCTTTCCAAAAGACCAGCCAGTTCTCATCAGCCTCAAAGGGTCCTGTTTGCAGAGGCAGCTCCCTGTCAGGGTGACTAGGAAGCTGCTGCTCTGCCTGCTCATTTCCCCCCATGGGCAGATTCTGTAGCAGCTGCTAAGGCTGCTAAGGACATTCTTCTAGACAGGCTGAAAAAGGACTCTGGAGGCTGAGAGGCCCTGTTTGTGCTGGCGTCAGGCACAGGCCCCACCTGCATTGGATTCTCTCCTGATGGAGTCCTGGAAGCTTGAGAACTCCAGACAGAACATGTTGTACTAGAGGCCAGAGCCTTCGGCCAAACAAGGTGGGCAATGGTGGTAGGTGGACAGGGGTCATATGGGGTTCAGGCAGTTGATCAGGGCTGCCCACCTGGGCCTGCACTACACCCTGTGTCCCAAGCAAACACAAGCCGGTCTGTGGCTGCTGTTAAAGGGGCTTCAGCTCCTTTTTCCTGTCTCCAGTCAGCTTGTTCTGTCTGCCCTTTTGTTCATGTCCACCTCTGCCAGCCGCTATGGGAGCTATCTGCTGATGCAAACACTGGTGAGCTGTTCTCAGCCCAGCCCTTCACACAAATATACATATTCGACCAGCTATCCTGTTCACATGACACACATTTTCTCTCACCCCCTCAGGAGCCAGGTAGGGGAAAGAAATGTTCAACCTCTTGGCTTTTGCTTTCTCTCTCCTTTGGTGCCCTTGCTTCTTGGTGAGCAGCTTTACTGGGACTCTTGACTATGGCCTGCATCCATTCCCATTGCCACACGGACCAGGACCTGCTTTGCCTGGGTGCTGCTGGGAGCGTACTCTCTGTGGATAGTCTGATTTAGTTTATCCTAGATCTTCCCCTAGATGCTTTTTTCTTGAACATTTCCAAGTGCCATCTTGTCATAGACAAAGCCCCAGTATTTTGCTTCCATCTGAGATTTTCCCTGATGCCTGGTGCATCTCATGGGCCTCTCAGGGTACAGGGGTCCTGCCCTCTCCTGGTCTGAACACTGTCACTCCATACCCTTCTACTGTAAGAGCGCTTCCTGGCCCCCCAATATCAGCTACACCTACATCCTTGTATTTCCTTTATACCTCCCTTAGCCCAGGACTACCCTTGAAATGGATCTTTGCAACAGCCGTGCATGCCCCACAGATAGAGTATCTGTGCATACAAGGCTTGACAGTTAATGGCTTCTTTCCTTGTCCTATCCTAGAAACAACCAGGAGCACTGGGAGCTTGGTCCCCATGTCCCTTAGTGTCACCTGGGTGCTGGATTTCATGGCTGTCAGCTTTCATTATGGTCTCTACAATGTTATGTGGATCTACATGCTCTCTACAGTAACTTATTCTATAAAATAATGACATTCAATGCTGCCTCCCTTCCTCTCCTTGGGGCCTCCTGTACCAGGTGCTTGGCTAGCGACAGGGTGTTTACCCTGCCTAGCTCCGGCATGAGACACTGTATCCCTCCGTGGCAGTTTTGACATCAGCAGTAATACGATCCAGGTGTGGCGGTCCACTTGCTTGTTTTTGCTCAACTCAGGCTTTGAGGGTGCCGGTTAGAACATGCCAAGGGCACTTGCTTCTCGAGGTGGCTGTACGTGCCGTGGGCCTCCCTGAAAGGACCTGCTGGGATCCCATGCTGGACAAGAGGACCCAGGGGACAACCCTAGCCCATGAATGCCCTGTACCTACAGCATGCCTGAAGCAGACCCTTGTACTGAAGGATGACATGCTAGTATCAAGAGCTCTACCCCGAGTGGTCCCTTCACTTGCCTCTGGCTCCCACTGCCCCAATCTCCCATAGCTCCTAAGCATCTACCTATAACCTGGTCTCTCCGGGATATGCCTCCTGGACAAGGTTTCCTGATTCCCAGTTACTGGCTTCTTACAGATTATTCTCTTTTCAGATTACTTCCTGGGTTCCTTTCCCTTATCTCCCACTTTGAATCTGGGGCCTTTAGAGGATGCCTTTTGTATCTCATGGCCCACCCAACCTACCAGACTTTGGCCTTCTCTTCAATAGTGATCTTCAAGTCTTCCAACCTGGGTGGTCCTTTGCCCTCCTGGCCTGATACAAATCACTGTGCCTTATTCTCTATTGCCACTCTATAGAGATGGCTGTAGCTATTTTATCTTAGGAGCTCTCACCCTTCCCTGACTGTTGGCCTTCATGCTCCTTATAACTCTTAACCTAGAGTGACTTCTGACTGACCCCAATCAGCTGGCTCCTGGTTTTCTGGGACCCTCCAGGCCCTCTACACCTGCTGAACTTTAAGGATTTCCCTTCATTCCCCCCCCCCCCCAAGGACTCAGTGCCACTTTCAGTAAGCTTTCAACACAGATGAGATACAAGAACCATAGGACGAGATACAAGAATCATAGGCTAGAATGATCTAGAACTTTGCTGGTAGGGGGACTAACTGAAGAGCCAGGCATACCCGTGTGTACTGTGCATGCACACACCTGTGGCTATGGGCATGACGCTGGGCACAGGCTCTGTGGAGCTGAGTGAGGTTATGTGCTGGAAGCCAGGAAACTGGGAGTTGCTTCTGGAAGGCATTTGGCAGCAGGGAGCTAGGCAGCATGTTTTGAGGTAAAGGTGAGCAGTATCCAGCTGATTTCCCAAGCCCTCTAAGCTGTGCCTACCCTCCTGGGGCCTGAACATCCTGCCTCGAGGCTGTTCAGACTCTGTCCCAGTCTGGAGACTGAGGGGCCCCATGACTCAGCCAGTCAGTCATCCAAGCTGCAGCTGTGGCTGACCCAGGTGGGCAGGCAGCCCCCAGCCCAGCCTGCAGAAACGGGATGGGGCCCGCTCCCTCCCCTACTTCCTGCTTCTACTCTGAGACAGGATTTTCTGAAGTCAGGACCCCTGAGGCCGGAGTCAGGCTGGAAGCTAGGCCTAGGGCTGCAGATGGGGGCTGGGTAGCTAGGCCTAGAAACTAGAATCTTGTGTCTCTCCTGGCACCAGAAACTAGTGGGGACACAGAGTTGGAATGTTTCTAACTACTCAATATATTGACTCCTGCCTGGCAGCTAGGTCAGGCCTAGTATTCTGCTTGGAGTAGAGGCCTGGCTGGAGCATGGGGGTACCTTACTTACTTAGGGACAGGACCAGGCTCCCCATACTGTTGTTACCTTTGGTCCTTTGTGCCTCAGAACTCAGCTCTTGTCCTTACTCCTTTCAACACAGAATGTCCTACCTCCACATACACAGTCTTGGGACGGAAATTTCAGTATCTCATAGGTAGGCACAGCCTTTCCTCTGTTGATTGGGAGAACCTAATGGAGAAGCACGGTTGGGCTCCAATGGGGCTGGCAGTGAATAAGGTTTAGAGGGTGACATATGAATAAAGGAAGCTGAAATTCCATGTCCTTTTTCTGGCCCTCCAGTAACTGGGAACAAAAGGGCTGCCAGGTCTCCTGGCTTTCATCTTTCCACATCCAGCAATGATTCTTCACTTTATACCAGCCACAGCACCTCACCACTGACCACCCTCTCCCCATTACTCTGTCCTCTGTGCTCAGCTCTGGTGTCTGGGCTGCCTCTTCATTGTGACACTGGGCACTCCTTCTCCATGACCTGTCATATGGACACAAGGCTCTGAGGTCACCCATCAGGTGCCCTGTACTGGTCCTCACATGGTTGATCAGAGTGTGTGGGGCTAGGCTCTGGCTGCCTCTGGTCTCTGACGGCCTGTTCAGGAAGTGGGTAAGAAGAGTTGGACCAGCAGGAAGTTGTTGGGGCTTCAGGCCAGGCCCCAGTGCTCCAGCCCATCTGGACATATTTGGCAGGTTCTCTTCCCTATGTTCCCAGGCTCATCAGAATGGACACTAGCAGTAGACATATCCAGCCTATTACCTGCTACCTGCCCACTTTGCAATGCTCCTAATGCCTCGGGCCACCCTGCTATGGTTACAGTGGCATTACCGATCCCCAGCTCAGGCTCAGGCCCTTGGGATTGTCCATCTCCAACTTCCATGACAGGCACTGCAGGGCACACTGAGGTGCCGAAGGTATTGGATGTAAGGGGAGTGAACCTGCTCTTTGACTCTGGGCTACTCACCGGCCTTCTGTAATCTCAGTGGGGACCCTAGTGGGTATAGTTAGGACCCTAGCCCCCTGGCTGGTAGATCAAGTCACTCCCTGACCAGATTGCCATGGATCTGGCTGACCCATGTTGCACTGGTCATCTCTACTTAAGTCTTAACCCAACCCCCAAGTGGCAGGCATCACTAGACTTGATCCTGGCCCTGCTGGCTTTTCTGAGGTTTAGCTCCTGTATCAGCCTTGACTATAGTGGCAAGGCCCAGGCATTGCCCGACTCAGCTAATCCTCCTAGCTTCTCAAGGCCCTGAAGGAGGTGCCTCCAACAGATGTCCTATCTCTGGAGATGGTGGTAGGCATTGCTGCCATCTTCTTTCCCTTTCTGGTGACAGTCCTTCCCTAAGCAGCCTGTCCTAAGCAGAGATAAGAGGGGTGGGTGGAATGGGGGGTTGGGGGAACTCATGTGCAGTGTAGGTGACGGGTACCACCATTCCTTGCACCCATAGGAACTCTTACCTTCACTGTAGTCCAGGGTTCACATCACAGTCATGTCCCAGCCCCCAACTCTGGCAATGGCCTTCTGCCACCTTGGAGATTGCTCTGTCCTGTAACCCCCCAACCTCATCCCACAGCCAAAGACAGACATTTATCTTGCTGTTAGGAGCTTTTACTCTGATGCTGGGCACTGTGGGATAGTGAGCAGGCCGGACTAGTGATCCTGAAGAAGGACCTTTCTGAAAGCTGCTGCTACTGTGGCTTTACACGTACTATCCTGTAGTGGCTCTCCAGTGCTCTTGGGAGAAGCTGGTGGGCAGGGCTGAGCTGTAGGGGGTGGGGGACATCACAGATACTCTGTGCAGAAAAGTACCTGGTAGACTTTGAGATTTACCTTGTAAATAAGACCAGAGCCCTGACTGCCTCATTCCTACAGAGAACTGGACATCTCATATACCCCACTAAATTCTTGTTCTGCTCATGCCATGCCTAGAATTGCATGTGGGGTGCTCTCTGGGGCCCACGGCTGAGGGCAAACAGGTTGTGGGGCCCCCAGGAAGGTCTATAATTCTCAGAAGGTAAGCCAAAAGGTGGGGAAGCTTCCACCTAGGAACAAGGTTCTGGTTGGCCCTAGGCCCGCCTGACCTGGGCTGACCCCTTCAGCTGATGAGGGACTCAGGCCTATCCTGCAGTTCCCAGCCCGCCCTTCCTGTGCTTGGGGCTGGGAGGAAGAACTCACCCGGGACACCAGGGGTCGGGTAAGGGGTACATGCTGACAAGCTGGGCGTGGTTCACAGGCCCCAGGAAGCCCCAGTCCCCCTGGTCTTCAAGTTCTTTATTATGAGCCCAGTCTTCGGAGCCTTGGAAACCATCCAAAGTAACCTTCAGATCTGGGAGGACTGCTTCGGGAGGAACCTGGGTCCCTCTGTCACCTCTGGTTAAAGGATGGGACAACTGTCAGCAAATTCTCTTCTCTTACTACTGACCTATCCCACATGCCCACAGACCTATTTATTTCTCCCATCCAGGGTTTAATTGACCCAGACACTGCACGCAGGACAGAGCTTCAGGCTGGTTTGTTCTTCATCTTCTGCTATCCCAGA
The DNA here is from genome assembly GCA_902729485.2 of Mus minutoides. NCBI lineage: Eukaryota > Metazoa > Chordata > Mammalia > Rodentia > Muridae > Mus > Mus minutoides. The sequence goes on from LR749912.1 coordinate 240,809, forward strand.
CCCTAACATGCCCTCATCTTTTCCTTCTGAGTCATAGCTCCCTATTGGACCCTCTCTTCTTTCTCACCAGGCCACCAGCAGAATTTTCTATTTTCTGGCACTCATGTTCCCTTCCTGCAGTTTAGAAGCTCCTTGTCAATGTTGTGTAAGCATGCCAGAAGCTTGTCCATCTCTGAATAGCACTCACTGGGGTTATATCTCCGGTCCTCAACATTTCCCAGAGGAAAGTCTTCAACTATTTTAGCTGTTTTTCCTGCCATATTTCTTGACACTCTGTTTCTTGCTCTTGTAGTCTTAGGCATTGTCTAGTGACGGTCATGGAAGACGAGCCATCAAAATTTTGTCCCATAGCTTCTTCCTCAGCATTCCTTCTGTGTAGTTGCACCACAGTCCTAGGCTAAATGTTTAGCACTTGCATTCCAAAGAAACATGTAGCTTTAAAAGACTGCTGTGTAAATACTATGTTCACAGGGTCCTTCTGTGATAACAGTTTTCTGTTTTCTCTGTAGTTAAGGGTTGCCTTAGTTTTTCTTTTTCTTTTGATCTTCCTTTTTTATAAAAAAGCAGTTTGTTTGTGTGTGTGCACACACACGCACATTTATGTGTACCTAAGTGGATGACTTGTGGGAGTTGGTTCTTTCCTTCCATCACATAGAGGTTGTCAAGCTTGGTAGCAAGTGCCTTTACCTGCCAAGATATCTTGCTTATCCTTTTTTTACTTTAAAAATATTTTAAAAGAGTTTATTTTTATTTATATTTATGTATGTCTGTGTATATGCCATGTGTGTTCCCATGGAGGCCTATAGAGGTCAGAAGAAGGTGTTCAATCCCTTGGACCTGGGTTACAGGTGGTTGTGAACCACCTGATGTGGGAGCTGAGAATTGAACTCAGGTCCTCTACAAGGGCAGTGAGTGTACTTAACTTCCGAGCCATATCTTCAGCCCCAGAGAATTCATATTTTAAAATCTTTGTTCAGCTATTGTTTTTTTCATTGCTGGGGGTCAAACCCAGGTTTTGTACATATTAGGCAAGCCCTTTACCCCTAGCCCTTTTCTACATCTGCCACCAATCCATTCTTTAACTTTCTGCAAGAATTATAACATTTTTCTATTGATCCTGTTGGGAATACTGATAATGAATCAGCACCCCTCCCTTTCTTTCTCCTTCCCCTCCTCCTTCTGTTGGAGTCCTTGCAGGGCTGGTTTCTTTCCAGTTTTTAGGTATTATTTTTCTCCCTGGTCCTCAGCTTCTGTGTTCTTGCCTATTTTACCTCTCACTTTGCAGGAGCACATTCCCAGGTCATTTTCTGAGAAAAGGTATGTGGCAGATAATTTTTGTGTGTGTGTTGTGCATCTTGGCAAATATCTTTATTCTTCAGTTATACTTGGGATTCTAGATTGGAAATTACCCACCCCCATCCCCAAAGTTTGAAGTTAGTATACTAGCATGCGCTCACTTCCTGATGTTTTGATTCTCCATTTTTCTGTGTATAACCTATATTCTTCTCTCAGGAGACTTAGGATGTCTGTTTTATTTCTGTTCTGAAACAATAATGGAACCCAGTGGGACATTCTAGAAGTTGGCTTTTTCAGCTTCAAAGTGTTCAGCTCCACCCACAGCTGTTCCTAGTATCGTCACGTTCAGAGCCGAAAGGATCAGCTTCTCCACAGTGTAGTGTGGTTGGGTGGGGGTCAGCAAGTACCTTGGGTCAGGGGCTGGGGGGAGAGTGACAGAGTGCTTTCCTCTCAGGCTGAGCTTCTGTAGGTGTTTTCTTTTCATGGCTCTGCCCTTAGGATGGTATAAAGTTCTACCATCCCAGCTAGTAGCTATATCATCTTTGATGGTAGCTCTGCCTGGGGAAGGCTGATCTCTAGTTCTCATTTCTATGGTTGTCTCTGCTAATAGATCTATATCTACTTTTCCAAACTTTTGGGGTCTCTTATGCTCTTCTCACGTCTTTACTTGCTTACGTATACAAGCAATTTCCCCCTCTGGTAATTCTACTGCCATTTTTCTTGTGGGTTTTGAGGAAGTAGAGAAGAATTTTTAGCTGAATCACAAGATCTTCTGTGATTTCAGCTTTCTGTCTTCCCTGGAGTTAAGACTCACCTTTGGGTTTTTCCCTTTTCATCCTCAGGCTCCAAAGAGGCAAATTTCCTGGGTTTCTTTCCTCCAGGCTGGCTACCACCACCTCCTCCCAGGTCTTCTGAGTCCTGCCCTCATACCTTTGCTGCTGGGTGCCTTTTGGCTTCAGGTTTCACCATGCCAAGCTTTAATGCCTCTATACAACAGTGATGCCAGCCTGCACCCTCAAGGCTCGCTTGGTCACAAAGTTGCTGGCGTCTGACCTCACCACTTAGGAATCCAAGAGGCTCTTAACTTTGACCTATCCTAAGCTGAGCTCTGCATATTGCCTGTCAGTCTTGTCTTTATCCCAGGGATCAGGCCTGCTGTGAGCCTGTCTCTTAAGACTCAGACTGAGCCCCCAAGGGTCTATGAACTCCTTGCTCTCTTTCCAACACTCAGTTCCTATCAGAATTCTTTCCCTCTGAAACACATGGGTTTGCTCTCAGACAAAGACAAAGCACTTCCTCCTTTAGCAAAAGAACCTTGACTTAGCCACTTATTCGCTAGGGGGGTCCTTGCAGTGGCACACTGCCCTCTGGTCATTGGACAGAAGAAAAGCTAACAGGGGCCTCTCAGGTAACCAGGCTGTGTGGGGAGGGAGGTTGTTCTTCGGGTATTTTCCTCCTTCCTGCTACTGAAATGCAGAGGTGATGGCAACCCTGGGAGAAGCCATAGGGATGCCGCTTTGTAGACAGAGAAGCCTTCAGAGAGCAGAGGCGATTCCTGGTCTGACTGCTGCTCTAGGCCCCTGGAAGCTCTTGACTCAGACACCACAGTCATCATCTCAGCCGAAGCTCAACCAATCTGCACTGCCTTCCTCATAGCACGGCAGATGCTCTGCTTGCTCCACGAGACCTAGCACATTCTACTCCTAGCTTGACATATCCACATATAAGTTACCTCTGAGCTGTGTTTTGAGCCCTATGACTGGCTCTGAGTGACCACAAAGCCCAGAATCCTTAGGATGCAGCTCCCATGCCACCCACTGCTTGGTGGTACCCACCCTGCCTCTTCCTCCGTGGCCTTAAGGCTTGCCACAAGAACACTGTGCCCTACCTCAGTGGGTCTGGCTATAACCGTGTGGTGCCAGTGGGCTGAGAATACCAGTAGGAAGGGGTTGTGGGTTCCTCTAGAACAGGCAGAGATCCAGCTAAGCTGGGGGAGGCTGAGGTCCCTAGTTATGCCTGCTGCCCCATGCCTGGTCCTTTTTGAGCCTCAAACAAGCACGGTATTTCCTATGACAGCTGTAGGCTTGCAGGTGAGCCCTGGGGAAGCAGGGGCAGGAGCAGGAGAAAGGGCTGGGATGCTGGCTGGGCGAACTGACAGCCCGCCCAAGTTTCCACAACTGTCTGCACAGAGCTGCACGGTGGTTTCCACAGGCTCTGCCAAGTGGCGGCTGCCGGCTCAGCCTGGGGTTCTGACCCCCGACAGGGCCTGCTCTCTGCCAGGCAGCCCTGAGAAGCTAGGGCAGACAGGGCCCAAAGAGTTAAGCCACCCTCCACCCCATCTCATTCCTACAGTTTTCTGTCCAAGGCACAGCTGACGTGAAAAACAATAGCATTCCCTTGGAGAGGTTCGGCTGCGGGCTGAGGCCCCCCTCCCCAATAATTACTCAAGACATTGGCACGAGCCAGGCCTGGTTAGGTAACAGGCTGCTCGCTTGCTCCGGAGACTTATAACTCACAGTCAGTTACACATAATCTCTGTAGACAACAAAATCGTTTCCAGGATGGTGGGGAGGGTGAGGCCTTGTGGTGAGGGTACAGGGGGCAGAAGGGGCAGAGACCAGGGTAAGGTGGGGGTAGGGTGTTATTGTGGGGACTACCAGGAGTCTCAGGGATGCAGCTAGGGAACTCGGGGTGTTGGTGAAGCAACTATGGTAAGGGACGGAGTTGCCCTGCCCCCTCTCTACAATCCTCCCCACCCTTGTCCTAGTCCTTGGAAACGGGAGGCCACCCTGGTCTGGTCTGTTATTGAGCAGAGCTCCAGAGGCACTCATTCATACTGGAGTGTGAATGACCGCTTAGGGTGCTTCCTCCTCCTCTCCTGACAGCCTCACAGAGGACAATTTATTGCCTGTTCACTGTCCATGGCTCACTGTACACGACTTCCTCAAGGGCAGGGCCACATACTGCACCCCTTGCCTCTCCCCACTCCCCATGTTCCCAGAGTACATAGCAGACATTCAGGAAATATCTGCCAAGAACAATGGAGGACATCTAACCCGAAGAAAGCAAGCGTCCGTGGGGTGGAGTCAGGCACATGGGAGGGGTGCCTGACAGGGAGGGTAGTGGAGCTGTAGGTGCTCTGTCACCCTTCAGGGATCATTCTCCTGGCACTGGGACTCTTCCACAGGAAACCCGCCCATTTTCCTGGAAGGATGCTGAGCAGAGCAGGCAAGGATCGGGAAGGTTTGTGACTGGAAGGGCCTCCCTCAGCCTCCCTCTGGCAACCGGGCAGCTGAGTCAGGCCACTGAAAGCTGGGATAGTATGAGGGAAGAGTCTAGCCCATGTCTAATCTAAACCTAGCCTGGGACTGGGCTTAGTTGGGATTGGGGAGGAAGCCTCCCTCCTTCCCTGTGTATATCTCTGGATTTTCATCCCTTCATTACTGAGTCTCTGAGTACAAAGACATCTGGGGGCACATGAGTTGAGCACACCACTGCCTTCTTTGCAAACCACGCTTCGGAGGCAGATTTGACCTGCTGACCTCAGGTTCCCTGTCTAGTCCTTCAGGCCTCGTTCATCTGTTCTTCACTCAGCTCAGAAGACAGGATGGCTCTTGTCACGTCCCACGTGGGCCAAATGTGGCACCAAGAGGGAACCCAGTGGGCACTCAGGGCTTGCTTTCCTGTCCCTTCTTTGAAGTCCCTGAGACTTCTGGGATGCAAGAGCTCCTGGACTTTTTCTGCCTACCTTCTGGCCTCCTGTATGAGCTCAGTCCTCTCATCACCCATGCACACTACTCTCTGTAGCCTCTTGTCAAGTGACCTTGACCACATCCCTTTGTAGGGTCCCCTTCATGCCAGCAGTCCTTTAGCACCCACTTTTAGCATCTCTGAACCTCACAGCCTAACTTCTCAGTTCACAGCTCAGTAGACACATATCCATGTGGCTACCTCATCTGTTCCACCTCTCAGCTCCCAGTCACGTGGCAAGCAGAACCGAGTCCCTTTCAACCTCCATCCTTGCCTCCCTTCTCCTATAGGACCCTTTTACATGCACTTACCCTACTGACCTTCGATTTATTAGTTTTCCTGTCATATTTCTTGACTCTGTATCCTGCTCTTGGCAATCTTAGGTGTTATCTAGTGACAGTCATGGAAGATGAGCCACCAACATTTTGTCCCATAGCTTCCTCCTCAGCAATCCTTCTGTGTAGTTGCACCATAGTCCTAGGCTAAATGTTTAGCACTTGCATTCCAAAGAAACATGTAGCTTTAAAAGACTGCTGTGTAAATACTATGTTCACAGGGTCCTTCTGTGATAACAGTTTTCTGTTTTCTCTGTAGTTAAGGGTTGCCTTTGGGTTTGCCTTAGTTTTTCTTTTCTTTTCTTTTCTTTTCTTTCTTCTTTTTTTTTTTTCTCGAGACAGGGTTTCTCTGTATAGCCCTGGCTGTCCTGGAACTCACTTTGTAGACCATGCTGGCCTTTAACTCAGAAATCCACCTGCCTCTGCCTCCCGAGTACTGGGATTAAAGGCGTGCGCCACCACGCCCGGCTTCTTTTCTTTTTTTAAACACTTAATTAATTATCTTTAAAAGATTTTTATTATTCTTTTAAATTATGTGTCCATGTGTCTCTGTGCATGTGAGTGTATGTGCATTTGTGTGTATGCGTATGTGAGTGTATGTGCTTGCAGAGGCCAAAGACATTAGACTCCTCTTGAGCTGAAGTTATAGGTGTTGTGAGTCATCTGACATAGGTGCTGGGAATTGAGCGCTGTCTGAGTAGTAGATGCTCTTAACCCATGGAGCCATCTTGCCAAGTCCTTATTTGCCTATTTTCCTGTGTATGTGTATGTGCATGTGTGTGAAGGTTGGAGGCTAATTTGTATGAGTGTAGTTTCTTCTTATACCATCTAGGTTCTGAGGAGCAAATCCAGGTTTTCAGACTTGGTGGTGAGTGTCTTTACCTGCTAGGCCATCTTGCCAGCTGGGGAATGGACTTCACTGGGAGAGAATCATATGCACACATGAAGGAGCCTGTTTGTGAGAAAGACTACATTTGTGTGGGTCTGCATTCTGGGTATATATGTGTGTGATTGTTTATGCAGGCATGGTTCTGTGTGCCAGGTGTGTCCATATGTGCAACTGCATGTACCATCTAAGGGATGTATACTTCTCTCAGTGACAGGCTCTTCTCTCAGTGTTCTCTTGGGCAGCCCCTCTGCCTCGGGTGTGGGCTGCAGCCTTGCCCAACCTTGCTCTACAGAGGATCTGTATTTTCTAGAGAGGCTTGTAAGAAAAGGCATGAAAAGCAAATCCTATGAATTAGTAAGTGTCTCCTTGCCCTTCACAGATATTTTGGCTGGGCATAGAATTCTCTCTTCAGACTTTTGTAA